>JANTPM010000006.1:25207322-25222469 GCA_025434745.1 Erythroxylum divaricatum
TCCTTTAGTGTCATATATTAATTCATGCTAACTTAATTTACTTAATTAGTCTAATCATGCTTAAATTTAAAAAAAAATTGGGGCTAACAGATTTAATTTGTCAACCACTATTGGTCCAACATAGTTTACTCTAGCTCAAAAATCATCTCATTCAAAACTCAAAGTATCAAGATATCATCAAAATATTGAAGTATGCTCAGTAGAATAACACCAGTTCATACTATCTAAAGGTACATTCACTATACCCGTTCCACTCTTTTCACTAAATCTTTCTCCATTAATTTCAGATAGCTATGATTCTTATTAAAGATGTATATCAATGTCTTATTAATCCAATGAATTAAGAATCAAGTCATTTGGAGGTCTAGAGATGAAGTTATAGCCAAAAGAATCCAACATGTTCATATCTTTAATCGTATTGTACATGTCTTGACACAATTGCTATAACTCTCACTATAGATGTTGGATTGACTTTGTTGTTAGACTATTGGAAAGAGGACTTCGAGATCTACAACTTTCATGAAGACCTTGAAGACCAATTCTATCTTCTAGCTATTGTATCGTCTCACTTTTTGTATCATCTTACTTTTGCTTCGCCTTACTTTCACTTCGTCTTACTTTTCCGTCTTACTTTTACTTCGTCTTACTTTTGCGTCTTACTTTTGTGTCTTACTTTTGCATCTCACTTTTGCGTCTTGCTTTTGTGTCTCACTTTTACGTCTCACTTTTGTGTCTCACTTTTGCGTCTTACTTTTGTGTCTCACAACTTCGTCTTACTTTTGCGTCTTCCTTTTCGTCTCACTTTTGCTCTCACTTTTGCGTCTGACTTTTGTGTCTGACTTTTGCATCTAACTTTTGTGTCTTACTTTTGCGTCTAACTTTTGTGTCTTACTTTTGCGTCTCACTTTTGTGTTTCACTTTTTCCAGAACGTCTCCCCTTATAAGGATCATAACTTTTGACTCCTATGTCTAAAATTTCCATATTATATACCGTTGGAAAGATAAAAGAAAGATATAAAACTTTTTAGAAGGCATATTAGCAAAAATCTCTTTATATCAATCCCAAATTTGCCCCTCAAATCCGAAGACGGATTTTACATTCATCTTCCAGTGTACTACACCTAGTTCCCACTTCATGACAGATTTTGAAACTCTTAGAGACATAATTGAAATTCAATGTTTTCATACGAAATGTATCCATATATCTCTAGATTAATCTAAATCAAGAATCATCTCGTTTGGACAACTAGAGAAAACATTGTGGGTAAAAGACTGAAGCATATTTAGTGAACATTTTCTAGATCACTACCAATTTTGTTTCCGAATCTTTCCTTATCACAACTCATACCAAGATCACCCTCTCTACCCCCTTTACTTCTTACTTTCAATAAAATCACATCTAAAAACGATCATGCCTGAAAGTTGTCAATGAATACGTGTAAACTTATTTTTATGCAAAGATTCAATATTCATGTGCATATATGCTAACATTATGCATGAGCAAGAAAAATGCATTTCCTTAATCTCTTTTTGAGCTTACATGCATTGAAATTTTAGGTCCTAACCCTTAATATGGAGACGGGATGTTACAGCATTAGACACTTTTGAAAAGAAACTCTAGAGAGAATTCTTAAGAGATCGAGAAAGAGAAGAAGGAATAGAGGAGTGGAGAAGAAGCCGACATTGACGTACTTTCCAAATCAGGAGTTTCCGACATTGCTACCTCTCATCTCCATCCAAGATTGTATTTCCTGTTATTTTTTATTTTTATTATTGTATAAATAGCAGTTTGATGATAGGGTTTATGAATGTTGAAATGTTCTAAACTTTCTTTGATTTAATGAAACCTGATTATTTTTATGTTTATTGGATTTATTGTGATTGAATTCTATGACTACATAATTTGGTAATAAACTGAGAGAGTAAACTGAATGAAAAATTATTAAATTTGGCTAACGAGACTTAAATGATTTAATAAGAATGAGAAATTAATCAAAGCGGTAATTGTGTGAAGAGAGATATCACATAGGTTCCCAATAGTCTATTGGATAACTTCAGATCTAATTAGGGGTTTGGACAGGTTGTTAATTGAGATATTGCAATTTTCTATAATCTGATCAGGGTTTATAATTTAGGGTTAATGGTTATAACTCAAGAGAGAGTAATCAACTCCAGGATTTTCTAGAACCAATAATTCGGTAAGTCATAATCAATTAGGTTAGCATTAAAGATAGGTAAATTCCTTTTTCTCTCAATTGATAGTTTTCTTAGGTTAATTATTGAGTGTGTTGCCATAGCTAAATTGTTAATATTTTCGTAATTGATGCTTGAATTGAATTGTATGATTGAATTGAATTCTTATTTTAGTTTTGTTATCTTTTGAATTTCTACAAATTGTGTAGGCTTAGATTTTAAAACTAGATTATCCATCCTCGTGGGATTGACATCTTAAGTACTACGTGAACGACTTGTCTGCTTGCTGATTATCAAGGTTAACTAATTAAAACTAACACACATCAAAAAACTAGGATGAACATATTATATTAGAATTACTCTTAATTATAATGGAATTAAAGAAAATTCTAAAGTTTTTATCTTCATCTTTTAACCAATTGGTTTTTCATCTTTGTCTCAATAGAGAGTAATGGTTTTTAAGTCCTTGTTCCTAAATGTTACCAAGTTCTTCCCTAACCTTAGAAATAGCTAAATCAATGTTCTTTTTCAAAATAAGGTTTCTTTAATTGAACCTTTACAAGTTTGAGCTTACTTACACATTTACAAGATTTAAAGCCTTCTACTTTGTAGTTCAGACCTCTTATAATTGCTTCTTCAAAACCAATCACATTAGTGAGAAGGCTAGCAAATTTGAAGGACAAATGAATTTTACCTAATATAATGCTTAACTTGAATTAAGTAGGGGAGTGATTGGACCATCAAGAATTATGAAAATGTGCAATACTTTTAGAGAATCTAGAGATTCAAAGATGGTTAATCAAGGAATATATAAATTTTGTCCTAATCAAACACTTGCCTTTTTGTTTATCACTCCAAGTATAGAAAGCTTCATCATATCTAATTTTGTTAACTCTATACCAATAAGGCAATCTTTGAAATTTTAATTTCTATTCTTATGACTAAGCTTATCATCCTTATCCTCTTAAGAGAATAAAGAGGTGTTAAATTCTCCTAACAACAAACATGGGCAATTCACATTGGGGTTATGGTTAAACAAATCTCTTTATATTAAGTTCATTTGAAACTCATAGCTACAACATTTACAAATGTGACCCTAATGATGTTACTAGGTGCCTAAATTGATCAAAGCTTTTAGCTTGGATAATAGACACTCTATAAGAATTGTACACAAGTGTGATTCTCCTATAGGTTGGAGAGAACCATCCAGTTCTTACTAAGTAACCATTTGATATAATGGAGCTTGTTCTACTTAACTTTAGTTTTTTAAAAAAATAATTAAATAAAACTTGTTAAAGAGTAGATAATCATGAATCATGTTATTCTTTTCAGGGTCATTCATGCCCTTAACATTTCAACCAAAGATCATGAGGATGAAGAAGAGGTTAGAGGCTTCATCTTTTTAGATTTCCTACCAAGTTTTAAGCAATAATAAATTTACTAAGAGTAGATTCCCTCATGTTGACATCATTTGTAAGAATCTCAACCTAAACTGAGGTTTGTTCCTAAAAGTCTCCCTTCACCGACTTTTTCTTTAGGGAGCATTAAACTTCAATAATGCATGTCAAAGGGTGAGTGGGTGAAGTCATATTATTAGGGGACCTCCGATTTGTTCTTTTACCTTTATCTTGCTCATGAAGAGCTTATTTCTAAGTTGGTGGATCTTCTTGATCTTGGAGTTCCTCTAATAGTCCCATTTGAAAGTCTTTTTAATGGCTCTCTATACTTTTTTCTCTTTCACTGAGGGTGATTTCCATTAATAGCTCACCATTATTTGGTCTTCATGTGTTGCTCATTTTTATTTCACCTCATAATACTAAAAACTTCAGGAAGTTAATAAAAACAACAATTTCAATACAGATCTTGGAAAAGCCTACTCTTTTCAACTTAGTCGTGTTCCTATTCAGATAAAGGGGTTTCCATATTAAACTTGTACTGTAGTTTAGTCTTTTAATACACTAACATTCTAATGGGAGGTTATAAATATTCACTTAAATCAGTATATGCTTCATCTTAACCACTTTTTAAGTCTAAACTAGCTCTCTATTTCACCAAAAACAAAGGTTTCTTATGGATATGTTAGGGTTCTATCCAATAAGACATTGTGCTTTCCTATAAGCTTAAAGAAGAAAACCTCCTCTTCATTAATGAGCATTTTCTAAAGATCAAATTTCTTTAGTTGTTAAAAATCCATCTTTGCACAATAAGAAAGGCTATAATTTTCTCAATAAAGAATCCCACTAAAATGCTAAACCATTTCTTTTCTCCTTGGCATTTCAATGGATATGGAGATAACTTTATGGTTCTCACTCAAGAAGTCAATAAAAGTAGGGAGTAATATGTTTTTTTTTTCAATTGAGATGAGATCTCTAACCATTTGACTCCATATTTTCTTAAGGTGAGGAGATACAATAACATCTCTTATGGAAGGTAAAGTGGAAAGTTGAATGAAGGTGGACAAGATAGAGTTTGTAAAAGCTTAGGGCTCAATCTACGCTAGAGGACCAACAATAAAAGAGATATGAGACGAAGACACGGGTAAAGAGGGGAGCAAGCTCTAAGGAGGAAGAACATGTAATAAATATGTAACTAGATATTGTAGAGGAGACAAGGATGGCATATGGTTCCTTTCCCAAACAGAGAAAGAAACTAAACTAAGCAAAATGTGGGAAGTACTCCTTCCTTTTGTAGAGTGAACATAAAGAGAATTCCATTCTCATCCCTTTCAAAACATTTTTATTAGAATATGATCTCATTTCCTTCTTAGAGTTTAAGATTGAAATTATACACATCTATAAATACGTGGACACATGTATTTATTAGGATTTGATTTTTTACATAACGTTTATGTCATTGCCAAGTATAATTCATTAAGGTTCAAAAGAGAGTGATAAATATTAAAATAGTTTATTAAGGGCCTGTTTGTTTTCTATTTTTATTTTTATTTTTATGTTTTTGTTTTTAAATTCAAGGAAAAAAACTTGCTAGTTTCAGTTTTTAGTTTATGTTTTTAGTTTTGATTTTTTCTAGTTTTCAAAAGTTATGAAAACTATAAAAAGTAGTGTTTTTATTTTCTGTTTATGTTTTTTTCCAAATCTGATTTATTATTAACTAAATATATTATTTAATTATTTAATATATTAATTTAATAATAACTAAGAATAATTTATTTTAATATTATATATTTAATAAATTTAATAAATTTAAGAGTAACTTAAATTTACTTATAATTATATTTAATTTTTGTAATTAAATTTAATAATTATCGCTAATATAATTAAATTTAAAATATCTTCAAAATATATAAATTTCAAATAAATTTTGATTTAAAAATTAAAATATATTTAAAATAAATATTATTTTTTAAATTATTTATTTTAATAAATAAAATAATTATATATATAAGATATTAAAATAAATATTTAAGTTTTATCTAATATGTAATTATTATCAATATTGAAATTATAATTACACTGACATTAACAACCAAAATAAGCATAAGTGAAAATCATAACAAAAAAAATAAAAATAAAACCGAAAGGCTTATAGTATTCTTATAAACTAAAAGATTATGATCCGAAAAATGGACCATATTAGTTGTTCTTTTATGCCTAAGATTACTAAAGTATAAGTTCAAGTGGATAAATATTTTAATTAGAAGTTTATTTATGTAAAATAAGTGTTTTTTTTAACTATAATATATGTATTTATGAGTGAAGAGTTCTAAAAGACTCATCGACAAATTTCTATAATATGAGAACTTATTGAATTGTAATGCTCATAAAGTTCTCAATTCCCTTGCCCTATCCTACCCAAAGGAAGGTTATCGCACCGTCATGAACTCAGCCCTGGGCCCGGGAAACCACTACAACAAGTGGCAAAAGAGTCTTCCGGCTTAGGATTTGACCAATTGGGTAGCAGTAGACTAAAGTTTTGTTAAATCCGATTCTTGACGGTCTTTATCGAACTTAACGGCACCTCAATACAGAACAACAAGAAGCATATTTTTCATTTAGGTGCCTATCTTTACGAATATCGTAATTAGACTTAATATTGGATTGAATTTTAGTATAATATTATATCGGTATTGATTAACACTAAGTACCATTTTAGCTAATATTTTAAATTAATAAAATAATTTCTAAATTATTTTAACAATTACAAAATAGTTCATTGTCATATTATAATGTTATATTTTATATTTTTAACCATGCCTCAAAAAATTATAATAATAAATAATAATCATAATTTTAATTTAATTTATAAATTAATTTAATAATAAAATATATTTTTAAAATATATAAACTTCAAATAAATTTTGATTTAATAATTAAAAAGATATAAAATAAATATTAGTTTATAAGTAATAACTTTTAAATTATTTTAAAAATAAAATATTTTTATTAATACATTATTAATAAATACTATATAAAATATTAATAAAAATTTAAATAAAAATAATTTATTTTAAAGCTTTATCTCATTTATAATTATTATTAGTAATAAAAATATTTATTTTTATTTTAAAATTAAAAATTAAAAATTCATAATAATGATAAAAGTTAAAGTAAATAAAATAACTAATAAAAAATTTTGAAAAAAAAGAGGAAGAAAAAGAGGTGAGGCTGAGAGAAGAAGAGGTTAAATTTTTTTGAAAAATTTGTAAAAAAAGTTCTCCATTTTTTAAAATTTTCATATCAGCCAATATTTTGAATACCAACAGTATCGACTGGTACCAATTAGTACTATTAATATCGACTAATATTTAAATTTGGTATAATCTAACATTAATATCATACTAGTTTTAGTTCGATATAATACATACCGGCCAGGCCGGGTGCTTACCGGTATCTAAAAGACTGATTATAACTGTTCACTCAACATCCAGGTCTTTTTTTTTTTTTTTAATTTCAATTTTGTATTGGATTGCTATACTTCTTGACCCATTAGCCAGATGGATAGTGTAGTATGAAAACATACATTACAGCTGGACTGGACAAGACAATTGGACATCGGAATTGGGGACACCCTCAAATGTTTTGTGTTACCAACGAAATGAAAGTGAGAGCTCAGCTAGGAATACTAATTACCACAAACGACCATCTCTCAATCTCAGCTGTAAAAGGAAACCAATTCAAACCGAGTCAGACTAACAAAAACTGAAAAGACTGGAATCACTCATTGTCGCTATAAATTCTAGGGACGTTGACATTTGCAGATTTGCTCCGACCGCAATTGCATTATCAATCCCCGCTCTGGTATGTTTCTCTGTTTTTTTTTTTTTAAATACATATAGATCTCGTCTTTCGTTCTGAAATCAATCATTTCCATCTTTATTTTTGCTTACGCTCAATATATAAATAAAAAGGGATCATGAACATGACTATCGACGTTTTTTACGAGTAACATTTGGTTTTGTAGTACGACGAAAACTAAAAAAGTATACATTACAACTCCTCCTGTGCTGTCAGCATCCTCCACTCTTAGAACATGCAGTCCAGAAGCCATCAACAAAGCACCTAGCTTTTGGCCATTTCTGAGTTGGTCGATAATCATTGTCATCATCGTATATATACGTCAGAAACAGGAAACAAAAACAGCAAAGAGTGACAAGAAGAATCCAACGTGTTCACGTGAAAGGTTTCGGGTATGAACGTAACGTAAATAATTTTAATTGAAAAGAAAGAGAAGTGATTTGTATTTGATTAGTATAAATGTATTACTATTTATTTTGTATTAGATGAGATAGTAGAGGAGTAATGTCAACATAGCTGGCTGGTGGGGGATAACAACCCCACAGCTTTGAATCTCTTCTTGCTGACCACTTTTCCTTGTTTACAGTATTATACACTTTCTTGTACAGCAAAATAGTGGTATTATCAGTATTAAAAAAATAAATGATTTTTCGTTGGTGACCTTGTACGGTGATTTTGTACACGACGAGGTTAAAGGTTTGTTAAAGACATTGAATAGTTTGGATTTGTTAGAGCCAAGATGCTCTGTACAATGGACAGGATGCAGAAATAAACTCAGCTTTCCAACTTGCAGTAGCAGACAACAAATATACTGGTCTACGGCCCACAGAAAAATTTTGCTAATAATAACCCCTCTCCCTCTCTCTGCTGCATCATTCACGCTATCATCATCGCCATCGTCATCACCGTCATCTTGATATGCTTGTTCCGTCTTAAAAATCCCAACTTCTTCTTTTCCTCTGTCAAACGGGTATTTCTTCCCCTGCAAACATCAAACTAGTACAAAAATAAAAATTAAAGAAAGGATGCTTTAAGGTCAAGGTTTTTATTTAATTAATTTGATTACTTGAGTCTCTTTTTGGGGGGTCTGCATGCGAAAAAACATCAGTGGGTTAGTATGGTGGAATATGGTTTATTAAGTTTTAGGGATGGTGTTGTAGGTGGTGGGAGGAGAATTCTAAGAAGAATAGTGTTTTCGGCGTGAGGTCACTTTCTGTCGGCATTGCTGTATCCATCGATGATTCCCGAATTTATTTGTTCCAAAGTACAACCAGGAAATTGATTTCATTCATTCATTACCTGCAGTTGTTTCAGCTGTTTCCCGAGCTCCTCTGCGTCATCGTTCCTGATTTGCACCTGCTTTTATAGTTGACACTTGCAGCTTCAAGAATTGCCCTCGATCAGTACTGGGTTTTCATTGCTTTTTAGTAATTTACCATTGGCAGGTGTCTTTCACAGCTATTGTTGAAAGTTGAGAGGGGCAGGGGATTTCATATTCAACGTGGGAATGTGGGTAACGATTACTTTTGTTGATCTTGGTACCGAGGTACCGACTCAATCTGCCGTTGGCAGATGGAGCTGAGGTTTCTGCGGATCTGGCTTCATCTTTCCTCAGAGAATACAGGTTTGATGAATTTTTTATTCCTTTTATTTTTCCTTTTGCTTTTCCTTCTCTGCATTTATCCAATGTCTGAACTCAGAAACATTGTCTGTATTCCGGTGGTATTTGTTGGATTCACATGTCTTCTTAGTGAATTTGATGTTGACATTTCTCATGCATCTATTGTGGAGACGGCTTTTCAACAGACTTTGTTATATTACGTTTGAAACTTCTTGGAGCTGTTCACTCGTTACAAATTACCATTTTGTTTCTTATTGACTTCCCACAAGAACTGGATGGCTCTCATAAACAATCATTATGGAATATCAATGATACTGAAAGATTATCGACTCCTGGATTGATGTCGTCCGTCCTAAACTCCTAATATGCATTAAAACGGATGTTGCTTTTTCTGCACATATTTCTGTTCTTTTTAATGATTTTGTTGTCGCTATATATATCTATATATATATCTGTGTGTGTGTGCTCTCCCTAATATGTTTTGTATGCTTATTTGTGCTGCAGATTCAATGTCTTATCCCACACTACAGAAATAAATTTCCACGTAGTTTTATCGTTTCCCAAGCCAGATGTCAAGGACTCTTGCAGCCATATTTGGAGGTGCTGCAGGAGTCGTGGCATTGGTGGGAATAATTATTGTTATATGGCTTTTCCTATATCACAAAAACAGTGTTTCAAGAACTTCTGAGACAGGATCTTCTGATCGGTCTGTTCAAGGTACCTTTTGCATTGTGTACATCCAGCTGGGTTTAAGGGGCAAGCAAGTCCAAACAATAATCAGCTCATGATTTTCTATGATGATTTACAGCAGGAAGACATGTTGGGGTTGAGTTATCATTGCAAGAAGCAAGGCGTTTTGACATAGAAGAATTATCTCAAGCCACAAAGAATTTTAGTGACAAAAATCTGATTGGGATAGGAAAATTTGGGGAGGTATATAAGGGTTTGCTTAATGATGGCATGCTGGTAGCCATTAAGAAGCGATCTGGAGTACCAAGTCAGGAATTTGTTAATGAGGTAATTCCACATAGATCAGAATACTTGCATAGGATAAGATTTTTCCCACATGAATTGTTTGACAGTGAATGCAAAAGCTCTTACTTTCAATGGGTGGATTACCCCTTAGATTAACTCCAGCTCATCTTATTTTAAAAGACTGGCAAAGTTTGTCTTATATGTATACATATCTGTGTATGTGTGTGCACGCAAGTATGCGCATGCACATATGTGGTGTGTGCGTGTGTTTTTGTGTGCCTTATTATGGGTGGATCTTACTATTCCATTCACCATAGTTTGATGTAATTGTACTTAATAGGTACGCTACCTCTCACCCATTCAGCATCGAAATCTTGTAACTCTCTTGGGGTACTGCCAGGATAACAATCAGCAGTTTCTCATATACGAGTATATACATAGTGGAAGTGTTTCCAATCACTTGTATGGTAACTCTCTTACCAATCACTAATATTTACTTCTTTGACGATTTTAGCTCATTTAGAGTTGCATATGTTGACTTGACAATATATGGGCTACATTTTTCTTTCTTGGATCATCTACTGAACTACATAATGATATGTATAATATTGTCCGCCTATGTAACCATTATTAGATTTCATTGCATTCTTTTTCCAGGACCTAGTAAAGTTTCAGATGGCAAGCTGGAGTTCAAGCATAGACTTTCAATAGCTCTAGGGGCTGCTAAAGGTGATCCTCTGCAAAATCAGTGAGCATTCTGGTATCAGTTTTTCTTTTCTTTGGATACCATCTGGTGCAACCGCAAAGTCAAAACTAATTTGGAACGAGGACATTGGTTTTGTAGTATAACTTTGAAAGTTTGCTGAAAACTTGAAATAAATTAGAAGGTTCGTCTCTTGTAAAAGGGTTGAAGTGAATATGCCAATTTATGTATTCTATTCTGTGCAGGATTGGCTCATCTTCACTCTTTAAGTCCTCGTTTAATACACAAGGATTTCAAAACGTCCAATGTTCTTGTAGATGAAAACTTCATAGCTAAAGTTGCAGATGCAGGACTGCGTAATTTCTTGGGAAGAGTTGATATTGCCGGCTCATCATTACAAGTGACTGCAGATGATATATTTCTTGCCCCAGAGTAGTAGCGAATCTTTCGTGTTGTGTTTGATGTTATGACTAGTTTATTTACCCACCTCAATTGAAATTGGTTGTATACAGGGTGAAAGAATTCAGACGATTTTCTGAAAAGAGCGATGTATTTAGTTTTGGTGTATTCCTTCTGGAGTTATTCAGTGGGAGGGAAGCATCAGGATCGCCAATATTGAACTCTAGCCAGGACTTTGTTGAATGGGTACGTTGCAGGTCATATTGCAATATTCCACACACAACTATATGCCCTTCTATGCTCTTGTCTAGCAATTTGATTACTGCGATTAATTACACTTAACTTTGCTAAAGAAAACTGATGAAGATGTGATATCAACTTAATCTCACCAAGCATGGTAAAGACAAGTACTTGTTATAGCTATTTACCTTCTTTTGACTGTGATGTTGCTGCTTCATTTATTTGCAATATGCTGCAGAATATATAAGTGGCTGCTTCATTTTGTGCGATATGTTGCAGAGTATAAAAGTGGCTGCTTAAATTATGGTCTGTTTCAGTACTGAATTATCTTCTGTTCTTATAAAGGTGCAAAGTACCAAGGACTATAGCCAATTTTCCACAATTATTGATCAAAGGATGGGGAACAGCTTCACAGCTGAAGGTATGGAAGGATTCATACAATTGATAATCAGATGTCTGGAAACATCGAGTGAGAGACGACCTGCCACTAGTTACGTGGTAATGGAACTTGACCAGATACTTGAGAAAGAGATGAGCGTGACAGTTGTTATGGGGGAAGGAACTCCAACTGTGACCCTTGGAAGCCACCTGTTTAGAGCAACAAAATAAAACATAAAATTCTGTTTGCCAAGTTCATGGAGTGTGATTTCTGCGACCACTTCTTAATTTGTCTGTTGTGTGTTTTTGTACCCAGCCTCTGGAAGCTCAAAGAAAAGTAAGCTTAATCCCAGCTGTTTGATAAGTGTACAAAAGAACAGCTGTATTTTTTTTTTTTCTTCCATTGTTTGATTATTACCATAAAAATGTAAGAGAAAGCTTGTTGTAAACCACATTTGTTGTCAACCACATTTGTTGTTGATAGTGATCGAAGGTGTCGAGTCCTACGATTTGTAGCCTTCAATTATCATAAGAGCACGGGTCGTGAATTATAGCAAGTGAAGGGTCAATCCTACAAGAAGGGTGAACTAATCTAATCCTAGATATCTAAGGCTAGAAAATTAATAAAATGAAAAATGCACAAAAATGTAAACGTGGGAATTTAATTAGCAGGAATTTAATTTGGAAAATTAAGACATAAATAAGAGAAATTGAGCAACACACGTCACAATGAAAATCACTCGAGAGAAATTAGAAGTTATGAGAGAGGAGATTTTTCTATCATTAATGCTAATCTAGCCTTTTATGCGTTAATAGAGTATAGTTGTTAGACTATCGTAGACTTGACTACTCTCTCTTGAGTTATAATCATTAAACTCCAAATCATAAACCCTAATTGAATTATAAAAATTGCAATATCTCAATTAACAAAAAACTCACAACCGTAATTAAATCTTAAGCCCTTTAATAAACTACCGAGTCTCACACAGGATCTCTCTCTGCACAATAACTGATATGATTAATCACGTGGTCTATTGGATCGCCTAACTCTCATTAACCAATCCAATAATTTTTATTTAGTTCACCCTCTTGATTTATTACCGAAATATGCAAGTAACACAATTAATCACAACACCCAATCAATAAAACACAAAAACGACTATATTAACATTAAATCCAGGTAAAATCCCGAAGGATGAGTTAGAACATCATCAACAATTCAAAATTTATCATCATACAATTCATTTCAATCTTATACATTGAATGCACAAAAATGAAAGTGGAAAGGAGAAGAACTTGGATCGGATAATCCAAAAGGCAGCAGCATTGAGAGACCTATTTATCCAGGAAGTTAGTAGCGTCGGAAGACTCGCTTCTTCTCCTGTTCTTCCTCCTCTTCTTCTTCTCTCTCTCTCTTCTTTCTCTCTCTTTTTGAAGCTTTCCAAATGTTGCAGAAAATAAAGCTCCCTTTTAGGGTTAGATCTCTTCCCTTATATAATCTTTCCAATTAGGGTAAACCTAGGATCTTTTTCAGGTTCAAAAGGTCTAAAAAGTATCTCAAAAACTCAAGTCAGAAGGTTGTGCGTATGTTTTATCGTGCAGGCCACAATCATGGAACTATTGTTTGGCTCTCTGTCACGATCATGGCAGAACATGCCACGATCGTGGCCCCTTGCATCTGGTTTTGTAACAATTGTGGCCCTACTTTCGGGTTCAATCCTTCTTCGAATTTTCTCCGTTCTTCAATACTTTCCCTACAACATTAGCAAATTCATTAAGATAACTCAAATGTATAAAATTGAAGCTCAAAAGCATACTTTAACCCACAAAATGCTTGAAACACAAATATCTACTAACTAACACAATTCTAACATAAACATGCACTAAATAATCAAATTAACAACTAAATACAAATTAAACTACCCACAAAAATACAATGCAATCTATAACTATCAAATAGCAAAGTGAACGGGGAGATTACGGTTAGCGTATGAATAACCATTTTCATTTATCGGTTGGAATATGATTGTACTTGTGTAGTCATATCATTGCTTGAATGATATTGAAGATCGCCAACCAATCGCTTGATACCATAATATTCCAGGGAGTAATGAAACAAGACAACTAAAACAATAAGAGTGGTCCAACCTAGAAGACCCAGAAAAAATTATATTGATAATAGAAATGGTTAATCTTGTTGGGATCCGTTTCTGAAAACCCAACCTCTTGCGAAAATCAGAAGACTTGAGTGTATCTTTACTACATCATACTCTTTAATACATTACATATAAATAATTTTTCGTCATTTACATTTCCATACCCTCAAAACAAAAGGGTTTTACAAAGCTATAATGGCTTTTCAAGCCATTTTACAACATAATCCAAAATCTCAAACTATAAAAGTTACATGAACTATATATTCTTGAAATGTGACTAATCCTTGCATTTTACAAAGATAACTTAAACTCCAAGATATGTAAAATTTGAAGTAACATCCTTATATTCTTGATCACTCGATCTCTTCCTCATCACCTGAAGGTGGGGAAGAGGATAAGCTTGAAAGCTCATGGGTAACAGTTTATAATAAAAAAGATAAGCAAATGCTCTTTTCAAAAACTCATTGCCATTTTATATTTTCGAAAACAAAGTTATTTCTTATGCAAGATGTCATCAAACATTTATTCCTTGAAATTGTCAATTTATCAAACAATTTATGAACAATTTTAAATCATGTAATGCATCAAATTTTTCAACATATCATAAGCACATAAGCACATCAGAATGGTTCGAGTGGATCCAAAACAGAACGCACTACACAATTCCCATAAGGGTCTTGTGTAGCCGTGAACTTATAGGAGTCCCTGAAGGATCTCCATGCCACTAGCGAACATGTGAGAGAAGCCTTTAACTTGGTCAACGTGCTAGTGACTTAACTTAGGGGACCACCACAAACCCACATAACACAAAATTCATAACTTGTAAACTTATTGCCCAAAAATGCTTTTTTTTCGAAAGTTTGCTTTTCATGTACTTGATAAATATATCTTGAGAGTCATTCTTGAAAACATGATTCCGTAAACAAAGATCTTTTCAAAAATCATTTGCAAAGTCTTTTTATCAAACTTCAACACAATAATTCATGTAGCAATGTATAACAATTTCTCAAATCATTCAAGAACAAAGAATGCAGCACTTATGATGTAATTAAAATCAATAAACTTCTTTGATTTAAAGAAAAGAAAGTAGTGGCTTATTCACTCTATTATAAACGTGTACCCACCTGATTTCTTTGCTTATAGGCTTGCTCAGAATGTCTCTTCTCTTTGCAAACAACCTGAGGTATCTAAGGCTCTTTTTTGTTGTATCTTTAATGTGTACTCCAT
>JANTPM010000006.1:25307795-25325768 GCA_025434745.1 Erythroxylum divaricatum
GGATGGTTAAGAATGATGTTGTAGGAGAGGAAGTGAAATTGAGACAATTTTTCAAGTCTTTCATAAGGGTGAAAATTGTGTATTGACTTCAAGGGAAAAATTGTATTGGTATAGGAAGAATTAGACAAAGTTTTCTTTTATGTAGCTTATCGTTTTAGCTTTCCAATAGTATAAAGTATGAAATTTTTGGACAATGGAGTTGGAAGATATGATCATTAGAAATTTAGATGCAGTTTTAGGATAAAACTTTCGGGACAGCCACTTTGATTGAAAATTTGACCATTTTAGAGATAGAAATTATTTTTAAGTTCTTCATAGAAGTTGTAGATTTTTCTTTTATTTTTCCATTGATATAAAGTTTGTAAATTTTGAAGTTCTAGATAAAAAGTTATGGAAGTTTGAAGTTGAGATGTCGGTATAGAAAAAGGGTCGCAAGTTCATCCGAATGTCACGATCGCAACTTCGCAAGACTACCAGAATGTCGCAATCATGCATGCGCACGATCGCAACTCTACTGGATCACCTGATTGTCACGTTCGTGCATATGCACGATCGCGACTTCCCTATTTGTTCAAGGAAGGTTATTTTCTGAACATACTTTGATTTTTTGTTATAACTTCTTCTATAGACCTCCGAATGACCTAATTTTTAAAGCATTGGATTCATAACACATTCCTCTATCTCTCCAAAAAAATTTATAGCCTTTTATATTAATTAGAGAAAATTTTATTGGATCAAAGTAAGGGTATCAGTTGGCAAAGCATGAATTGAATATTTTTACTGAAAATGCTTCAATATTTTGGTGATATCTGAAGAAGTAGAGCTCCAAATGTGATGATTCTTGTCTCTACTTAAACTAGAGACATAGAGCTATAAATTATATGAAGGATTAAAATTTTAATTCGGACTCTAAGACTTTCAGTTTCTGAGAAGACGTTGAGTATAGTGTACAGTTTCAGTTTAGTAACAGCCCAGAAATATTTGGGCTATAACTTTTAGATTTTTGAACCAAAGTGAACAATTTTGGTGTCATTAAAAACTTAATACATTGGATAATAAATTTTATGAATAATCCAAATTGAAATTCCAATTTGAGGTTTCCCAAAATTTGTTCAGAAATAGCAGAAATGAGTTCGTTTTTGACAATTGATTGGTGTGAGCACGCCACCCATATGGGTTATTGGTTAATGAGGGTTCATTGAAACAACCCTACAAGGTAATAAACACGCTTAAGTCTTATGATTTTTAGAACAAAAGTTGGGCTTCAAAATCGGGGCCCAACAAATGTACATTGAATGCTCATATTCACTAGTTGTTGAGAGATTAGTCGACAAATAGGCATATTGGTCAACTAATACATTACTCAATATTACAATAATCTCTCAATACATCAAATTTAATGCCTTTAACCTACATTAATCAACCATTAACCTATATATGTTGAGCAATCACCCTAAAAATGTGATTTTGACAAATTCAAATGCTTAAAACTAATTTGTTTAATGTAATTATTATTTATACACTTCCTAAAATTTTTCCTAAAGAGTGTTTGAAAGATTATCAGGTTTTTCTACTAAAACCAAAGCTTCAATGCCTCTTAATAAATGTAAAGACTCATGTAATGAAGTGAACTGAAAATAACACAGGGAGATTACAAATAATAATAAAAAATGAAAAAAGACCTTAATAAACCTTGAATTTCTGTTTTCCTTGATTTGATCTTTATTTTGTCAGTTGTAAACTTCAACTTCTATTTATCAACTCATAAACTATCTTCTTAAGGCCTTAATGAGCCTTGATCTTCTTATGTTCTTGGTTTGATCTTTATTTCTTTAGTTGTAAACTTCAAATTCTCTTTATCAACTTCATAAACTATCTTTTTGATTTTATGGCTTCATTTTGTTCGTATATTACTTTTGAACAAAATAATACATTCATTAGTAGTAATTATGTTTTTTTATCATCAAAAAATCAATTGGAACACCCTTGGCTCAACATTGATTATTGAACTTATTTACGTTAAGAGTGATTAAGATTGATTTCCTTGAGGATAAGCAAAAGCTTAAATGCAAGGACACTTGATGTCAATAAAAATTTACATGTATTTCAAAGTATTTTACTAGGTTTTTATGCTTAAATTACCTTTATTGACTCACTTTATATTATGTTTTTTTTTAATTGTGAAAATGTTTCCTTAGGATAAGAGCTATTAAGAATTGGAGAAGATTTCAAGTAAAAAACATAAAGGAAATAATTTTTAGTTGAACATAGTCTAGCATAGGACCATTTATCCCTCGTGGACAATATGTAGGCAAGGATACAACCTAGAATACACCTAGAGGGGGACTGAGCCAGTGAAAAGTTCTAAAGAGCAACATAGATTAAGGTAAACCTTAGACACAAACACCTATTGTTATTAATGCATAAAAATATATTTAAAGTGTGGAAACCCTAATTTGAGGAGACTCTTTTGGAATTTATCATTCTTTTCCGTTCCAAAACTTAGGGTTAACCGTTGGGAGGTTGACCAACCCTTTTAAGGTCAATTGTAAAGTTATTGTTAATAGATAAATAGGATTAGATATCATCATAATGGACCAACCTACCCAAAAATACAAAGGTTTTCATATATAATTACTTTTATCATAATTTATTTTATTTTATCAATTGTTTTTTATAATGTAAACATGATTCATGGCTAAGTATTTTTATGTTTTGATATTAATTAGGACATATCCTAGTTAATGATAGCTCAATTGGTGGTTATTAGGTATGACATGAACTATATGAAGATACTTGAGTTATCAATATAAGATTTATAAGTCTAACCAAATCAGGAAGCATATTCTATTGTTCTTAATTAGTATTGATTTGAGAAATCCTTAACTAAAGTGAAGTGATAGTTTGATGATAGTTTTCAAATGTCAACAAAAGAATCAATTCTTAATGTTGAAAAATTAATATGAGTAGACTCTAATATAGTAGACATTAATTTTATGCTCTATTTATAATCAAAATATCATATGATGAAAGAAATAAATTATTGAAAAATCATGCAAAAAATATTTGTCAAAATTACTTTAATATTCCTAATATTAAGGTTATAGTGATTTTTTTAAATTTCAATCTTAATCAATAGATATGAATTTAATTATATAATTAAAGATAATTTAGAGGGGTTTAATTTATCTAATCTTTAATACAACTCAGGGTTATAATTGATATTCATTATCAATATATTTAGGAACTTAATGAATTACACATACGAATCAATTGAAGAGACAAATGGTAATTTAATCATGTTTGACTTAATTGTAAAGTTTGAGAAGTTTTACAATCATATACAAATTATTTCACAAATAAAAATCAATATTAGATTTTAGATCCTTTTTTTGTAAATTGAGTTTAGATCTTATCTAGACCTAATTTCGATTTAATTAGAAGTAACCATAATTCTAATTAAAGTTTCATTAAAATTATATTTTAATTAAATTAGTAAAGGGTATGAATCCTAAATAGGTGTATACTGTACCAGAGTTAGCACTTCTACCTCTCTCTACACTATTGACATTCTCTCATCCTGCTTGTATAGGTACTATTAAAAGTTAGATACTTATGTCATTATGATGGTCTTCATATAAGTTTGAGAAGAATTGTTTAATAGGAAGCTAAGCTCCGTATAGTTTATGATTCATATTTTGTTTGTTTATAAATTAATTATTTTATAGAATTAAAGTCGCGAAATTTTTTATCTCTTCCATTGTACTTGGGATGAAATATAATCTATATTTTCCAACACCGATGACATTCAAACTGCACTAGCTGAGGCGGCGGAGTTGTTTGTGTTTGAAGACAGTCAACTTGGGCATAGTCAGCTAAGGCAAGTTTGCAACATGGCGAATTCAAATGAAGGCCACGGTGATCATCATCAGAGTAATTTGCATGAAAACGTGTTCATTATGAATTAAAAAGCAGTGTGTAACATGCCAAGGTTGATTACGGACATGGAACAAGGTTGAAAATGTATGAGACTGGCTTTGCGTCATTCAAATATTATGAAAGAAAAAAAGGAGAGAGCCACTTTAAAAGTGATTTTTTTTTTTGGTCAGAAGCTTTAAAAGTGATTCACTGACCATCTTTTTTCAATAAATAAAGGCCTTAGTTATAAAAATTACAATTTCCTATCTTTTTCTTGTTAAAGCAAGTCATTTTGCTTCGCTAGAGATAAATACATGTGATTACTACTTGTTTTAAGGGGACATGTAAGTTTTAATTATTTTCTCAAGTTATAACTTTTAATAATTGATCAATTTTATTTTGTAACATATGCTTATAAAAATATATACATACGAATCTATCCGCAGTACTGAATCCACTGCCAATTCACTTTCATATCTCAACTTATCCCGCCTGAACATTGACCATAAATGGTAGTCAATATAACTAAGAAAGAGGGGCCTGTAAACCAACAGCCCATACCACCCTGGCACTACACGGGCAATATTTTTGGTAGACATGAGAAGTGAAAGCACATTCAATGAAAGAATCAAGATCAACCTAAGTTATCCACAATTAATGCAACCTGATGTTTGGAATTTACAAAATCAAGAGGCCAAGACTCTGGCAGAGATTGTACAAGGACAATGTAGAGTAAACAATCTGAGGAGCAAATTAGTTGCACTCTCACAAGATATTTAATAGGTTGATTATGGAATCAAGTGCTAACACCCTGCTTTGCCTTGAGGATAAGCTCTTCAGTTGTGGTGCCAATGATCTCATTAGCACGTTTAAGACCGACAGAATAGTACCTTCCAAGAGTATCCTGTATCCAAAGATAGATGTATATGCAAGTAAAGAAGAATTTTATAACATCTCCTACTACAATGTAAAACTTAGAGATTGGACTTGGTAACTACTGACTTTGGCAAGTTTCTGCTATAATATTACCTCAAAATCATTCAATTGATTTCTATTGCAATTCTGGTATTACCCACTAGTTGCATCATAAACAAATATACCAAATTTGGTTGAAGAATTAAACAAATTCTCACCCGAGAAACAATTCCCAACTTCTCTAACTTGTGAACTGCATCATCCACGTCAAAATTACAGCTCTCATTGAACTCTTCTTTAATTAGCTCCTCACAACGCAAATCCAAATCCTACTTAAAAATTTTAGAAACTTAAAAACATAAGTGATCTGCAATTCACCGAGAATTGAGAATTTAAGCAATAAAAAAGAGACACTGCATAGACATATTGAGATATAATTGTGCACATATTTAGGGAGATATTGAAGAATGCCTGCTTAGTAGCTTTGCCCTGCTCCATCAATATAAAGAAAGAAATAATGACCTCCTTGACCTGCAAGAGATTAGGAAACATGAGCAATTTGGTGGGTTATCAATTAACATAAGATATTCCCATAATTATTTAGGATGTTAACTTGTTACATGCTTGAGTATGGATACGATGGCAACAGTTCAATACGTATGTATCCAGGACCCTTTAGAAGAGCATATTTCTTTCATTTTCATACCATGCAAAATAGAAGAATTTCAATATCCATATAACCGATATGTAAAAATCAGAAGTCATCAAGCAGCGTTTGAGACAATTATGTTAATTCTTGAAACTGAATAACTACACAACAATCATACTTCAAGCGAAACGTGCACAAGGAATAGAACATGACAATAGATGAGATGTCTACTTAACAGCTGATTCAGAACTTTGATAAGTCAAGAAGTAGTGACAGAATGATCTGGAAAGCCACTATATCCCTAATGCAATATGCAGTTCATCCGAAAGAGGCAAGTACGACTTGCAACATGATTGTCTGGTCAAAGGAAACAACACACTTAAGACTAAATTTATGTTAAAGACACACACAGAGAGGGGAAATAGAGGGATGACAAGAAGTAGAAGGATAGAGACTAACCTCCTGTTGAATGACATCGTCACATAGGTGAAGAAGAGTACCTCTTCCACTATCTAGTTGTTTATCATACATGGACTGTGTAATTAAATTCTGATATGCAGCCAAGTTTGCCTGAAAGCTGCAAGTAGTCACAGAATTAATACCAACATAGATGTCAGAAGAAAGGACCAAGAGAAAAATATTGTAGATCAATGAAGATTTGAATAGATCATCAACAGAGAAAGATGGGCATTAAGTATACATGAACAATATATAGGATGCATTAATAAAAGAGTAAAGAAACAATATACTATTGCAAAGTACGTATGGTACAAGAGAATCGATGTTAGCAGTACTTTAAAAAATAGCAAGAGAGGGAATAGGCTTTTAATCTCAACCAGGCCAATTTTCTTTTTCATATGACCCAAAAAACAATACAGAGCAAGCACATTGTGAGAAAATGAAACTAGTTTGTGCTGTGAACACCAAAGAAACAGAGACACAAAAGCAGAACATAACTTACGTGAAATATGTCTTAGCACAGTAACCAATTACAGTAGAAACAACAGCAAAAATGACCCAGAGATCAGCTTTAGGCATTTCAAGTGAACTAACGACAGCAACCTGTTTAAAAATGCATGTTATGTCTTTCCAAAGAATGAGTGAATTGTAAACAACAGTTAACTGAAATAACTTATTTTTAAAGCTCACCAACCCAACAATGGCAGAACCAAGGAATTTGACCCAGTCCATTGGAGTCAACCCAGGACTTTTCTTTTCAGGCTGGCAAAATTTGTAACAGACTATAAGTCAGTAATTTAACTTGATGCAAAATAGAATAGGTCACCCAAAATCTTACAAGAACTATCTCCAAATCAGCCATTGGAATGTTTTTGAAATGCTTTACATATATCCCTCGTTCATCTTTTGCGTTGGTCCTTGCTCGTCTGGAAATTCATCATTCATTAACACGCATCGAATAACTTCCCATAATAGAAAAGTTAGATAAGAAATTTTCAATCATGCTACCCTCCTTGCCACAAGGCAATGAGATAAAGAATCTGTTAAATCACAAGAGTATTATTAATGCAAGGGCATTGTTTAACATACAAATAGGAACACATATCATCAGCTTCCTAATCTAAAAGATTCCTTCATAACAACTATCCATGCTTGGAAAGAGCGGGATTTACTATATCATGTCCAACTCATTACAAGCATTCCATCAAAATATACAATAGTGTAAGACATAATTACAAGAATCTCGTCCAAAGAAAATAAAAGAATGACTAATGAAATAAAGCAGTACCTGTAAACAACTATTATCCTATCAAATGTGGGCTCCTGGATTGGAGTCTTGCTCAGTAAATTCTTCACACTGGGAGAAGGTAGAGAATGGACATGAGGATCGATAAGCAGCAATAATCACAAGGAATGAATCATCATGTGCAACTTTAATTAAAATATTACCAAGAAAAAAAAGACATCCAGGAAAAGATTTTGAAGCAGTTGAATTTCACAAATTACATCAAGTTTCAAGATGTAAATTTTTTAATCTGAACATCTTCAATTGGAATATTCTTTTAGATTAAACCACTCTATTTATTCATATGCATTCGCTTAAGTAACTAAATAGCTTCAGAATCTGGCATAAAAGATCAAACCAGAGGCTGAATAACCATGATTCCTTAAATCTAAACATGTACATTGCACAAAGGGAACAGGAATCATTCCTCAAACAATCAAGAATAAATTTAGAGAAATCTGACAAAACTTTATTAGGAGTCAAATTTTGATATGTACGAAAATTTTCGTTCAAATGCTATATTTAACCTTAGTTCCATGTTCTCCAAACGAATTCTTTCAACAGATAAATCCTCCCGATCTGTTTCAGACAGAATTTCATCATTTTTCTTTGGATGTTTCTTGTGTCTTCTACTTGACGTTCTGGACAAAAGCTTTTCTATCCTGCAACAATTATGACCAAGAAAAGAAGTAAATGGTAATGATAGCAAATGCAGGTACAGTAGAGAAACTACAAAGTGAGAGAAAATATTAAGATCAAAAATCATTTATGTGCCATGACATCTTTAAATCTTGTACCATACACTAAGCCAATCTATTTAAAAAGGAAATGCACTAAAAGTCAAAAGTCATTTGTGCCATGACATCTTTAAATCTTGTATAAGCCAATCTATTTCAGCAGGAAATGCACTTAAGGTCAAAAATCATTTATGGGTCATCAAATCTTTAAATTTTGTAATATTCTAAGCCAATCTATTTCAGCAGGAAATGCATGTAAGGTCAAAAATCATTTATGCGCCATGACATCTTCAAATCTAGTAATATACCAAGCCAATCTTCTGAAGGAAATGCATTTTTTGAAAGCATCAACATGATGCAGAAGCTGAATAAAGTTAAATAACATGTTAGAAAACGGTGATGCAGTTCACCATTCAAATCACTATGAAACCTGAATTCCTTAATGACTATGATAACAATTGCAGCATCGATGTCTTCCTACCGAGTCAATCTTAGAATATATGCCCAAAAGCGTGCAATAAGCATGTCCACTTTCTCCAACACAAAGTAATCAGTTGTACGATCAATTCCAATCCCACGTCGGAAGATTATATACTAAAATTTAACAAACAAAAACAATATCAGTTACCGTGCAACAAAACCCTGTTAATAGGACAAAGTATAAATAACAAGAAGAACAGAGGGTTGATGAAGAATGAAAAAATAGTAATAGCAATAGTAGCAGTAGTAGCAATAATAGCAAAGAAAGATTAAACTTGCATGCACATGTATTTAAAGATCAATTTGACTCAATAAATATAGGAAAGGTTGATCTGGACTTCCCTTTGAGCACATAAATTAAATAAAAGTCACACAACTGAAAAGATTGATCTGCACTTCCCTTAAAGAATGCACATTCATATTACAGAGATGTCCATAACATGGAATTTCTTGATTCATAGTCAACTGATAGAAATAAGTTATTCAAGGACAGTTATTTTATCCAGTCATTAACTAGTCAAATTTATTCCAAGCGTCCACTAAAGCAAATCAATAAAGCCGCTTCTGAAATAACCAAAAAATTTGAAATTTTGAAACTCGATAGAAAAAATAGGAGATGACAATTTATGTATTTCAACCAAATGCATCCTTTCCTTTCAGCATTGCTCTATATCAAAATCCCAAGTTTATAACCCTCAACTTTTGCGTCAAACTACAAGAACTTCCAAAAGGATTTCTCTTATAGTTTCAGAAAATTAATCATAGATGAAAAGAGGCATACTCATCAGGTAAAGAGGTATTCCCCTGAAGTGACATTTAGCAAGGCTATCAAACATAAAGGATTCCTGGACACGCTTTTTCATCATAAAAGGGAAAGGATAAGTTCGAATAGGTTGGGGAACACAGCTTGGACATTTAGGACTGATATCATGCCAGTATGTTCTCAAAAAATACATAACCAAGAAGGTTAATTCTAAATAAAAATTCTTTCTGGCCATGTATAATAGAGTTTGCAAATGCTCCAACCAGTTCTAAAGGTGCCCCTGTGCATATTGGCTATACTACAACTTTTGATCCATACTTGGGACCAAGTGTAACTGGTGTAGATGAGGTTCCAAGAGAAAAGTAACTAATACCTACAAAATTAGATAAGCAAGCACAATAAGGTGAAGACATGGACAAGCAATCCCTCAACAGCATTGCTATTGACTCTAGACAACCTAACTCTTCATTCCATCTAAGTCCCATCTTCTGTGCTATGAGTTATCAAGTACCATTATAACTACGAAATTGTCCACGTTTCAAAAAGTATTGATGAGAAAAAAAAAACCAAAAAGTTACATGTCTTTGAGGAATGAAGGCTCTAATGCTGGAGAGCACATCAATAGGCCACACTTTGGGTGAAGATACTGTCACTGACAGAGCACTGATGTATCTTTGTCAAAACTGTCTTTGGTATTGAAACTTATGAGGATTGAGATAGAGACTAAAAGCATAGTTCAAGCTTCCATCTGTATGACATAACTGTAAGGGGTCTCAATATATTATTTCATATAAAATGGGAAGCAAAGATAACAACCAAGATTAACTGCCAACCATTGGTGTAAATGCAATGTTAATCACAGAAGGGCAAAATGTTACATAACTACTATACCAAGGACCATACCAAGCAACTGTAATAAGCAGATAACCTAGAGAACCAGCATATATGAAACACCATTAAATGATTTCACATGCTGACAGATTTTATAGGTATACATCATAGTAATGCCACAAAATCTTCCGTAGAAATCATCAAAGAGGGTAAATGGATATTATAGCAATTGTATCTCTTCATATTCCATCTCTTCTTCCAGAAGCAAAAAAAGGAAACACTTCAACATTAAGATATAAACTGGTTGATTCCCAGAAAGTTTGCAACTGGCTGGAGTTTGATGCAATACCTTATCAGCAAAGTCTGGAAGGTTTTCATGAGGATGCTCAGCAAAATACCTCTTCAGAAGTCCCTTGTCCAGCTACACCAAAGAAGTAATTCATATATAAATAGAAGAAAACAGAAACTAAAAGTCACAATGAATGATGATATTTTGTTAGGTCGTTGGTATACTAATTCCCCATCCTCAAATCAGTACTTCCCGTGGCTTACTGACCAAATGCAAAAAAGATATAATAAGAACATTTTGGCAGTGAAATCTTGATATAATTCGAAACAGGAAAGCAGCAAATCCAAGGCAATAAAAATATTTTTTTATAGAATTAAAAAAGTGACTCGCAATTAAAAGAAACCATAATTTGGAACATATGGAATACAAACCTTAGATTCATCAACACTTATGGGAAGATTCAAAAGATATTGCCCTGAGAGGGCTACATCAATCTCCTCATCAGTTGTTAGTTTGAAGTTACTCTTATCCATCACCTGTACAACCAATAAGCCCATTCTTAAATTTCCACACTAGTAGTGTACTTAATTTCTCAATGCTATAAACGAAATTGGTTAATAAACTCTTTTGGTGGATTTCCATGTCGACTCAGGTTTTATCAGACTTTCAATGAAAACTGGAACTTAACAACGAAGTTTTTTATAATTCCAGTATTACTCTAGTGTTCAAGTTTATTGGCTCCCTTCTTAACTGAAAATTCTTGTCTTTTTACTTCTATTTCTCAATGGTACATCATGAGTGGTCCAACTTAAGAAAGTAATGGTCATACTACCTGAAATAGGTATGTCAAAAAATTTTGCTCAAGTACATCAATTTCTTCAGGAGTAAGGTTTTGCCGCTCCAATTTCTGAGCACCAGTCACGGGGTCAAAGAGCGAATATAATTGCTGCAGATGAAGGTGCAATTTATTTAAGATAATAGAAATGCTCAAGAAGCATCTTCATTTGCAATGTCAGTTTTTGATATATTGTAAAATAATATACATAGAGAGAGCTACAGAGAAGCCCACACACAAGCATACATAGTTATGTAAAGAAAGGAATTTCAGGGGCCCGGGAAAAGATGAATACCATCAAATCTTCAAACTGCAAAAGATACCAAGCTCGAATTGTGTACTCAACACGTTTACAGAGCTTCAAAAACTCGGCCCGATCAGAACTGAGTTCTGCAGAAATTTGATAAGTTCAGGGTCAATAGACTTGAAACAATTAATTCAAAAGTGAGGTACAACTAAAATTTATAACATTAATTACGAATATATGTATATGTATAAAAAGAACAAGGGAAGATTACATACGGTATTTCCCTGTAAAGCATAGGGTATAAGAAATTTTCCCGTTTCCAGCGTAATTCAATAAAATGAAAAAGTGTCAACACCAACATTGCTACGTCTGTCCAGTTTGGGAGAAGTTGTAAACCACAAAATTTTTTAACATGTGGGTCACCAACCATGGAACCGGGGACATTCAGACAGGCCTGAAAGCCCTCGGAAATACACTTATGGCGTAACTGGTGAACAAACAGAAAAGGCAACTATGTCTATTTGATCAAGTTGAATGACCCAATTATGCATACAAGGAGAAGGACACATGCATTATTATTTCTATGGAAGCACAACGACAACATGGTATAAGTGAAACCACAGAAAAGAAGAAGAAAGAGACAAGATAGAAGTGAGGGCAAAAGGGGTACCAATAAGATTGGCCAAGGTCATGATAAGCTTAGGTTTGAGAATTGGAATGACGGATTCCTTCTCCAATCTAATAACTTCTTTGTTCTTCTTCTCCATTCCGATTCTTCAAGGATACCAGTTAATCTCTGGCGCTCTCTTGCTGCCTCCTGGGATTTATGGCACAAGGAAAGCAGAGAAGGGATTCAATGGCGATTAGAAGTTAAAGCAGATTCTTGTTTTCTTGGAAAAGGTTTGGGTTTGGGATCAAAAAACTCTACAGGGACTAATAACTGTAAACAAATTAAATGGAAATACTCTTAAATTCATTCATAACTGTCATTTATTTTATCTAATTACAAAGGTGACTCTGTTTCTTCTCCTGATCTAGAAGTTTTCAGTTTTCAGGCTAACTTTGTACGTGCCCTTGGTGGGAGGAGTAGGACCCAAGTTCTTACTCGAAATGTGCTTGTTTGTTGATTCTTGGCGTGTCATTATTATCATGATTTATTTATTATTAAATTGCCCATCCTTATCCTTTCTAAATTCCGTAAAGCTAAGCTTCGAGTTGTGACAAACAAGACCATTTCTTCGTTAAGATCGCAAACAATAAGAACAGAGCTGTGCTTGTTTTAATCTTCATGCCATAATATCTTAGTACCATAAAAACGGAACTATTGAAATCAATTCAAAAATTTCAATTCATTTGGTTGGTTCAATTGAAAAAATTTTAAACTGTCTAATTTTTTTAATTCAATTTTTTTAATAACTTTGTTGTTAATTTATTAATTAATCAGTTAATTTTTTTAAATTAATAAATTCTTATAACTTATAATTAATTAATTAATTTTTATCTAACACTCTTTTTTAATCACACTTCAAATTCTTTTTTTAAATCACGCTTCAAATTCTTTGACATGTAAATAATTTCTTTTAATTATATTTTAAATTTTAAATTTATATAATCTTTAATCGATTTTTTGACTATATAATGCTAATTTAATTTTTCAAATTTTAAATTTTTTATCTTATTGGTTTAAATTTTGGTATGATTTTTAAAACTTTGATTCTTTTACTAATTATAATTACGTATTATTAAATCTTCCCAAATTTGGCATATCAGAAATTTTTTATTGAATTATAGTTGCTGATATTATACAATAGAACCAAAACTAGTCCTATAGATATATATATATATATATAATATGATGTTAAGATCTTTTCCTTATATGGTGGAGTCTTTTATGCTGGTTGAGTTTATATTATTTGGGAAAAGCTATTTGTACTTGGTACTCAACAGACACCTGTCCATATGAAGATGATTAGAAGAAGATATATATTTCTTGATAATATATTATTATCAAGAAAAGGTAGTTTAACCAAGTTGCTCTTGAAAAAATATATATTAAAAACGTCCAATTTGGTCAAATATATTTACAAAAAATTCCCCACGAAGGCCAACAAGTAGATTAGAGCACTAAACTCTGTTGTGAAACAATAATTTCAGGTAAGAATTATTTATTATGTGTCATTTAAGTAAGTTCAAGCTATCTTATAAGCATATCTCAAGGATTAGATCATTCTAAAGTTGATAGAGCGTTCAAAATTCATTTTGATAGAGAGAATTGCTACAACCTTTGTTCACTAGAGTGACTGAAACCTTAAAAGTTTCTTATATTTCATCTAAATGGCATAATCAAGAGCAATCTTCAACCTTTGTTCATTGGAGTGACTGAAACCTTAAAAGTTTCTTTTGTTGCATCTAAATGGCATAATCAAGAGCAATCTTCAACATTAACAGATCCTCTTTCCTATGGTTATTGTTCAAAGATAACAAATTGATCAAATCATGTAAGCTCAAACCCTGCAGGCAAAATATTACAAAGGAATTGTATTTAGAAAAAAAAAGATGAGCTAATTGTAAGCAAATTCTAACATATATTCAACAATAATATACATTAGAATAACTTATAAAATAAATGTAGAAGAAAAATGAAGTACTTCTTGTCATTGTTGTCTATGCTTAAAGAGCTACGTTTTTTTAATTCTTCTAAGCTCCCAATTCCCAATAAGATGGTGTATGTTTTCGGAAGAGAAAAGAAGCTTAGGGGACCGCAAAAAATCCGCAAGAACGTTTATGTGAATGTGCTCCATCAAACACACCAAAAGTTACCATAAAACTAGGAAATAAATACCCGTTAACTACATAGCATTTGGACCATTACTATAAAGATTATCAACAGTATTCACATTCTCTCACTTGTTCCATATGTTTAACTTGGTATCAAATCTTGATCTGATCCAAGTACAATATATGAATCATGGCGATAAGTCCTCTAGTGGTCCGAGTATTATCTTTCATGTATTACAGTATACTATAATTGTATCAATCTGAATGTGGTAACATTACTTAATAAACAAACGTTATGTTTATTCTAGGTTTAAAATAATAAATTTTCTCAAAATTCAATAATGTGCACCATAATATGAGAAAATATTATAAGATTTTCATAAAAATAACATTGTCCATATAATGAAAACTATATAATGGAACTCAATCTCGTTCTAACAACATGATCCTTGAACTTCATTAGTAGCATGCCTTTTGTTAAAGGATCAGTTATCATCAATTCAATGCTAACGAGTTCAATGACCACTTTCTTATCCTTAACACGTTCCTTTATAGATAAAAACTTAATGTTGATGTGTTTACTTCGACTACCACTCTTATTGTTTTTAGTTAGAAAAACAACAACTGAATGTCACAATATATGCTCAATGGCTTAGAAATGGAATCCATAAGTCTAAGCCCATATATGAAACTCTTTAGCTATATACCATGTAATGTAGCCTCAAACAAGTAACAAACTTAGCTTCCGTGGTAAAAGTAGCAGTCAAAGACTGCTTGGCACTCTTCCAAGATATGACTCCATTGGTAAACAAGAAGATATAACCTGATGTTGATTTATGTGACTTAATAAACTTAGCGAGATCTGAATCTGAGTACCCTGTTACCTCCAGATTGTCAGTGCGTCCGTACATAAGCATGTAATCTTTGTTCCCTTGAAAGTACCTCAATACTTTCTTTGCAGCTCTCCAGTGATCTAATCCTGGGTAACTCTGATATCTACCTAATATTCTAACAGCAAATGCAATGTCAGATTTTATACAAACTTGAGCATACATTAGGCTTCCAACTACAGAAGCATATAGAATGCCTTTCATTTATTCCCTTTCAAAATCATTTTTAAGGCATTGATCTAAATTGAACCTATCCCCTTTCACAATGGGAACTACACAAGGTAAGCAATCTTTCATCTAAAACCTCTCTAAAAATTTGTTAATATATGTTTCTTGAAACAAACCAAAAATACTACGAAATCTGTCTCGATGTATCTTAATACTAATGACATAAGACGCATCACCCATATCTTACATTTCAAAATTTTTAGAGAGAAATTGTTTCACATCATGTAACAAACCCCTATCATTGGTTGCAAGTAATATGTCAGCCATATATAATATAAGAAAATAAATTTTACTCCCACTAACCTTCTGATATATACATTGATCTATTATATTTTCTTTAAAACCAAATGATGAGATAATATTGTGGAATTTCAAAAACCATTGGCGAGACGCTTATTTCAATCTATATATGGATCTTTTAAGCTTAAAAACCAAATGTTCACCGTTATTAGAGGAAAATCCTTCCAGTTGTTTCATGTAAACCTCTTACTCTAGGTTACTATTTAAGAAAGTTATTTTCACATCCATTTGATGTAATTCTAAGTCAAAGTGAGCCACCAATGCCAAAATTATACGAAGTGAATCTTTTTAGACACAGAAGAAAATGTATTTGTGTAATTGATTCCTTTCTTTGAGAGGATCCTTTAGTAACGAGCTTTGCGTTGTATCTCTCAATGTTGCCTAATGAGTCTTTCTTTTTCTTAAATACCTATTCACAACCTATAGGTTTTGCCCCTTTAGGAAACTCAACAAGATCTCAAAAATCATTATTCTTCATGGAATTCATTTCTTCCTTCATGGCATTATACCATAAATTTGATTCATTCATGGTTTGTGAAAAGATTTCAAGATCATTTTTGGCTCCTATATTATAGTCAGATTCTTGTAGATATATAACATAATCACTAGTAATCGATGATTTTCTTGTTCCAGTATATCTCCTTAATGTTGCACCAACATCCTCCTGTAAAGTCCATTGTTCAATTAGTTGCTAAACATTTCAGGTAATTCCTGAATAACTGGATCTACTAGATTATCAACAATTTGTGGAACATCTTGATTCTTATTTATGTTTGCGTTAGGCTGTTGAATTTCAATAGTTGGTTAAATAACGTCTATTTGAACTTGGGATCGTTGTGAATAACTATCACCTTACTTTTTGAGGTGGAAGGTTAAGTATCCAAATGATTATTATCAGAGACTATATCTTGAAATTGATCCCTCCCACTAATCAAATCATATCTACCATAATATTCCTTATCTCTATTAGATCTCATGATCTTAATTTGCTTACTGCATTGTTTCTCTACTTCAACTTTGAATTTTTTAAAAGCATCTAGTGCTTCATGCTTGTTATGAAGCAAGTATAGATATCTATATTGTGAGAAATCATATATAAATGAGATGAAGTATTTCTAACCATACGAGTCCATATATGGACTACAAATATCTGTATGTATGATTTCTAATATGTTTGAACTCCTCTTGACACCTTTCTTTGATTTGTTGGTCTACTTTCCCTTTATACAATCCACACAAATATCAAAATCAACAAAATCTAAAGCACTAAGTACTTTATCAATCATCAATCTTTTAATTCTTTTTATGGAGATATGTCTTAATCTCCGAAGCCACAATATAGAGGAATTTTTATTCATGACATAATGTTTTGTTCCAGCATGAACATTTGTTGCATTGTAACAGGTATTATCTTGTAAATTAAAACGGAAAAGATCATCAAATAATGTACCATTCCCAAAAAATTTAGATTTATAATGTAACTTTAAATATTGTCTGAAAAATGAAAGGAATCTCCAAATGGTACGAGTCTTGAAGTTGAAATCAATTTCTTAGAGAAATTGGGAATATAAAATGTTTTTCTAGTTTTAAAATAAAAACAGTACATAAAATTAAATTGCAATCCCCAACAACCTCCACACGTAAACATATCTTGTTTTTGAATAAGATATACTGCTCACTTCCCACTGGATCCTTGATTTTTGCAAATCTTGTAACACATTTGTAATATGGATTGTACAACTAAAATCAATCCACCATATGTCATTGTTGGATCAGAAAAAGAAAGCATGTCATATTTGAAGAAATGGTAGATTTCAGAACTTTTTATAAATCTAAATTGCAATGGAAGCAATATATCCAAATCATCATGCCAATCTATACATGATATGGTATAAGGATAATCATAAATATAAAAAAGATAGAGGTTATATTACTGACTCCTTCGCTATAGCTTTAACTCCTCGCTGCAATATCCTATTCTCAACAATATATCCTTTCCTAAGTGATGTATCCTCTTCTTCTTTTTATTGTTTCCTCTTCTCGATATTATATCCTCAACCAATCCAATCTACCACTTATTCTTCTTGGACAACTTGGTTAACAAGGTCCTTTGGTGAGAAAAGAGAAGAAAACTTTGGAGAACAATTTTCTTAAATGAAAGAAGTCCAAGAATGAAACATTCTCATGCAATTTTTGATTTTTTCATGCAAGATAGGAGAGAGAGTGATAAAAATGTAAGAACCTCTTCTTACACACTCACAATTTCGGTTAACATCAAAGGAAAGAAGAGTTTTCCATCCAATGCATCATTTCTTCATTTAATCAATCATAAAGAAGCCATTAAATGAGACTCTTCTCATTTGTCTTTA
>JANTPM010000006.1:25371588-25387616 GCA_025434745.1 Erythroxylum divaricatum
TATCAAATGCCGGAACAATCATGAATGCATGTCACTATGTATATGCATGTGCAAAATGATCTATCTCTCTAAAATCAAAGGCCACAAAACACTCGATCACAAATTAAGCACTAACAACTCTGCACTCATAACACGATGCTCATCGCATCGGTAACGGGATGCTACAGTAAAAAACTAAACCTAAACCTAAAACTATCCTAAACCTACACTACAAATAGAAAGAGAATAAAAGGCAGACAGATGGACCGAGACTAGAGAAAAACTAAGAATAAGAAAAGAGAAAAAAGAACAAAGCTAGAGGCTAAGAAAACAGAAGACTAATCGGTGGTGAGGAAGAAGAAAAACAGTAGATAGAGAGAAGGCAAAGCTGAAGCCAGTGGTATTACCTAACCGTCTGGGTGAGAATCAATCAAAGGCAGAAGGCAAGAGTTGATGCTGAGAGCTTGAGATTGGCAAGAGACCTACCGCCAACTCCCTCATCTGAACACTCTTTGTTTGCTCATTCTGTACTTTTATATTTGTTGCATTATTGAATCTGAACTTATTACTATGTTAGTTCTTCGATAGTTCATTTTGGTTTGTTCACTCTGCTTATTGTTTTAATACTTCTTTGTTACTGCTAATGGTGGGATTGAAGTATATGACAATGATGGACCTTGTTTATTTTGTGATGGGCTGATTTATTTTCTTGCGAATTAATGAAACTATTTTAGTTGATTATGCATGATTGAGTTACTATTTTGTTTTCTTATTATTTGCTATAGTTTCTAAGCTTATTAGACGTAATAGCATGACCAACCTTTGCATCATTTGGGCATTAAATGAAGGATCGAGACAAAAAGTTTAATTTTAGAACGAGAAACTATAGAAACTTAAGTTATGAATTGGAAATATATTAACTTAAATGGGTAATTATTAGTTGAGTCTACATGATTGATTTGGATGATAAACTTGTTGATCACGAAAGTTAGATTTAGTTTATTATTTGAATTAATTTGAACCCAATTGGTAATTTTAGCAAGACAATTATCCAAACAATTCACCTTAGTCATGCATAGGAGATTAAATTAGTGAAGTTAATTTCTCAAAAGTTTTCCATGCCAGATGCTCAAATTGTTTTTGCTTCGAATTAAATCAATTTACCTTTTAGTCTAATTGTGTAATTTTCTTTAAAGCCTTTACTCAACAAATTAGGATAGAATGTTTAGCATTGCATTTTTATTTTTATTCAAGATTAATTTAAGTGAACCAATTCAATCTCCTTGAGAGAAGACCTTGGGTAATCAACTACAACTACCTCATATACTTGTGAATTAGATAGCCTAAGTATTTTTAGAATTCATTTTGGGCACAACATGCAGCCTACAACCTATTTGGGAAGTATTTTTATTTCTTATTCCCTTTATAACTTAGGTTCAGGTGATCTCTCCAACCTGAGTGGTAGGACTGGGAATATGGATTATATTGTTGGCAAAATTTCCCTAAACAACATTGATAAACTTTAACATTGATGTCCTCCCTTCTCAATGTCCTTTTGATTTCGGGATCAAATTATAGGGATGGTGTTGAGAAGATCTTGTAATTACCATACACAAATACTAACAAACGTGAAAAGATTAAGAAATAATTGTAAAAACTAATTATTAACTAATATATATTCAAAATTCCAACTAAAATCAAAACAAAAACTAAATCACTTTAATTCATCGTCAACGGTGTCAAAATTTATAATGCATATTAAACTCACCAAAAATATAAAACGTAACTTTGGATAACTAAATTTGTAGTAGTGGTGAGAAAGGATCATATCCATAAAGAGTGTATGTTTAGCTTTGGAACGAATGTGCATAATCAATCATCATGTTGTTCTCATACCTCTCTTTGAAATTATTAACCGTTGATTAACAATAAGATCTATTAATCCCAATGTTCCCTTAGGCTGTCTTTAATTAAAACAAGCTCTTTAATTAAGATAAGCTATCAGATAATCTATAATAAGCTCTCTAGATTTAATATGACAGTGGCATTACAAAATAGGGCAATAAATTTTTCCAAGCGATGACCACATAAGCTTAGGTCACTTAACCTATGCTATGTTATCCCTGATGATGAATGAACATTAGTTTACCACATATGAATCATATTTACAATAATTATGGATGGCAATCTATACTTTGGCTATGAGTTCGTACATGAATAATCTAATAAGCCTATCTAAATTGTTCATACATAAAAATCCTAAACTTTGGACACAAAATAACATAGTCAATTCCAAAATACAGTTAAGAAGAACATCACTAAGATTTATCAATGCCCAAACATGTTCATTGGTCTCAATTGGTGTAAACATTAGGGTCCAAAGTGACCCCTTTGCCAAGCAAAAACAAAAACTTCAATAGATATTGATTAACCTTTTTTTATCTCATAACGTTGTGAAATCTTTATTAAGTAAAACAAAACTCATTATTTGAAATTAATATCAATAGAATTATATATGCAACATACAAATTATTATGAAAAACAAAATACATTAAATCATATTCAAGACAATAAATATTGTTAATAAATAGATGACGTATTGTGTCGTAACGCTACGTAAAATAAACTAAACATATTATTATAGTAGTTGTGAGTCTAATTCGATCCTACATAGAGTGTTTAGTTAGTTTTTGAAATGACATAACTGTGTTTGGGTTTTAGAGGGGGGTTTGGTTTGGTTTAAAATAAGAAAATAAAACTAAACTAACTAATAAAAGCAAATTAAAGAAAACATGCAAAAATGATTAAAGTGGTGAATTTGTTGGAAGTTCGATTTATTTGTTCAATCTCGCCCTACACTTTAATCAAACATATTTCATTGAATTGATGTTCTTTTACCTCTCTTTGAACTATTAATCGTAGGTTATTGATATGATTTATTAACATGAATTTTTCCTTAGTCATGTTTAATTAAGATACAATCGTCAATTAAACTTAACTACATAATAACCTAGGATATGATATCTAAATTCAATTGGGTAGTCGCATTACGAATTAGAAAAATCGATTAATCTAAGCAACAATCACATGGGCTCGGGTCATTTAATCAAGGTCATGTTATCCTTAATGATTACGAACTATTAGTCACTACAAATGAATCTCAAATATAACAATTACGAATTGTATTGAAATTCTAGTTATAGGTTCATACACAACAACTGAACTATACGATAATACAATTATTCATACACAAAATCCAAATCCATATGCATAGGATAACATAATCAATTCATAAAGAGAAAGAAACAACAAATACAAGAAAGGAATGCCTAACCAAGTCGTCGACGTTGATGTCACCTCTAACTAGCGTAAGCTATCCCTCCATAGGTCTCTCAAGGTTGGTCTCTTCATTCTCTCCCAAGGCTCCCGAAGCTCTTCCCAACTGAAAACACTCGAAACTTTTATAAAACATATCAGCCATCACATAAACGAAGATATTATAACAAAAAATAGGGTTTAAGTGAGCTGGCATAGTGTCATTCATTGTATAACTCATTTGCACCAGCACACCAAGAAATATGCAGATTCAAAAACTGAGGAAGTGATACACAACTAATCATTTGGTTGAAGAGGGATTTGGAAGTAATTGAATTGTGAAGCTAATATTAAAAGGCTAGCAACACAACAAAAAAATATGCAAATTAAAAAACAAGGTTATCATTTATGAAATAGAAAGAAAAGACATATAGTAGGATTATAATTTTCTTTAATTGTATATAGTCAAGTTTTTGGTCAAAATATATTATACAATTTGAATGTAAACTTAATTTAAAATCTAAAAATTTTATGATAAAATTTGAAATTAATTTAAATTAGATTCACTACCTTCAAATCATTGTTTAGAATACTCTTGTGACAAAAAATTAATATATAATAAGAAAATTTTATATTAGACTTTGGTATTGGTCGGTATCAGCTCTTTCAGTTGGTATCGGTTGGTAACTAAAATATCATTCAAATACAGATCAAAATTATAAATTTTAAAAAATTTTAGGACAAAATTGAAAAAACTTAAAATTTCTCTTGTATAAAATAATAATTGCTTTTAAATTAAAAAGAATATGATAAGATTTTCTATAATTTAGTTAGTAAATAATACAAATACAAGTAATAATGTATTAAATCAAATTTTATACCATTAGACTTATATAAAGTGATTATAGATTGAATAACTTAATATATTAGTTTTTTTTAAAATATAAAATATATGTAAATATAATATTTGAAATTAAATTTATTTTAATTTATAAAATATGTGAAAATAATACTAATAAAATTAAAGAAGTATTTGTTATATCAAATTTGTATGATTTCTTTAAGACATGATTAAAGTAAAGTAAAATATTATATAATATAATATATTAAGAGATGATTTTATTTATTTTATAATTTTATAAAATTAAAAAATTATTTATAATTTTTTAAAAATTATGAATAGGTTGAGTATTTTGCCGTTGCATGTCCAAACCATAAAAAGAGAGGGAAGCGCGGGCAGAAAACGGAAAAAAAAAGTTAAACGTCCGCCAAAAGTCCATATTCCTACACGCTTCTCGAGACGCGAGTCACTGTCTTAGTGGCCGAGCAAAACGAATGTAAAAAAAAAATCAAATCTCCGTCTCTCTCCTCTTTCACGCGCCTTTCTCCTTCCTCCCTCGCACACAAAACCCTAACATCCTCCTCTTCCCCCCTCTTTCCGTCTCCAAAATCAATTGCACAGTGATCGCTGGTGAATATGGAGGTGCAACCCCTACAATGCGCTGACAATCACCAGCCCAGTTCTCAAGTTCAGAGCCAAAACGGTGTGGCGGGGAGCCGAGGAACCGGGGAACGGAAGACTGCGGCAATAACTGGAGGAGAGGCTCCAGCGGAGAAGGCTTCGCCGCAGAGGAGAGTGAGTGCGAGGATTCAGGCCAGGGAAAAAACTGAAAATGAGCTTTTGATGAAGAGGAAAGTTGAGCTACTTCATGATCACGGCCAAGAAGAAGAAGAACAAGAAAAAGAAACTGAAGGGAATAGATGCAAGAAAGGTAATGCGTGTACCAGGAGAAAGTTAGGTGATGGGCAAGTCAGTAAAGAGGTGGCGGTTGATAAGAGGGAAAGTTTGAAGTCTAATCACGTGGTCAAGTTAAAGGAAGAAGCGGTGAAAGCGAGGAGCTCTTCGGGTTCCGTATGTGATAAAAGTGCGCATGCTAAAGTTAAGGAGACACTGAGGTTATTCAACAAGTATTATCTTCATTTTGTACAGGTTTGTTACTGTTTCAGCTCCTTTCTCACGAATTTTTTGCTGTCTCAGTCTTGACTAGCTTGTTATTTTGAAATGTTTGTTTGTGTTGCTTTTAATCTGAGGTCGAATATGTCCGATTTTGCAATAACCCCATTCTTTCTTCCGTCTTGTAGGAAGAGGAGAACAGGTGCCGAAAAGTGATTGTTGATAAAAAGACGCCTAAAAAGGTTAGCTTGTGCTTCAACTTTCTGCTTTATTTTGCGGGGCTCTAAATGTTCCACTCGTAGCTAAGTCTTTTTATGCTGTTTGTTCTTTCAGTTTAGTTAGTTGCTTGCCTTTAATCGATAACTTCTTTAATTAACCGAATGAGGGTCAAAGATACTTGAAACCAGGGGCTCTATATAGCTCTTCTGTTAGATGGCGCAGAATAATGAGAAGAATTCTTCATGTCACATTTTTATAACTTCACGTGTTATAAGTTGAAGCCTTGAGGGCATGAGAAAATATTGAAGTGGAGTGCTTGAGTAATAAATTGCAAATTTAGACAGAAGTCAAGGTTAGTTTCTCTTTGATAATCAATGTGTGTTTTGAGGTGCATGTCTATGTTTTCATTTTAGATACATTAATTGTGTTCTTTGGCATTGTGCTCATATTAATATTTGAATGTTTCCGATAGGTGTTCATTGTTCACACCTAACTTCATTCCGTAGACCTTAATGCTTTAATTGGAGTCAGCTACATGAATTAGTTTCTGCATTGTGATTTAGTTTGAGGTGAAAAGCATATTATGAAACTTTTTTTTGTGTTTTTCTGTTAACATTGTTAGGGGGAAAAATATCTTTTGGTCGTTGGTCTTTTAGACATGATTGAACTAGTGGAATGAAAGCTTGTCATAATCGACTCAATAACAATTTCAAAATTTTATGTTATGAGAGTTTATAAACTTTTGCAGAAAGGACATGGAAGTCAAGAGGAGGCCAAGCAAAAGGCCAAGCGTCCTGACTTGAAGGCAGTATCTAAGGCAAGGAATTTTCAACATGCCTATGCCTCTTTTTGTTCGAGTTCTCATTAGCAAGACAAAGAAAATCACCTGGAATTATCTTTCTATTACCATTTAGCGTCTATGTTACATGACTTGGTAGTTAGTTAAGCTACCCTTTTCTACATATTTTGTCAACAATTAAATTGTTACTTTGATATGTTACTTCTATTTGGCTAATTATCAATTCACGTGGACCTTTAAAACCAAGTTAAATTGAGAGAGGGTTTTTTGAAGACAACACTTCAATAGGGTTTTAGATGCAATTGACTTCTATTTAAACTTTTTTGGGAAATTAAAGAATTCTTTAACATTGATTTTGTAATTGATTCAAATAACCTTTCACATTTTCCTCTTATATGTATGGAAGTAAAATATTTTTGAATCAACATTATATTGCTTGTTAATTCTCTGCCTAAAGTTCTCAATCTAGTTTTTTTAAACACCCAATGAGTATCCAATGGTTGATCCTTAGGAAAATCAAAATGATTTTCTACATATGTTGTTCATTGTTGGTAACTCTTGTAATTTATCATTAGCATCTTGATGGAAAATATAAGATATGAAATGGCATTATTTTTTCTCAACTCTTTTACAAAATAAAAATCTTTGGCAGATGATGGAGACGAATGCTGTGTTGTATCCTGAGAAGAGAATTGGTGAACTTCCAGGTTGGTAGCCTGTGTTCAAATGTTTATGGTCATTTTCCATGACATCCAATCTTGGATTTGGTAAAAAAATGTAGATTTTCCCACTTACCTTGTACCCTTTAGTTTGAGTTGTTGTCAAATTGGCTAGGGGCTTATATTGGGGGTAATCTTAGGTTTTGGCTAGCATTTGGTATCTTGGTTTAGATAGGTTTTCTAACAGTTGGGTGGAAGAAATATTTTGCATGGTGGGGGGACTATGTTATTTATAACTCTTTTTTTTTTTGGTTTTCCTTTTTGTTTTTATTGCTTTAGGACATGAGTGCTGGCTATTGCTGTCATTGTGCTAAAGCTACGTGTGGACGCTTTTGCTACTTAGTATTGTGTGTCAAATATCAATTCTTATTCAACTAACGTAAAGGACTAGGAAGTTCAGTTTGAACTTGATCGAACCCAACATTTATTACAATGTAGCATGTGCCAAAAGAGTGGCTTAGGACATCGTTACAATTTAGCTAAAGAGTAGCTTGAACAATGTTTATTCTTGCCTTGTGTCATCCTAGCTACCATTGTTTCTTTTGATATTGTCCTTAGAATTTGTCAAATGCAAGGTTACATAATTTGTTTGTATTTGCAATAATAAGATTTTAAGGAAGAAGGTGGTCTAACACATTTCTTCTCCTTGTCATTATTATCCTGACAATTTTGTTGTTATTGATAGGAGTTTGGCTCGGTGGAAACTTTGCTAGTATGAAATATAAATTAGTGCTACATTTGAGACTATTTATTTAGATTTTCTTCATTTTAGGCAAAAGCTTGGACTTTGAATTAGTTTTTTTTTTCCATTGAACCAAAAGCAGACGGAGAATCAAATCTTGCTTATCAGTTTTGTTTGGTCATTTGTTCCTAGTAGGAGTACCAACAATATACTATGAAATGCATTAATACCTAGTGTTGTGTTCTGTAATGTTTTGAGGTTGTAGTTGTACTTCTTCCATTAATTGTTAGAACATCTTCTCATGGACAAGCTTATTGGGTAGAAAATAAGCACAAAGTCCTATGTTATGTGTGCAAATGGATTCTTGATCTTTTGGTTAAATTTGTTAGATTCCATTGATATGTTACACAGGTCATTTTCTAAGCTTTTGGTTGATGTTTTCAATTTTTGTATTGATCTCCAACAAATAGAATAATGAACTTATTCTTATGGAGGCTTATTGACCTGTCCTAAGAGGCTATTTATCTTGAAAGAATTTTTTTCTTGTTAGAGTAATATATGTTCCATTTTTGGGTTCCACCCAATAGCTAGGGCTTTTGGGTTGTATGGTTTTTAGCTATGATATCAAAGTCTTGTTGTGGCCAATAGATCTTGGGTTCAAGTTGCACTGCACTCAATTTAGGTGGATTTGTGATTTGTTATCTTTGTTTGCATTTCATGTGGAGGAAGATGGGGGTGCAGGGTTGGGCTGAATGGTTTCCAGACATTGCTTATTGTAGATTGTTGAAGGGGGCAGGTGCAAAGGTCATATTATAATCAGTGTAATGGAGTGTATTGAAGTTTTTAGCTCTTGATTGTAGTTCTAATTAATTACATTTATATTGTTTATGTATGCAGCAAATAGCAAATAATTTGGTAAAATTGAGTTAATGATGATTGTAATTCCCAGTAGTTACTCTAAAAGTTGAAAATTTTAATTCAATATAATTGTAGAGCAATGTAGAGAAAGGAAAAAGGAAGTTAGGATTCAAATTGACTTGTTTAATAATCGCATAGAAAAGGGACCCCAAAATATTAATGAATGTGAAATTAGTGTTATATAAGGAATTAGAAATTCTACAAATGATAATGTTAAGGATTTTTTTGGGAAAAGTTTGCTTGCCACGCAAGAAAAGTATTTGATAGGACAGTCATTAGCAAGTTTGTTTTTATTTTGTTTTGTTTGATTTTCTTTCGTATTTTAGGGATTTTACATATTATGTTTTCTATTTTTGTTAAGATTCTATTTTTAGACTTCATACCTAATTAAGAGTCCTAATTAGTGTTGTTAATTTATCATTTAAGCCTATTTAAAGGTTGAGATGGTTAATAAAGAGGCAAGAAGGCCTTTATCAAAACAAACAGACGAGAAAAATAGTACCGGTATGAGTCCTTGTCAAGGATAGGTTTCTTCATTGAGTCGACATAGGTTCTTCAGAGGAAGGGGAGAACATGGCTAGGGAAAAGAGGTGGCTTTTCCTGTGTCTCAATCCATGACTAAATCTTATGCTAGGTACATTACAACTTGGTATTAGAGCCATTGGTCATGGATTACTTGGAAAACCTAGTCAACAAGTTGGAGAATTTTATGCAAACCATGGCTGTGAGGTAGCAAGAATTGGAGGAGCTCACATGCCATGTTTGTAGATTGGGAAGGATTCAAGAAGGGACAATGCTAGTGGTTCCAGCAGTGGCAACTGAGGGAGTCAAAACTATTTAGAACAGATAACAGATGGGCAAATTGGGGGTCAGTTGATATTGCGGTACTCCAACCTTGAATTTTGGCCTATGATAGGTCAAAGGATCCCTTGATATGGTTAAAGAGGAATAATTTCATGAGGAAAAAAAAATCTCAAAGAGGCAAAAGGTGGGATTGACAGCCTTCCACTTGATGGGGAAGTGCAACTATGATTTTATCAATTAGAGCAGGAGTTGGAATGGGATCGAAAAGAATTTAAAGAGCATTGCCTTGTGAGGTTTAGACCACTCACGAGTAATAATCATTTAGGGGATTTGGCAAATTTTAAGCAAAACAAGAATTGTAGAAGATTATTAACGACAATTTTAGTCTTTGTTAACATGGACTGTAGACGTAAGCTTTCGTCAAAACGTGAATTTATTAACGCCAAAGCTGGTGGAGAGCTTTTGGATCAAGGTAGAGATACAATAGCCCAAGAATTTGGGAGTTGGGATGTATATGGCACTAGCTTTAGAGAGGAAACATCATTGTATGTTGCAAGGTAGCTCCAAATTTTTGGTTGGGTGGGTAGCCCCTAAATTAATAGCAACCAACATTACCTTTGATGGGAATGAAAGCACCAAAGGGGTGAGTGGGGGAGGAAATTGATAGGGTCTCCTACTAGTAGTTTATGCAGCACACTAACCATATTTTTCAGGAATTTTTCTAAGACAGAGATGCTAGGAAGAAGGGTTAAAGGGTTGTGTTTTAACTGTGATGAATCCTACTCAACGGGACATAAGTGCCAGAGGCTTTTTTGGATTGAAGTTCCAGTCTCAAATAATGATCAGGAGGAAGAGGTGGTAGGCGATGTGGAGATTTTGTTACATGCTATAAGTGGGATTCGAAGCCCAAAAATGATGCAATTGCAAGCACTAGTGGTTGGGTGACTAATGTGGGTATTGGTGGATTTAGTGAGCATCCACAATTTCATTCGGGAGGGATGATACTTAAGATAGGTATTACAGCAAGAGAAGCTAGGTTTGTAGGTGGCGATGGGACAATGGAGAAAAAGTGCTCAATTTGGGTATCTGTAGGGTGGTAATTCTACAAGTTGATTATGATTCTTTTACCATCGACCTTTTTTATATTACTTTGGATGGTTTTGATGTGGTGATAAGAACCAGAAAAGAAGGAAAATAGAAGTAATTGAATTATATAATTTTATTGATAAATTTGAGAGCAAGAATCTTAAACTCTCAAATCAGTCCGTTTGGAGAGGACTAAACTCCAAAACAAAGAAATTAATTTCTCCCACTGCTCACTTACTCTAACTATCAGATATTTATAATGCTAGACTCCTAACAACTCTTAATCTACTCCTAAGGATAACTCATAATCTATTCCTAAGGATAACTCATAATCTATTCCTAAGGATATTGAGGGTGGCGGCCTTGCAGCGAAGGCCAGGAGAGAACTTCTCGTTGCAATGAAAACGCGGCCCCTTCGAAATATGCAGTTGTCTCTCCTGGTCCCAAGTGTGTAGCGTCGCTGGTCGAGAAGAAGCAGAAGCAGAAGCAAATGTGGAACCTTGTGCTGTTTGGTTGCTAGTGTATGGACCTTCACGTGGCAAATTGAAAGTTTGGGCCTGTGAGGTATTGGGCCTATTAGAGTTGAACCATTGATTTGCTTTTGGCCCACTTTTAAGATTGGTCTTTTGTTCAAACTCTAGTGCCAAACTCATAGCCCGATAGACAGATCTGGGCTTGTGGATTCTCACATCAGATTTCAATTCATCTCGCAGCCTATTAAGGAAAATTCCTACGAAACAATATTTAGGCCAATTTTTGACTCGAGCCGAACGTTCTAAAGTCTTGACGATATTCTTGTACTGTACCCGTTTGACAAACAGCACAGAGATATTCATCGGGATTCTGGAATTTAGCCAGATCATATTGTTCTTGAAGCGCGTTCACTAACTCCTCCCAATCCAAAATGGTTCTCTCGGAATTGATCCAAGCGAACAAATCAAGTGCATCACCTTCCAAATACATAGCTGCTATGTCAACTTTTGATTCTTCAGGTGTTTGATAATACCTAAAGTATTTCTCAGCCTTCAAAATCCAACCATGGTAGTCTCCTTCGAATTTTGGGAATTCTATCTTAGTATAAGGTGGACGCGTGGTACTTCTATAACCCCCGTATTGTTCTCCTACATCCTCTGTCTCATCGTTCCAATGAAATCTTCCCCTTGTTCGCCAATCATTACTACTTTCACGTTTCTTCCCCTTGTCAGCTTGAGCTTTCAACGTAGCTACATCAACAACTATGGTGTCAAATATCTCAAGAAGAGAGGCTATGGCAGCTAATTGTTGAGATACTGGTTCTGGTATATTATCGTGGGTTTATGGTGGTGGGTCATTGGTGGATGAACGAGTGATAGCCATGGCTCTGATACCAAATTGATAGGAACCAAAAAAGAAGGAAAATAGAAGTAATTGAATAATAGAAATTTATTGATAAATTTGAGAGCAAGAATCTTAAACTCCCAAGTCAGTCCGTATGGAGAAGATTGAACTCCAAAACAAAGATATTTATTTCTCCCGCTGCTCACTTACTCTAACTATCAGATATTTATAATGCTAGACTCCTAACAACTCATAATCTACTCCTAAGGATAACTCATAATCTATTCCTAAGGATAACCCATAATCTATTCCTAAGGATACACAACAATAAAAGATAAAGCCAATCGGTAAAATAACAGAATAGCTAAAATAATGGGATGTGACTACTGAATATGTGTTAGAATCTGATAGAATTCCCGAACCAGGTAAAAGTAATCTATAATCTGAATGCTTGTATTGATTGTGTTTAGCTGAAAACAATGCAAAACTGGATTCGAGGCCCAGCACCTCCAGCCTATGGCTCTTCTTTAACAGAATATGCAATGATCTCCTCTCCTCCCATCTATTCTTATTTATACTAGGAATACCCAGAATCGGTTAGCTGACAACCTCATGATTGGTTGTCAGCTTCCCCGCAACTAACAGAATAACAGAATAACATAATATATATATCTGTATATATATATGTATTTACTATATGTGTGTACTCATTTCTGCCCTTCTGCGTTCTTTTTCTTCCTCCTAACATAGACTTGTGTTGCCTTGGCTCTATCAATACTCCCCCCCAGCAGTTTCACCTTGTCCTCAAGGTGAAAGTCAGGAAATCTAGCAGTCATGTCGGCATATAACTCCCAAGTAGCCTCGGAAGTTGGCTGATCAATCCATTGTATGAGCACCTCTAGCTCTGAGTTAGTAGTGTTGTGCCGTGTTGCCAAAAGGGCAGCTGGATACACTGGTGTAGCCTCAGGAACTAATAGGTAATCTGGAATTTCCGTGGCTGTATCAGCAGAACCCAGAACCTTCCGCAGTTGAGAGACATGAAAAACAGAGTGGATTCTAGCTGTGGAAGGTAACTTCAGTCGATAGGCAACTGGTCCAATGCGTTGTAGTATCTCAAAAGGGCCAAAGTAACATGGAGCTAACTTATTATTACTCCTGGCCGCCACTGATTGTTGACGATAAGGAGCCAGTTTAACATAAACCATATCTCCCACCTGAAACTCCACATCCCTTCTTTTCCCATCTGCTGTCAACTTCATCCTTTGCTGTGCTATCATCAATTGCTGGCGTAGTTTAGCCAAGTTCTGGTCTCTCTCCTGCAGTAGGGTATTAATAGCATCTATAACAGAAGATTGGATTTTGTATCGAGTGAGAGTAGGTGGATCACGACCATAAAGGACTTTGAAGGGTGTAGTGCCCAAAGCTGAATGAAAAGACGTATTATAACAATATTCCGCCCATCCCACCCATTTTGCCCATTGTTGGGGCTGCTTGCTAGTGAAACATCGGAGGTATGTTTCGAGGCATCGATTAACAACCTCGGTTTGCCCATCCATTTGTGGATGGTAGGCTGAACTATATCTCAATTTTGTTCCCTGCATTTGAAACATCTCCTTCCAAAATTTGCTCAAAAATATTTTATCCCTATCGGACACAATCGAATTAGGATAGCCATGTAAACGCACCACTTCTTGAACAAACAGATAAGCAACTGATTGTGCAGTGTAGGGATGTTTTAGAGGGATGAAGTGGGCATACTTACTAAGTCTGTCCACTACCACCAAGATGCTCGAAAAACCCCTAGATTTGGGCAGCCCTTCGATGAAATCCATTGAAACATCTTCCCAAACCTGATGTGGTACTGGTAAGGGCTGCAACAGTCCAGATGGTGACAGTGAGAGATACTTATTCTGTTGGCAAATGGAGCATTCAGCCACAAATCTATAAACATCCTTCTTCATCCCCTCCCAAAACAACTCATTGGTCAACCTCTTGTATGTTTTTAAAGCACCACCATGCCCCCCAATATTACTTTGGTGACTGTCCGTTATAAGAGTTGGTATGATAGCTGAATTCCGCGGGATTACCAAACGATCCTTGTAAAACAAGCGACCTTGGATTAATGTATATGGAGGGTGTGCTCCACCATCAGCTAGAAGTTCCTGCTTCAGTTTTGACAACCTTGGGTCAGCCTCAATTTCTTTAATGACCTGTTCTAAATCCAACGCCCTGATCGCCATGACTACCATTATTTCCACCTTAGGAGGAACTCGAGATAAGGCATCTGCTACTCTGTTTTCCCTTCCCGCCTTGTATTCAATGCTGAAAGTATACCCCAACAGTTTAGACAGCCATTTCTGATATTCCGGGTGCACCTCACGCTGTTCCAAAAGGAATTTCAAGGGTTGCTGGTCAGTCCTAATAATAAACTCATGGCCCAGGAGGTAGGAACGCCATTTTTTAACAGCTAATACAATGGCTAACAACTCCCCTTCATAAGCTGATTTGTGACGGCTGGAAGCGGATAAGACTTGACTGTAATAAGCAATGGGACGATTGTCCTGCATTAAGACAGCTCCTATGGCAGTGGCTGAAGCATCTGTTTCCAAGATGAAAGGTCGACCGAAATCTGGTAGGATCAACACCGGAGCTGAAATCATAGCTTGTTTGAGGTGTTGGAAAGAGGCTTCACTCTCTTCGGTCCACTTAAACCCCTCCTTCTTAAGTAATTGGGTTAAAGGCCATGAGATCCCTCCATAATTCTTCACAAATTTCCTATAATAACCCGTCAACCCCAAGAAACTCCTCAATTCTCTCACATTTCCGGGTCTCGGCCAATTAATCATCACTTGAACCTTTCTCATGTCGGCTGCCACCCCATCTCTTGATATGATGTGTCCAAGGTATTCTAATGTCCCTTGGCCCAAAAGACATTTCTTCTCATTCGCATACAGTTGCTGGGATAAAAGCACCTTGAGGACTGCTCTTAGGTGACACACATGCTCCTCCCTGCTGGAACTATAAACCAGGATATCATCAAAAAAAACCAATACGAATTTCCGAAGGTAAGGCTTGAAAACCTGATTCATGAGGGATTGAAACGTGGCTGGCGCGTTAGTCAATCCGAATGGCATAACGAGGAATTCGTAATGCCCTTCATGAGTCCTGAAGGCTGTCTTTTCTATGTCCTCCGTTTTCATTCGGATTTGGTGGTACCCTGCCTTTAGATCAATCTTTGAAAAGATAGTAGCACCCTTCAATTCATCCAGTAATTCATCTATAATAGGAATAGGAAATTTATCCACTACGGTCACCTTGTTTAAGGCACGGTAGTCCACGCAAAAACGCCATCCTCCATCCTTCTTTTTAACTAACAACACCGGACTAGCATAAGGACTCACACTTGGTTGGATAATTCCTGAATCCAGCATTTCTTTTACCAACTTCTCAATCTCATTTTTCTGGAATTGTGGATATTTGTAAGGCCTCACTGTGATCGGATTAGCTCCCTCTTGGAGTACAATGGCATGTTGCTTAGCTCTTTGAGGAGGCAATTGCTGAGGCATGTCAAAGACTGTCTTGAATTCCTCCAACAGTGTCTGAAATTCTGCAGTGATCACTGTAGAACCCTCCTGCCCTCCTACTTCTGAAAGCCCCAATTGCAACAGGAATACCGAATCTTCCTCTGATGTAGTGTGCACCAAATTCTTCAAGGTAACTGGTGTTTTAGCTAAAGTTGAGTCCCCTGTGATTGTAAGGATCTGATTCCCTTGTCTGATCTCCATCGTCATCCTACTCCAATCAGTCACCACTTTACCTAAGGTTTGTAGCCATTTGATTCCTAGTATCACATCACAACTGCCTAACTCCATCGGTAAGAAGTCTTCAGTCACCTTTATCCCTTGTACCGACAACATAATCCCCTTGCAAATTCCTTCTCCTTTAATTTTCAACCCATTACCCATAGCAATCACATACTTTGTAGTACCCTCTAACTTACAATTCAATAATTTCACCAACTCCCACGAAATAAAATTGTGTGAGGCACCACTGTCAATCAAGACTACCACTTCCTTCCCTTCAATCATCCCCTTAACTTTCATGGTTTTAGGGAAAGTGAAGCCCATCACAGACCCTGCCGCCAACTCCACAGATTGCGGACTCTCCTCTTCGACTTTTCCTTCCAATTCTTCCTCTGGTTCCGTTTCTTCATCCATGACAGCCAACACCTGTAAC
>JANTPM010000006.1:25420123-25433867 GCA_025434745.1 Erythroxylum divaricatum
ATAATAATAATAATAATAATAATAATAATAATAATAATAATAATAATAATAATAATAATAATAATAATAATAGTGAAAATATTGATAAAAGAGAAGATAAAGATAAAAATAATTAAATATATCATTAAAAAATATTGCTAATATAATCGATAAAAAAAATCAAACCAGTACTGAACAACAGTGACAGTAGCTTCAACAGTAGTGAACAATTCAAGCATGAAAGACAGAAATGTGAATGGGAAGGTAACATAGGAAAACAATTAGAATACTCAATGCCCGTGCAATTACTTTGGACCAATAGGAAAAGGAGAAAAACAACCAACCACGTGAAATAATTATGTAAATAAAATTATATGAAATACATAAATAAATAAGATATAACAAAGAGATATACCTGATAATGGCTAGACCCACAAATAATTATATCATTCATTGTTAAAACTTATCCTTCATCAAAGTAGCCTATATGTATGCAGTAATTCTTGTGATCAAGCTAAAAATCCAAATATTATCCTTTGTTGCAAACCCTCTAGTAATAGTCAGGAAATGGATTAATTTATAAGGTAAGCATGATGTTTAGAGGTCATAGTATTATGAAGTTGGCATCATTTAATTATTTGGGATGCTAAAAGTTCAGTTAATAACTTACCATCCATGTTATTGTAGGCATATAAAAATTAATAGAAATATAAAAACGTTCAGTAAAATTTATCAAAGTAATTGTTTTGTAATCTCTATTACTTGTCAAGAGCTCAATCTCTTTTCTTTTTCTCTTGATTGAATTTGGGCCATACATTTCCTCACTTTAATGGCAGGTTTTCTTCACTTATGGACGAGTTCCCCAATCTGTTTCAGAAATACGAGGGTATGATCGTAATATAGAATTAAAGCACATAGCTTATGCATCGTTTTTACTAATACATAAAATTTGCTGTTTGTTCCATTGGGTAAGGTTGGTCTGTGAGGACATCAGTGGGGGTCAAGAGGATGTTCCAATCCCAGCTACTAATTTGGTAGATGATCCACCAGTTGCTCCAACAGGCTAGTCTTTTAAATTTGATGACGTACTGCTGATACTGATCCTTATATGATGTAAAATGCTTCTCTTCATATATGTCATTTAATTTTCATTTTTTTATTTGTTCATTCTTTTCTATCTTGAAATCTAAAAAGTGAACAGGTCGCCATAGGTGTATAGCACACTGGTTTGTTACAGGAATTTTTTTTTAAGCCTAGTGGACCTGTATAAAACAAAGTGGACTTGTTTATCAACTACAATTAGATAGGTTGGATAGGGTATTGTCGTTTAGTATTACCTGTATATAGTGTTAACTATGAGTTGCAATAGTTTTTCCCAAAATAACTAGGCATGTGTAGGGCGGAGCTTCGTGAAATAGAACAATGATGGGATTTTTTTTTTTCCAATGTGATAATCAGTATCCTCCTCATTGTTTCCCTTCCATTTAGTGTTCAATAGTTTTCTTCCATTGCTTTAGAATCAATTTGTGGACGACATACTTTGCTACTACAAACATCTCCACTGGAGCTATGTATTCTGATGTTAAATCCTTGAAATATTCAGGTTACAAGTATTGCAAGTCCATTCAAGTTGCTAAAAATGTGAAGATACCTTTGAATTCCAGTGGATGTGACTGTAAAGGCAGTTGTGTGGATTCCAAGATTTGTGCCTGCGCAAAGCTTAATGGCTCTGATTTCCCATACGTGCATCGTGATGGTGGCAGGTGAGCTAAAGCAAGAGCTTGGGTATTAAACATTAGATTATGGAAGTTCTATACGGATAAAACAAATGATACAGTTCCTCTTCCTATGTATGATTATTGCATCCCTTTGGTTATATCTTTAAGGTTAATTGAAGCCAAGGATGTTGTGTTCGAATGTGGTCCAAACTGCAAATGTGGGCCTGGTTGTGTTAATCGGACGTCTCAAAGAGGGATCAAATACCGTCTTGAGGTTTTTTTTTTTCCCTCTCATCATGAATGCCAATTTTGCTTATATTGTTCTGTACAATATGCTTCATAATGCTTACTTGTAGTATTCGATTTGGTTAACGTCACCAGGTTTTTCGTACTCCAAAGAAAGGATGGGCAGTAAGATCTTGGGATTTCATACCTTCTGGGGCACCTGTCTGTGAGTACGTAGGGGTGCTGATAAGAACAGAAGACTTGGATAATGTTGCTGATAACAATTATATATTTGAAATTGACTGTTTGCAGACAATGAATGGCCTTGGTGGAAGAGAGGTTCTGTGATATCTTTGATATAGTTTATCGCTTGAAACAATTGCTTTTTTCCTTTATGGCTTCAATCCATATGGCTATTACGCTGATCACTTTGAAGCATGTTGACTGAGATTTTGCATGTTCTTTGCATTACATTTGTGCTTATTGTCCTTTCTGTTAATTCTGCATGTTTCTCTTATTCATTTCTTTATCAGTAGTTCCTGTGCACCCCTGGTATATCCTTTTACCTTATTTTTTAAATTTCCAACAGAAACGATCACGAGATGTGTCGATACCAAAAATTGAAGGCATAGATAGAACTGATGATCAGAAGTTTGAAGTTGTGCCAGAATTTGGCATTGATGCTGGTTCTGCTGGGAATATTGCAAGGTTCATCAACCATAGTTGTGAGCCTAATCTCTTTGTCCAGTGTGTACTGAGCTCGCATCATGATGTGAAACTTGCTCGAGTTATGCTTTTTGCAGCAGATAATATACCTCCCCTGCAGGTTAGCAACTGTTTCTATTGTTTTGTTATTGTGCTTTAGTTGTTACTGTCCTTTCATAAATAGCTTGAAGATCTAAGACTCGAGTAAACATAATGATGCAAAAGAGTTTAAAGTCTATAGAAGAAATAAACGAGAAAAAATAGTCATTAAAAAAGCCTTAATTTGGTGGGATGGAGGATAGGAATTGAGTTGATAATAAAAGATAAAGGCTGAAATTCAGAATGTATTAGGATTCTTTATTATGTAGGAAGTAGTAGTATTATATTATCTTACTTTAGATATGATATCCTAGTTTTTTAGGACTGATAGAATTTCTGTTATAATACGATTTCAATTAGAAATCCTTTTTTCACTAGAATAAGATTTCTAAGAACTCTATATATATGTACTCAACCTTTTAGCCATACTTCCTAATTTTGTGTTTTTAGCTACTAGTTAATAATTCTTCTATTTGTCTTTCATTAATAATAGATGTATGGAAGAATATTTAGTGACTTAAAGCGAGATGAAATACTTCTGAATATTGCAAAAACGTTGGGCGTTGATGATCCTTGTTCACAAGGTGCACCAAGAACCTAACTTACATGTATCAATGCCCATAAGAAAACTTGTTCGTCAAATTTTGGAGAGGTTGGACAACCTTGACATATATTCCCTAAAACTCAAAACTACAAGAAGAAAAAATTATACCAACCAATAACCTATACTTGATGGTAAACATGGAGAACGTGATAATAAGCAAGATGAAGGGATTGGTATTTGATCAATAGCATAGAGGGCTAGGGAGAATCTTTGTTGAAAAATCATGTACTAATTTTAATCCTTCAAATTTAGTAGGCATCACCTCAAAAGAAGTGTTTATTATGGGTGTTGAAACTAACGACATCTTTTTAAACTGATCAATTAGAATCTTCAAGCCTACATGTAGATGATGTTCAAGTACTTCATGACATGGAGGGTTTGATAATGGGAGATGATCAAAGCGTTAAAGATGAAGAAAAACAAAACTAAGTGGATCCCTTCGCAATCCATAAAGCTGAAACAATTGAACAAAAAGTTTGAACACTTAAATAGCAAGCTGAAACGCCTGAACTAAAGGTTGAAACAGTTGAACAACAGGCTGAAACCCTTAAATAACAAAACAAAACACAAGAAGAACAGGCTGAAACAATAAGGCAGCAGGTTGAAATAATTGGACAGCAAGCTAATATAACAAAACATGAAGCAAAAAAGATTAACTAGCAACTACGTGGGGTTTTAGAGCTTGTTGGTTCAAAACTTGATGATATCATTGATGTTGTTGACAAAGATTGTGTTGTAGTGATTGATGAAGAAGTAGACTTGAATGAAGACACGCAATTAATACAACATAGTAATAAAGGAGAAGATGTGAGTACACTTGCAAAGTCGAAATTCAACAATGATAACAAGTTAATGCATCTGACTGCAAGAAGCAACAATTCGTATGTTCTTGATGCTTATGTTGTAGAGAAGCCATGTGGCCATTTGCAAATATATTGGTGAAGACTTGTGATATTGTCCATATATCTAAACTCTTCTTCAAAGTGGCTGTACGTCTATATGGGATTACCTTTAACCATCATCTCTGATTGTGACGTAAAGTTTATGGGTTATTTTTGGAGAACTCCATGGAAAACATTGAACATTAAGCTTCAATTTTCAAGTTCTATCCATCCCTAAATCGATGGACAAATAGAGGTGGTGAATAGAAGCTTGGGGGATTTCTTAATATGTTTAAATGTGAAAAATTGGGACTTAATTCTTCATACGATAGAATTTACATACAATAGTTCTGTAAATAGGTCTACTGGTAAGAGCCCTTTTGAGATAGTTCTAGGAGTTCAACCAAGGAAGCCTATTGATTTGGTTCCTTTACAACAAACAACACAAGATAGTGTTAAACCAAAGGTTTTGCACAACATGGGGGACATCTTTGATGAGATACAACAAAAGATAACAATCGATAATTTGTTGTTGCAATGTTTGATGAGGAAGATCAAGCTCGCGTTGGAAAGGATGGAAATTCCCTCTGAATTTGTACAATACGATGCATTTCTAATAAACCTTAGTAATAGTTTGGTGTCAAAGCGGATGAATCTAGGGGTTATGGCTGAAGGAGCCAGAGGTGCAGAGCTTCAAGGTCTCATGGAAGCGAACAGTAGGAGTGAGAAGTTAATTTTGGAGTCTCAAGGTCAGCATGAACAGATGTTTTTGGACTCCCAAGATATAAGTGAGTGTTTGTTGTCGAAGATTCAAAATAGAACAAAAAAATTGGAAAGGGAGATGTTGGAGTTGCGTGTTATGTTACTACCAGGCTCATGGAAACAAGGGGAAGCATCTGGGGTTGTAGAGCACACAGTTCGAAGCAGTCACCCCTGATAGGAAGTAGATGAAAATGTAGTACACACAAGGATGAGTAGAATTGAATTCTCGCATATGATGGCGACAATGTTAAGCTGTGGCTATATCGTTGCGAACCAAAATCAAGTTTGTATGAGTGGAAGAATGGGTTGTTGCGATGGAAGGGGTGCCTAGTGGTGGGTGCCGACAGGAAACTTCATCAACAGATCATCAACATTAGTCACAACAACGCTGTGTTAGGACACGTTGGAATAGTGGCTACTATTTATAACAACCCCCTTCGTCTTGTCGTTAGAGACAACTTTTATACATGTTTGAAATTATCCCATATACTTGAGTATAGGAATTACTATTGAGGTTTATTAGAAATGCATCGTATCGTATGTAACAATCCTTCATATGGATGAAGGGGCACAGGATTGGTATCGCTTGTTTGTTAGAAATCATACTGAAATTGAGGCGGTCAAGTGGGAGGAGTTTACGTAAGCTCTTAAGCAGAGGTTTGATGTGGAAACTTTTGACGATCTAGTGGGAGATTTTAAGGGCTTGAAACAATGAGGAACGGTGCTTGAATACTGTGCTTAGTTTGATAATCAGTTGTTTTTACGGGGCAACAAATGTGTGTTTGGAGCTCGCCAAGTGAAGTACTTGGGTTACAACATATCGGAGGGAGGAGTGGCAATCGATCCAAGGAAGGTCAAAACGTTTAAGGAGTGGCCGGCAACAAATGTATGTTTGGAGCTCGCCAAGTGGAATACTTGGGTTACAACATATTGGAGGGAGGAGTGGCAACCGATCCAAGGAAGGTCAAAATGATTGAGGATTGGCCGGCACCTAAATGTATCAAGGAATTATGGGGATTTCTGGAAATCATTGGATATTATAGAAGATTCATAAAAGGGTATGGACTTTTGGTGAAACCATTAACCAAGTGTATACGTTACTTAGGAAGCAAGAAACAATTTTGATGTCGACGGGAAACACCCAATTGAATTGAGGACAGGGCACACTGGTTGTGAACAACAGGGGAACTTTCAATACAACTTCCTGATCACCTTCAGTCACAATGATTCGGAGTTCGAGCATTAATGGAATACTACCCACATCGTCTCTCACTATACGATCACCTTTGGTAAGGCCATTTAAACCCTCAAAACACATTAGCAGTAGGGACTTTGATGAAAAATGAGCAAAGGGGCTTTGTTTTTGATGTGACGAAAAGTATACATTGGGTCATAAATGTGAAAAGTGTCAATTGCAATTTTACATGGTTATGGGAGAGAGTGACAGTGGGAAATTGTCACCAAATCAGGAGGAGGAAGACATGGATGAAGGTCTCAGAGAAGATGAGGATCTAATGTATCAATGCAAGCTATGTTGGGTTTCTTAGAGGCGGGGGAGTTCAAGCAAATGCGTTTAGTAGGGGTGCATAAAAAACGGAGGATTCACATTCTCATCGACAATGGCAGTACACACAACTTTGTCGATTTGGCGGTAATAAGGAAAGGTAATTGTGAATTGAGGAATATTGAACCCATTGTGATTACGGTGGGAGCGGGATTGCAACTAGAGTGCTGACACTGCTGTAGGGATTTTCTCTGGACAATGCAAGGAACACAATTTTGCATGGACGATTTGGTGTTATCGTTAGGAGGTTGCGATGTCATGTTGGGGGTACAATGACTTGCCCAGTTAAACGAGGTGCTATGCAACTTTAAGACTAGAACAATGACGTTTAGTTGGGAGGGAAAAATGATAATGTTGCGGGGAAGCTTAGAGGGTCGCTCTTGAGTCATTTCTAGCAGAGACTTCCAGAAGACTCTACAGCATTCTTCGAGTGGCTAGCTATTCATGATGCAAACTCTCAATTCTGATTGAATATCAATTATAGCAAATGCAGATGATAGAGGGGCAGGGGAGTGTGTTCGACATCAATGCCACATTGTTGGAATATGCAGAAGTATTCCAAGGACCAACCCACCTTCCACCCAATCGTAAGTATAATGATCAGATCGTTCTGAATGAAGGAATGGACTCTACTCATGTGTGGTCATATCGTTATTCGACTACCCAGAAGGATGTCATTGAGCAAGCAGTCAACGAACTAGTTACGGACCATACGCATCTTCGGTAGTCCTTGTGAAGGACAATTTGTGGCGGATGTGCGTAGATTATCGGGAGCTGAACAAACACACGATGAAAAATCAGTTTCCAATACCCCTTATTGAAGAATTGTTGGATGAGTTACATGGGGCGAGTTGGTTTTCGAAGTTAGATTTGCGTTCTAGTTATCACCAGATATGGATGCAGTCAAAGATATTCTGAAAACAACCTTCAGAACTCACAAGGGCTATTATGAGTTCCTCGTCATGTCTTTGGGCCTGACGAACGCACCATCTACATTTCAGAGACTAATGAATGAATTGTTTAAATGGTATCTACGTCATTTCATTTTAGTATTTTTTGACGACATTCTAATTTATAGTTCTTCGTTGTCATTGCACGTAGAACACATTTCGGTGGCTCTCTAGAAATTAAAGGACAATTAGTTGTTTTTACGGGACAACAAATGTGTGTTTGGAGCTCGCCAAGTGGAGTACTTGGGTTACAGCATATTAGAGGGAGGAGTGGCAACCAATCCAATGAAGGTCAAACCGATTGAGTGGTCAACACCTAAATGTATCAAGGAATTACGAGGAATCATTGGACCCTACAGAAGATTTATAAAAGGGTGTGGACTTTTGGCGAAACCATTAACCGAGCTCCTTAAAAGAGAACGACTTACCAACTGGGAATGGACACAAGAGGAATAGACTGCATTTGATAGATTGAAAAAGGAGATCCTATCGGCCCTTGTATTAACATTACCAGACTTCTCGAAGACTTTTGTAGTTATGTCTGATGCTAGCGAACATGGGATCGAGGCAGTGCCGCAACAAGAAGGGCATCCGATTGCCTTCGCAAATCATTAGCAAGGAGACACCCTGGCCTGTCAACTTATGAAAAGGAGTTTCTGGTAGTGATAAAAGTGATCAAGCATTGGCACCATTATCTGAGTCTTCGACCATTTGTAGTTAAGATGGATCATTAAAGTATTTGCTATAACAAAGGCTATCAACCCCATTCCAGCAATCATGGTTGCCAAAGTTTCTCGGGTATGACTTTGAAGTGCAATATTGTACTGACAAGGAGAACGTTATTGCTGATGCCCTCTCAAGAATTACAAGTGCAAAAATGTTGATGATTTTTTGACTCAACTGCATGGTGACATGTTAGAATAGATCAAAAGGAGTTTGACAGGAGGATGGTGCAATTCAAGAAACGATTCAAAAGTTGGAATCTAATAGAATGAAATCAAGTGTGTATGAGTGGAAGGATGGGTTACTGTGATGGAAGGGGTGCCTAGTGGTGGGTGCCGACAGGAAACGTCGTCAACAGATCATCAACATTAGTCATGACAACGCCATGGGAGGAGATGCTAGATCAGTGGATATTACGAAGAAAATACAGAAGTTGTTTTTTGGAAAGGGGTGGCCCATGATGTGCGTATTCATATTCAAAATTGTATAGTTTGTCAGAAAAAAAAGCAGGACAACTCTGCTTACCTTGGTCTCCTGCAACTCATTAAAATACCAGAAATTAAAATACCAGAAATTGGTGATATGGTCTTATTGAAATTGCAACCTTATAAACATTATTCTTTATAGAGATGAAATAATCAGAAATTATCTCCACTTTAGTGTGGGCCTTATTAGGCTGTATGAGTTGGAGAAGTGGCATAAAAGTTGAAGCCTCCACACGAGGCAGCAATACGCCCTTTGTTCCGTACGTCCTAGTTGAAGAAGACACATTTTGAGCAAGCTCGAACGTCTTCTTTGCCGGAATTTCTCACGCTAGTTGAACGGATACTTTTAGCTATTATAGATCGCCGAATGACAAAGTGAAATAATCGTGCTATCACACAGTGGTTAATTCAGTGTTCAGACGGAGAGAACACTAGTTCGAAAGAGATTTCCTGAGGTTAACTTGATAGATAAAGACATTAAGTGGAAGGGAATTGTTGCAGTGTTTCATGAGGAAGACGAAACTCACGCAGGAAAGGATGGAAATTCTCTCTGAATTCGTACGATACGATGTATTTCTAATAAACCTTAGTAGTAGTTCCTGTACTCAAGTATATGGGATAATTTCAAACATGTATAAAAGTTGTCTCTAATGCGAGACGACGGAGGTTGTTATGAATGGAATGAATTCTGCTTTTCTCTCTCTTCTGTGATTTCTCTTTCATTCTTCCCTTTTCTCTAGGATTCTTTTCTGTTATTGGAGCGAACTTACGTTGGTCTTTGATAATCTTCTATTATTCGTTTTATTCTTAACATTTGTTTTACAAAGAACATGCTAATCGACATCATTGATTGGTAGAATTCAATGAAAGGGATATGTTGATGGTTAGGATTCGTTTGAAGTGTTTTCAAAGAGGAAACTATAAGAAATTGCATTCACAAATGCTGGACCTTATAAGATCATAAAAAAGATAAGTGCTAGTACTCAGGTTTTGGAACTACTTCGTGATATTAGAGTAAGTCTTATCTATAATGTTGCGAATTTAACTATTTATCATAGACAACTTGATGAGCAATCCCTTACTGTAGCTGTAAGAATTTCAACCATTCCCCATCTTAAGGAGGAGATAGAAGATGTTCTAGATGAACAAGTTGTAGCTACCACCTTGCTACCAAAGGTGGATGATACCGACAATTTCTTGTCAACCGGAAAGGGAGACTAATTTATGACAGCACTTGGATTTTAGAGTTTGAATTTTAGAAGTTGAATCCATATTTATATAATCAGTATTTATCACATTTTATGTTGAGGATGACTTCAAATAAGCCGAGGAGAATTGATGCAAAAGAGTTTAAAGCCTATAGATGAAATAAAAGAGGAAAATTTAGGCAAAAAAAAGCCTTAATTTGGTGGGATGGAGGATAAGAATTTAGTTGATAACAAAAGATAAAGGCTACAATTCAGATTATATTAGGATTTTTTATTAGATAGGAAGTAGTAGTATTATGTCATCCTACTTTAGGTATGATATCCTAGTTGTTTAGGACTTGTAGAATTTTTATTATAATATGATTTAAAAGAACTCTATATATATATACTTAACTTTTCATTAACAAGAAACAATCTGAATTTTTTTTCACAGGTGTGATGCTTTCTTTTAAGAGTGATTCTTAGAACTTATGAGTGATTCCTAATTTCCTACTATTCATTCTTTGTGTTCTTCACTAAATTTTAGCAACCTTAACCTAAATTCCAGCCCACTCAAACCCTGAAATCCTAAGCCTAAATTTTCAATAATTAAACCTTAAATTCCCAGCTTTATGAAATCTCAAAATTCTGTAGTCTTAGCCAAAATTTGACCTTGAAACTTGATATTTTAACAGTCTAATATCAGTCATACTTCCTAATTTTGTACTTTTAGCTATTAGTTAATAATTTTTCTGTTTGTCCTACATCACTTAAATAATGTTGTTTATTATGTAAGAGCAGTTTTTCAACCATGATTTTGTTTGGTGGTGACTGATATTGTACACTGATCTTGCACAAACAGACTATCTTATTTTAAGTTGTAACGAAAATGATGGATTCTGAATTTTGCATGGTGTGGAGGATTTTTGTTGGATATTGAGATGTTCTTTTCTACTACATTTGTTTGAGGGATAAGTGACCAATATTCTTGTCGAATATATAGGAGCTTACTTACGACTACGGTTACGCCCTTGATAGTGTACATGGGCCGGATGGAAAGGTAAAACAGATGCCATGCTTCTGTGGTGCAGCAGATTGTAGAAAGCGTTTGTTTTAGCTGTCCAGTTCCCATGTGTTTTCAAGTTTTATTCAGAGAGCTACTGCTGATACTCTTTTTGCGGAACAAGTCTTGTGCACCACTGACGTTGTAAGTTTGTGGCTATGGTGACACGGGATGGGAGTCTTGATAGCTGTATTTACTGTTCTTTTTGCACGAAGCACAGTACAAGGAACCCTAGTCCCATCTTTCGGGGATGGTTATAGCTGACAAATCTTACACTTATTATTCATGAATACAAGAAACTTGTACAAGTTTTTGCTGTGTATTACGTAGAGAAGTGTAAATGTTAGGCCAAGGTTAATTTGGAGAGTAGAAATCCCTGTAACGGTCCCTGATTTATATCATGTACTGCCGCCCTCCAATATAGCAACTTGGTCATATATGACTTGCTCTTCCTGCAAAAAAATCTTCAGTTCGTCAATTATACAGCAATTGGAAAGATAATAGACAGAAGTTGCTCAGAATTTTCAAGAAATGCATGTAAGTTTTGAGTATATACTAATCCAGAAATTTATTTCCTCAAGAAACGGAAAATTTCCAACTAAAAATGAATAATCAACAGGGCATGCTTTTCTTAAGTGAAAACTAACAACAGGAGTCAAACCATCATGAAACATGCATTAATGACCCCATGTGTGATTTTATCAAATTTTGAACTATGGGTTTGGATTTTTGAATTAAAATGGTTTCGGGTTTGCCTTTATAGTTATGGTTCTTAGCAGTTACATTTTTATCTAAAGATATTGATCAAAGTTTATGTTTAAGTCTTTGATCATTAATATCATTTTAATTGATTCAAATAAGTAAAATCACTACTTTTTTAATGAATTAACAATATAACGTCTCAGAATAAAATGTCTAAGAAAATTGATGAAATATAATTGTTAATTATTTAAGAGATTATTAATTTAAACTTAATATGGATGATGTTAATAGTTCATTGATTGAATGTCGTTACTAAAATTGTATGAAATTAAAGTAAAGAATTATATGTTATTTCTCTTCTTTTTCTTTTTTTGGTTACAACTAAGAAAAAACCAAAACTATCTCATAAAAGAAATATCACAGACATCAGCCCATATAATCAAAGAGAGAGCTTTAGGAATATCGTACCAAAATATGACATCAATTCAAATTTAGGATTTGAAGTGGTATATCTACTCTATTCTAGCAGGATCCCTGACACCCGAGAAGAATTTTGAGGACTTTTCTATACCGAGAGAAATTAATGACTTGGAGCTTTCGATGACAGCAAGAGCTTTTGAAATCATCTTTAATTATGAATGGAGATGGCATGAGGTATCCCTGGATTTCATCAGGACCCTTGAAACACCTTGGTACCTTCCAAATAGTTCTCAACTTGATTGTTTGGAATAGATCGCTAGCCCCACAAAAAAGTGTACTAATGGTTTAGCCTATAAATTCTTGCGAACCCCCTTACGGGAAGTTCCTTAGCACAAGCTAGTATGGTCTAAACATAGTAGACCTAAGTGCTCCTTTATCCTATAGCTTGCCTTCTTTCACAAGTCGCCAACCCGGGACAAACTGTCCTACCTTCACACTCCTAACCACTGTTCCTTGTGCATATTAGCAAATGAAACCATTGAGCAATTATTTTTTGAATGCACCTTCTCTAGAAACATTTGGGATCGTTGCCTCTCACATTTTAATTTGCACATCCTCATTCAGCCAAACCTTTCAACTATTCTTTCTTGGTTTAATATTGCTTCCAATAACTGGATTCCAGCCCTTAATCTTCTCCCTTTCCTGCTATCTACTACTGTTTACTTTATATGGAACGAACGTATGCAAGAACCTTCAAGGATGAAGCTAAGGATGTGGAGAGTGTGTCTTTCGAAGTAATCTCCCAAGTTAGGGAGCTTCTCAGCTCAAACACAGAAAGAGAGGCAATTATTTTAATTTTTGTTCTTCACTAACTTTTCTGCAGGATGATAGATCAAAATCTCCTTTGGTTAATAGCAAGTGTGTCTCCATCTGAAGATCGTATTCTAGTTAGTTGGCGATTCAACTTCCTTCAGGCTCTAAAGCGACCAAGAGGATCGGGGCTGGACATTTATTGTTACACTTACACTGAAGGTATTGGCAGGACTGATCCTTTTAGACACAACAAAGATAAAGTGCAAGGATTACTCAACTTCTATAGTGGCAATTACCTACGAGGCAACACAAGAAGTACTTCAACCATTGATTCATGTTTTCTTTGCTTAAACTGATTCCAATCTTGGCTAGGGAAGTTGATGTTCATATTTTGTATTCAGCTTTACAGTTTTGTGCTGCATTAATTGGGCTTGAGAATTTGTATAGTTGAGGAAAACATTTTTCTAGATATTTGAGCTTTTCTATGTGCTTAGTTAGAGTATAGGAGATCTGATTATTAATAGTGGAGGTGTAGCTTCCATAAGTTATAGTTGTTGGTGTTGGACGCAGCGGGTGTATTTTATGAAAAAGGAAAAATAAAATGAGTAAAATGGACACAGAATATTTAACGTGGTTCACCCTTAACTTTGGGCTACGTCTATGGACAAAACTCAGAGATAAAACCTAAATAGTGGCTCACAAGGTGTTTCCCAACCTAAAAGTAATAACCTCACTATTTTGTCACTCACCAACCCTTTAGGAATAAATTTCCCAACTTCAGAGCAAAAACAACGCTCTGGTTTCTCTCTCTGTATTTTCTCTCTGTTTTGTTACATTTATTGCTGAAGTAGGGAGTGCCTTATA
>JANTPM010000006.1:25515560-25525565 GCA_025434745.1 Erythroxylum divaricatum
CACATATATCACTATAGTTCTTACTTAAGGTTCCTCAACTCATCATCTTTACATAAACCCATATCAATATCATAATCTTCTATAATAAAAAGTATATACAAAAACACTCATTTACTTTCATTTTTATATTTTTAATTTCCACTCAAAGTTCGGGGTCCAACAATTGGAGAGCCGACGATTGTAGTCCAAACAAGATGCTTTGCGTGAGTGACGTGGAGCACTACCTGAAGGGTCAGAAGCATTGTTGTGACGTTCGGCTCTCTGGAATGGTGGAGACAAAAATGGGGGACGGCTATTTAAAGAAGACAATGGGTGCGTGTGATTTATGCGCCCATCGTTTGTTACCTCCAAGCGTGATTGGCGCGTGCAATTTGTTGACTGCTGACGTGTGCAATGCATGCGCCAATCAATGTTACAATTATTCCTCTGACTGACTAGCGCGTGTATTTTTATTTTTTAAAATGTTTTAATTAAAAAAACTTTAATTTTCTATTTAATTAATTTAATAGAGATTAAATTAATTTATACTCCTAAAAAATTTGAAAAGTGTTTTACTAATTTTGAAATTTTATTTTTAAAATGGAATTTTATTAAGAAAGGATTTGAAATTTAATTTATTTTTTCAAGAGTTGAATTATTAAATTAAATTTATTATCAAATCAATAATTAGATTCAAGTCAAAGTTTTAAATAATTTCTTTCATAATTAGATTATGTTTGAAATTATAAATATCATAAGATTATATTATTTGATGAGATCAAATTTTTTGAAAATTTTAAATCCCTCAATAAAATATTAAGTACCGTGATAGTTGTCTTCCATTATTTGAGAATAAAACCAAAATTTTATTTATTGTTTGGTTTGTTGAGTAAACTCAAGATTACTTTAACCCGGATATGTTTGATCTTAAATTAATAAGTTCTACTTAACTAAAATTGTATGATTTGGATGAGTAAACACGTGATCATATAAATTTAAAGACAGGGTTAGGAATAATATATGTGATATATTTTTGACAAAAGTTGTCACCTAACAATTCTAGGAGTCATATAAGATATGATTGAAAAATTGTTTTCTATCTAATTTATTTTTAGTTGGTTTGATGAACAAATTCAAAATCAATTAATTTTAAATAGGATCCTAGCCACTAAGAAATTATTTGATAATTTTTCGATATAATAGTGAGGGATATTATTTTGAGAAAAATAGTAGGAGTAATCAAATATTTTAAAGTCCTTATTTTATTTGATTTTGGACATAAACTAATATATGCTCCTTTTATGTTTTTCAGTTATTGAATTTGAAGATGAGTACCAACCTGACTATGAGGAGCATCATGGATGCTAACAAGCTGACTGGACCTAACTTTTTAGATTGAATATGAAACTTAAGAATAGTTCTTAGGCAAGAGAAGAAATTGTACGTTCTTGATACTCCTGCTCTATCAGAACCTTGATCAGATGCAACTGATGAAGATTAGGAGAAATATCAACGTTATATTGATGACGTTGAACAAACTACATATGTGATGTTAGCTTACATGTCTCCTGAACTTCAGAGATAGCATGAGAACATGGATGCCCCTACCATAATAATGCATCTTAAGGAGTTATTTAGTGCATAAAGTAGGGTAGAGAGATATCAAATCTCCAAAACACTGCTTCAATGCAAGATGACAGAAGGATCTTTAGTTAACCTTCATATGTTGAAGATGATTGTGTATCTTAAAAAATTGGCCCAATTAGGTTTTGTCATGGATCACGAGTTAAGCATTGATCTAGTGCTGTAGTCTCTGAGTTTGAGCTTTTCATAGTTTGTCATGAACTTCAATATGAATCAGAAGGACATGACATTGCCTGAACTGTTAAACATGCTTAAGACTGCAAAAGGATGCCTTAAGAAAGAACCCAGTTCTACATTTATTGTCAGTTCTTCTAAAAGCAAGAAAAAAAAGGCTTTAAGAAGAATAATAACAAGAAACAGAAGGCTTCTACTAATAATGTAAAAGCCAAAGGAGGTGTCAAGAAGAAGAGTAATGATTGCGGGCATTGGAAGAGGAACTTCCCATCTTATCTTGCTAGCCTAAAAGATAAAAGGCTTAAGGAAGTTATCTCTTCAGGTATGTTTATGATTGACATCAATCTTTCTACTTCTATTCTACATTCTTGGGTACTAGATACTAGTTGTGGTTCTCACTTATGTAATAACATGTAGATGTTAACAAGGAGTAGATCATTTAAGAAAGGTGAAGTGGACCTATGAGTGGGAAATGGAGCAGGAGTTGCTACATTAGCTGTAGGAACTTGTAATTTAACTTTGCCTTCTAGCCTTATATTAGAACTTGATAATTATTATCATGTTCCTGTTATTACAAGAAACATTATTTCTATTTCTTATTTAGATTTGAATGGATTAGTCTTTATTATTAAGGATAACAGTTATTCTTTTTATAAAGATGATGTTTATTATGGATCTGGATTGCTTACAAATGGCTTGTATGAGTTAGATCTAGAAAGGCCAATTCTTAACATAAATAGTAAGAAAAGAAAATTAACCAATCTCCTTCTTATTTATGGCATTGTAGATTAGGTCATATCAATGAAACTAGAATCACAAAATTACATAAAGGAGGATATTTAGATCCTTTTGATTATGAATCATATGAAATTTGTGAATCTTGTTTATTAGAAAAGATGACCACACTACCCTTTAAGGGAAAGGGATAACGTGCTAGTAAGTTACTAGAATTAATACACTCAGATGTATATAGACCTATATCCACAAATTTTAGAGGTGGATACTCATATTTCACTACATTCACATATGACCATTCTAGATATTGATATGTGTACTTGATGAAACAAAAGTCTGAATCATTTGAAAAGTTCAAAGAATTTAGACTAGAGGTAGAGAAACAAACTAGCAAAGTATTAAGACACTTAGATCAAATCTAGTTGGTGAATACTTATACCATGATTTTCTTAGTTACTTAAAAGAGAATGAGATTCTTTCACAATAGTCTCTTCCTGCAACTCCACAACATAATGGAGTTTTTGAGATGAGAAATTATACACTATCAGATATGGTGCATTATAATATGAGTTATGCAGTCTTTGGTATATCCTCTTGACGATATGCAATTAAAACCGCAATATATCTTCTAAATAAATTTTCATCTAAATCGGTTGATAAGACATCATACTAGATATGGACTGGTAGAAGATTTGGGTTATCACACTTAAAAATTTGGGGATGTGAAGCTTATGTGAAGCATACTATATCTGATAAGCTTTAAACTAAATAAGATAAAAGCAAATTTTTAGGGTATCTGAAAGAAAGTTTTGGTTATCAATTCTATCATCCTATTAAGCAAAAGGTGTTTGTCTCAAGACATGCTACATTCTTATAAAGAAAATTTATTCTCAAAGAAAGTTGTGGGAATGAGATTGAACTTAGAGAAGGTCAAGAGCCACAAATTCACATTGAAATAGAACAAGAACCTCAAGTTGATACATATGATGTACAACTGAGAGTTTAAGAGACACATAGTCTATGAAAAACTAGTAGGATACGTCATCCTCCCACTAGATTAGATCTACATATTGAGCATGGAAAACATAACATATCACTTATACATTATGAGCCTACTACTTTTAAAGAAGCAATGTCAGACATCGATTCTTTAAAATAGCAAGAAGCCATGAAATCCGAAATAGAATCCATGTATACTAACCAAGTATGGACTTTGGTGGATGCACCTGTAGGTATAGTATCTATTGGGTACAAATAGATTTTTAAGACAAAAACTGGCATGGATGAAAATGTACATACGTACAAAGTAAGGTTGGTGGCGAAAAGTTACAGGCAAAAATAAGGAGTTGATTTTGATAAAACTTTTTCACCAGTAGCCATATTTAAATCCATAAAGATTTTATTGGCTATAGCAACATACCATGATTATGAAATTTGGTAAATGGATGTCAAAACAACATTCTTAATGGGAACTTGCAAGAGGATTTGTATATGATATAACTTGAGGGTTTTGAATTAAAAGAATTTCCTGATCAAATTTGTAAGTTGCAAAGGTCCATTTATAGACTTAAGCATGCTTCGCAGAGTTGGAACATCTGTTTTGATGAAACAATCAAAGAGTTTGATTTTATCAAAAATGTGGACGAACCTTGTGTTTATAAGAAGATAAGTGTGAATGTAGTTGTTTTCTTAGTACTTTATGTGATAACATATTTCTCATTGGAAATGATATTTCAAAGCCCCAATCTGTTAAGATATATGGTTATCTAAGAACTTTTCTATGAAGGATATAGGAGAAGCAACTTAGATACTAGGTATAAAGATCTAGCGAGATAGATCAAAAAGGTTGCTTGGATTATATCAATCCACGTATATAGATAAAGCACTACAGAGGTTTAGCATGGAGAATTCCACGAGGGAATTCTCACCCATATCACATGGGATTGTTCTCTCACAGAGTATGTGTCCAAAGACATGAATGGAGAGAGATAAAATGGATTGTATTCTATATGCTTCAGTAATTGGATCAATCATGTATGTGATGCTATATACTAGGCCAGATGTTGCTTATGCTTTGAGCATAACAAATAGATATCAAACATATTGAAGTATTTAAGAAGGACAAAAGATATTTTTCTAGTCTATAGAGGAACTAAGCTGAAAGTTCAAGGTCATTTGGATCCTAGTTTTCAGTCTGATCAAGATGATAGTAGATCACAGTTAGGGTATACTTTTACTCTTTAGGTGGTTCGGTTAGTTGGAAGAGTTCCAAACAACCAACCATTGCAAATTCAACAACCGACACGTAGTACATTTTAACGTCAAAGGCAGCAAAGGAAACAATTTGGATCAAAAAGTTCATCACTGAACTTAGAGTAGTTCCTAGCATTGTTAAGCCTATAGTATTATATTGTGACAACAACGATGCTATTGCACAAGAAAGGAGCCCATATCTCATCAATGGCCGTCCAAACATATACTCAAAAAGTTTCACTTGATCAGGGAGATAGTGGAGCAGAAAGACATAACATTAGAGCGAGTTCCCACTGAAGAGAATCTAGCAAATCTTCTTACTAAGCCATTGGCTCAAAAGAGACATGATCAACATATGAATGGATATGGCATTAGGCTCATAGGGGATTAGCTCTAGTGCAAATGGGAGATTGTTAGTTTATACCTTTGCAGCCAATCAATTGGATGCAAATTAATGTATGACATTATATTTTAATTAATGAAAAGGCTTTATTTATCTTTATGTATTAGTTTAATTAATACTTTATGTTTTAATACTAAAGATAAAATCCATGGGATAATTATTATGTAATTGAAATTATGATGAGATCATAATTATGAGATTCAATTTATATTTTTGTGTTATTCCTAAATGTTTCTAGTTGTAGTTTCATCAAGATTGGGTATTGTTAAAATGGTAAAACTAGCGCAAATTATGTTTCTTTCTTTTGAAGAAAGTAATTGATTTCGTAAATTAAAGTATATATATACTTAAACTAATGTATAGGTGATTATTAGAGAATAAGTCACTGAACTGACCCGATTATGAGAATTTCGAATGGAATATTACTTATGTGTCTATAGATTATCTCATAATGATGGTTGTACAATTGATTCTCAGACTTGAGATTACCAAGGTATCTAGTATAGGAATTACTATGTTTTGATATTACTTATGAATCATACTGGGATAATTCAGTCAGTAATAATTGGATATAGTATGAATCATATGTAGATAGTTGAGTAAGTCAATATAGATTTATCACTCTAAAGTAATTAGAGAGAATATTCTACTGTTATTATTTAGTAATGATTTATGAAATTTTTTGGCCAGAGTGAATTGATATTTGAAAATGAGTTTTCAAATTTCAATTATAAATCAATTACTAATTAGGAAGAATGAACATAATTGGATGATAAGAGTAAATATTGTATCCATACTCTGTCTAATTAGAATATTGAATGACAAAAGGATTAAATTATACATTATAGCCAAGCATAAACAGGTTAAATCAATCACTTTGACATTCCTTATATTTGGGAAATCATGATATGTTGCTAGATGTCAATCATGATTTATGATTATGAATTATTTAATTAAAAAATTCGAGATAAATTAAAAGAAGTTTTAATTTATTTAATTCTAATTGTGAATTAGAATTAGAATTATAATTATTATCAATTTATTAGGAACCTAATGAGTCACACATCAAAAAGCAATTTGTGAAAGAAAAATTAATTTAATTAAGTTGGACTTAATTATAAAGTTTGAAAAACTTTGGGAATCAAACATGAGATATTTAATTTTATTAAAATTAAATTAATTTAAATTTGATTTTGATTTTGATTTTAATTATAATTAAAGAGATTTAATTTTAATAAAAGACAATTATGATTTTTCTATTTAACTAGAAGAGCTTTTTAGAAGCTAACATTTTTGTTTTCCTTAAAAAAACAGTTTGAGAATTGCTATGTGGATACTATCAGAGGCTTGACACTTAGACAACTCGTGATTTATCAATCAGAAAAAGTTTCAAAGATTTTTTAACAGAAAGCGAATAAGTTATGATTTCTAAATCGATTTGTGTTTTATTCAAGTTTATTCAATTATTAGGATATGCTTAGAATCTGTAAAAAATTTTATTTTTTGTTGTGCCCGTGATTCGATCACAATTAGATTCCAACATATATTTGCATCAAGACTTCAAATTAATGCTATTTAGAGCTCCATGGAAAGACGTACTCAAAAGATAGAATTTAATTGAGTTAAAAGAAATAAGAAAGTAAGGATGAAGATAAAAATATGTGAAAGAGGAAAAAATAGAAATCATATAAAGTAATTTGCGTGAATATCTTGTCTAGTCAAAATAATTTAAGGATGGAATTATGAATGTCATTCTTCTCATAGCTTGTTTAAGTGTACTAATTAACAAAATGGGTTAGCCCCACTAATATCAGACGCCATGTTACACTCTACTAAAGCTCTCTCCCTCGACAGTCATATGAATGTAATTAAGAATAGTTATATTGTAGGTTCAATGTAACCACAAACCAAGTATTATATTTTGTGTTTTGGGAGATGGAAGAGGATGAGAAAGTTTCCATTGATGGCACGTGTGTAACTTAAAAAATGTTGTTTACGAGGAAGAAGGAAAAAAGCTTATGGTGGATGATGTGCTTTTCCTTATCCTACCGAGACAAAACCGAAATAGAGAAAAATACTAGTGTGGCAAATAGAACAGCCATCAAAAGAAGCAATGCCAAAGGCATCCTTTTTTTCTTTAATTATCAACTTTGGTGGCACATTGGGCCACCTCCAAAGTAAAATGAATTTCTTGGAGATAAAAAGGTCTTAATAGAGCAATAAAACTAACCAAGTAAATACGTTAGTGGGTTTAGGACAAATTGGGTTCAAATCACATCTTCTTTTTGTTTTAATTCTATCTTATTTTAAGAACATTCATCTATTTAATAAATAGCTAGGCACGTAATAATTGAAACAAGTGATCAGTTTCATAGTAGTAGACTAGTAGTCATGTCAGACTAGATCGAGCTTTACGCAATGCAAACTAGCAATCTCTCTTCGCTGAAGCCTCTATTTCTCATTTGTCGATAACGGTCTCGAACCATAATCCTCTTTTACTCAAACTGCATAATTATATTCCTCCTCCTGCTTCAAGGCCGTTTCATTTTCAGGCTGCGTGGCTTCTACACGATGAGTTTGCTCGAGTTGTTAAAGAGGCGTGGACTCCTCATAAACACTGTGTCTAGGAGGCTATCCAGTTTAATAACGTAATCATTACTCAAGAGGTCATCCACGTGATTAAGAGTTTACAAAAAGGGGGTATGGCTATGAAGATAGACTTAGCAAAAGCTTATGATCGAGTTGATTGGGGCTTTCTACAGTGGGTGTTAATGGACTTTGGCTTCCCCATGCTTTCTGTCAATCTAATTATGTGCTGTTTCTCGAGCTCTATGTTATCCATTGTATGGAATGGCCAACGACTTGAATCTTTTAAACTTAAATGTGGTCTTCACCAAGGGGATCCTTTATTTCCGTACCTGTTTGTACTCTACATGGAGAAATTATCGGGGTGGATCACAAAGAGGGTTGAAGACGGATATTGGAAGCCAATTGGTACCTCATCCACTGGCCCTTCAATCTCTCATCTCCTCTTTGTCGATGATGTCCTACTCTTTGCGCATGCTTCTAGGAGTCAAGCTAAAAGTATTGCGTCTTACTATGGACAAGTTTTGTTAAGTGTCAGGGATGCAAGTGAATACTGCCAAATCTAAAGCTTTTATCCCCAACAAAGTTTGTCAACGGAAACAGGAACGAATTACAAATGCCTTGGATATCTCTACCTCCCAATGTTTAGTGTCCTACCTTAGTGTGCCTCTGTGTACTCAGTGAATGACTAAGACTGACTATGTTGGGACCCTCAACAAGATTACCTCTAGATTGGCTGGTTGGCAGAGTAAGCTCTTGAATAAAGTGGGAAGGGCTACCTTAATCCAGGATACCATCACGTCTATTCCAATTTATTCTATATAGTTCACTTGGCTTCCTCGAGCTGTGTGTGACGAGATTGATAAACTAGCATGTGGATTTCTTTGGGGCAAACCAGGCAATCAGAAAGGGGTCCCTCTCATTGCTTGGAAAACGGTTACAACTCCAAAAACATGTGGTGGCTTAGGTGTGCAGCAAGCCAGGGATTCTAATACGACTTTGTTAGGTAAAATGTGTCGGGATATATGTACGGATAGCAATAGTCTTTGGGTGAAGGTCCCCAGGTCTTAATATATGGTTGGCCAATACCTATGTAGCACGGACACGGCAAAATGGTGCCGTGTCCGTGTGTCCGACACGTGTCCGACACTGACACGCAGTGGACACGCGGTGGACACGTGTTGGACACGTGTTAATACGTGTCGGAGTAAAAAAAATATTTTTATCGGCTCGGACACGGCTAGGGATGGCTCGGACACGGCTCAGACACGTCTTAATATGGCTCTTAACATTTTTATGAATTATTCAAAATTTTATTTATTTGACATAGGTAATTTCCCTAATTAAGAAAGATACAATTGTTACAACTTCTCAAATTCTCGTGGATTTCCAGTCGTCGCTTCTCTTTGTTTTCTCACAAATCTTCTGTCACGCAACGCTCCTTTTTTTCCAGCCATCTGCTCCTTCACGTCTGCACTGATTCTCGCTCCTACTCTGGTTCTTCATACAACGCTATTCGATAAGCTGCAATCCACGTTTTATGTACTATGTGCTTCATCGCTTTCGCTTGACGTCTGTGCTAAAAATTAAAATCCACGCTTCTACGTGTGCTTTCCTTTGTGGACTGGAGATTTTTAATGGAAGTCGTGTAGTGTAGAAGTATTGATAGAAAAGAGATACAAGTTGTGTTGGGAAAGGTGAATAACATAGATAAAGCACATAAAGACAAAAGACTGAAAAGTTCTCACAATTTAACTATGCCCTTTCTTTTGTGAGATTTTTAATGGAAAACGACGGTACAAGTATTAAAACAAGGTACAAGTATTAATAATTTAATAGAAAAGAGATATGACCATGATTCCCGAAAACTCCAATCCTTCCAAAGCTGGCAACAGTGTTATTCATTGTTGCGTTAAGTGGTATAGAATAGAAGCCATATTTTTGTTGGCCATAAAAAAAGAAAGTAAGTTTTATATTGCCTAATCTTTTTGGTGAGTGTTTAGTTGTTGTTTTGCAATGCAATATTGAAGGTTTCATAGCTGAACTGTTGTAGGATACAATCTTTTTTAAGAAGTAGCAATCATTTTGATATTGTTTACTTATTTTTTAATACAATTTGGTATCTTAATTAGGTATTTCAGTCCACTATTCTATTTTTTCCATGGCTTCTAGTAGTGGTGCTGAACAAGAAAATCCAGAAAAACCACTATGGAAATATGTGGTGAAGAAAA
>JANTPM010000006.1:25530920-25542529 GCA_025434745.1 Erythroxylum divaricatum
CATAAATTAGAAAATTTTATAATTTATAATTATTCACATGAAACATATTCCAAATATATATTCACATAGATACATATCATGTGTTAAACCAATTAACATAACCAATTGTAATGAAAAACATATTATTATTATTATTATTATTATTATTATTTACTTTACATAAAACAAATTTATATAATAAATTATAATTCATTTTATGTAAAAACACATTCACATATCATTAATGGATTAAATGAATGTAAAAATAATAATAATAATAATTTACATAATTTGAAGTGAAAATTAAATAAATGAATAAATGGACATACCATTTAAAAAATATTTCACATCAAATTAATTTTTAAAACTTAACCTTTTACACAAATATATTACACAAATATATTACATAAATGTATACATATATACTTATAAAAAGGTTAATTTTAATTTTTTTTATGCCATAAATATATTACACAAATATATATATAAAAAACATCCACGATCCTAGCCTTAGCCTTTAAAGAAAAACAGTATATGTCTTTAAAAAAATACGTGTACACATATTCAAGTAAAAAGGCCATACACTGTCATGTTATATAAAAGCTCACATGACTTAGCTTTAGCTTTTAGGAAAAACGTGTAATGTCTCTTTGAAAATACACATAGAAAAAACCACCCACTGACAAAAGCATTTAATATAATATCACGTGGTTCAATGACCCACGTATCAGATATTATGTGGTTCATATGCGCAGCAGACTTTCATTTAATGCCTATCTCTTTCTCTGTTCTTTAAAGAAACAAAAACTTGCGTCTTCCTTCGCATTTCTTTTTCACAGACATACGACAGAAACTTTCATCTTCTCCTTTAAAAAAATGTCATCGGTTCTGTTTCTGTCAAACGAAAAACAAACACCCATCCTTATCTCTGCCGCACTCCACCCTTCCCCACCTATCTGTGCTACCGCTGGGAGTCGAGGACGAAGATGGACCAATGCCCAGCCACCATGCTCGACGCCAAAAGGAAAAACAAACACGACTCCACACAGAAGTCTTCACAGGCTTTTCTATTTCACACCGTCATCTCATTGATCGGTTGAAGGAGAGGCGAACGATGTCCACCAAGCCGTCAACGCCACTCAACAGGTGGTGCGTGACTCACACGCGCGGCCATGAGTGGCTATTTCTGTGGCAATTTCTGCTGTATCGCATAGATCGGCAGAAGAAATGGCCGACGGTGTCATTCACGCGGCCGACACTCACAATCGGTGGAGAGGTGCTTAAGATTGAGCGAGGTAGGTTTGAATATTTCTCTGAATGTAAATAATCTTACTGGATGCGATTGTTATCAGAAGAAAAATTCATGTGTGTTTTTAACGGATCATATATTTGATTACATAATCTTAACTCAATTAACAAACTAATTGTTAATAGCATAATAACAAACTGATTGTTAATAGAAAAACGAGGCAGAAGGTAAAACATAACCTTGCTTTGATACCATTGTAGGATTAATTCCGGTTAGATCACTAACCTTAATGCGGAAGTGAATTGATCTTTATGTTGTCTTCTGCCTACGTGATCTCAATCTCACGAATACTGTGTTCTCAGTGGCTACTAGAGTCATCGTAAAAATCACACCTTAAATCTTGCAAGACCGATGACTAATATGAGATAGGAATTGATATATTTGGAGATTAGTATTTTAGCTTATCCTTCTCGTTAATCTTTCGAATCTCATTTAAACAAATTAAATAGATTGTGCTTTGCGGTTATTTTCTCAACTGCTACTAAAACGGAACGCAACTCTTCAAGTTGATGTCGTGGCCGTTCAAGAAAATACAACACAGTTTCTTTATTGTAAAGGGATTTCCAAGGCATCTAAGAAAACTCTAATAAAGTCATCGTGTCATAGGCCTTACAAAAGTCGATCTTCCATATGCAACTATTCAAGTTTTTTCCTTGATTGGTAATCCTTAAGCAGTTCTTGGATGAGTAAGATATTGTCTCCAATGGATCTTCCTTCCATGAAAGCGCTTTGTTCCGGTGAAGCAATCTCACTCGACGCTTTTTTCAGTCAACTCATAAGAATTTTAGCAATAACCTTGTAGATGGTATTACATGATATAGGACGAAAATCATAAAACAAACTAGGACGTAACTTCTTAGGAACTAGACTGATGAAAGTATGGTTTAGTTCTTTCAGTATGGTGCAAGAAGTCAGGGTATCCAGGAAAGTAGAGGTAAGAAGTTCTCCAGTAATTTGCCAAGTTTATTGAAAGAAATGTGCAGTGAAGCCGTCTGGTCCAGGTGCCTTCGAGGGGTTCAAGGAAAACAGGGTCAGTTTAACCTCATTTGTTGTGAAAGGAGTAGCTAGCTAGTCCTTCATATTTTGGCAAAAAGGCTTATTAAGGAACCTGCACATAGAAGTAGGCTGACAGGGGACTCGTGTAGTTCCTATAAACTGAAGAAAGTAATCTCTAGTTAGTTGTAGTAGCGAAGACTGATCAACAAACAAGTTTCCCCGAGCATCTGATAAGTACATAATACGATTTTTATTCCTTCTCGCTAGCAGGGAAGTGTGGAAAATTTTGGAATTTTGATCCCCGTCCTTTAACTATATGACTCTAGCCTTTTGTTGCATGATTGAGCGATGAGGAAAGATGACTCAGTAATTGAAGCTCCCGCAACTGCAAATTATCGGGCTTTTGATAGCATACTTCTTGAGCAATATGCGACTGAGTTTTAAAGTGAAGAACTTGTTTGCTCCTATGGGATAAAAACCTTTTGAGTGACGCCTTTACTCATCTAAGCTTCTGCATAAGTTGATGGTAAGGGTAAACTTCATCTTGACAGCTCCAACAGCTGCAAACAAGATCGAGAAAGCCTTCTTGCTGGGTAAGGCCATTAAAAAATTGAATGGAGCACCTCAAGACAGTGTATGGAAGAGATTGTGGATTAAAATGCAAGCGTGATCTGAAAGGAGATTATCAGCGAAATGGGTAAAGGAAGTGGGGAAAGCTGCCACCCATTTCGACCCCCTTCATATTCTATATTAGTCTTGGTGCAGTTGAAATCACCAACCACTAATCAAGGGCCTTCTATCCAGCTATTGCAAGGTATTCCATAGCACGTTCTTTGAAATTGGAAATTGGACGCATGCATAATGGATAGGGCAAACCCTGTAGTAGAGTGATGAAGAACACAAGAAAGATGTAGGTGTTGATTGCTTTCCCCTAGCCGCTGAAGTGATTCTCACGTAGTGATATAAAAACAAAGAAGTTTGCCATTGTAATGAGAAGACAACTTGGTAAGAATATCCCAATCAGCTCCCAAAAGATTAGAAATAGCAGGAAGATGTGAGGCGTGAATCTTAGTTTCTAATAAACCTACTATACAAGGTCCCTCGAATCCCCTCCATTGGTGAGTTTATGCTTCCTCCTTGTAGATTTTCTTCTCGTGCTACTGTTGGAATTCAAAACAGTTGTAGAAGGTTGGCACTAATCCTCCTGACTCACAGACTGAACCAGCTGTTGTGGGGAAGATGACCGCTCAGTAAGGGGTGGGATTGGGACTCCGAAGAATGGTGAGTGTCTGTATGAAAAGTGTGTTGTCCCTTCAGATTATGTGATGGAAAACTGATAAGTTCAGTTGTGTAGAGATATTGACAGAGTCCACTCCCTAAGTATCCGGAGCAGTTGAGTGTGCAACTGAGAGTTCATTAGCGGTGGGCATCTCCATAGGATTGACAAGGTCACCCATATCAGATGGATCAGTTACTTCCTGGGAAGGGTCAGAAACCAATTGGAGCGGCTCAAATGACGCAGCAGCATCCAGCGCAAGCAATTCATCATGCCATGAAGTTTTAAATATTTCCCAGTGGCGCGCCATTGTTTCTTGACAGGGGTCGGTTTCTAAGGGTAGGATATAGGAATCTCAACTCGCTGCATGTTGCCAAATTCATCAAGCTTAAGCATTGGAAGTGTATCTGGTAGTACCTTCCTTTTGTCAACTTCAATACACATTTTCGCATAGCAAATGCGCTCTATATGTGTAGTCTGAGAATCCATACAAATCTGTTTTCTGATGGCACCAGCAAGACAACTGAGGCCTTCAATTGTCCAAAATTCCAGAGGAATATTATGAAAATGGACCTAAATGGGGAAGACATCAATGATATTCCTATCACAATCCAACCCCGGTTTCCATTTTTACAAAAACATAGGTTAGCCACCCAGATGCTAAGGGCCAGATTCCATAATTTCCAGCAGATGTTGTTCATAACAGAATTTGAATAGGACATTACCATCTGCCATTAGGATGGCCTTCTCTAGGCCTTTTTTAATCCACGAGCGTCAGCCCATGCTTTGACCAAGGGGAAGGCTGGCTGTTTATACCAGAAATAGGCGACTAAAGATATCGACCACGCTGAGGCGCCAGCTTGCAGAAGTTCCTTGAGAGGGTTAGAACCCCATCAGTCATTACATTAGGATAATGTTAGGGTATGTCGGGGAGTTTAGTATAGAATGAAATGGAATAGCAATTAATGGAATGACTGATGATATTTTTGTCATTAGGATAATGTTAGGGTATGTTTGGGAGTTTATAGCATTGAAGTTAACAGTTCTATAAATTATAATATCCTCTAAGCAATATTATTTTTTAGGGTATTTTTGTCATTAAATTAGAGTTTGGAAGGCAAGCCATTCCATTCCATCCCTGACCCCCCAATTTGAGAGGTCACAAAATATTTGATTTTAGACGGCAAAGCATGGCTTCCAAAGCCATTAATTGCCATTCCATCTTGTTTCAAAATAAACACTCAAACAATGGCCTAAGTCATTTGAATCATTCTATTCCATTCCCTTCCATCCCTCCACCAACATCCAAATATACCCTTAAATACAGTCTCGCTTTTGTGAGTGGTTTTTATTGCGATGGCCTTATGGTGGAATCTGATTCCATGGAAACGTTGTGTTGCTTTGAAATTTCTCCCGATACCCTAATACTTCATCCCCTTACTAATATTATATATGACATCCACTCCTATCTTGTCGGGGCTTTACAGTATACAACAGCTCATGTTTATCATAAAAGGAACCAATGCGTCGATTTATTATTTGGTTTGGGTTCGAGTAACGTGCACGGGGAGTATGTTTGGCACACACCTCCTCCTGGTCTGCGTGAGCATTTGGGCGCCGATGCTCATCAAGGGATTACTTTTTGTCGTATTTAGAGCCTGTTTTTAATGCTTCTACTGTACAAAAAAAAATTTCCGCAGTAATAGTATGTAACATAACCGAATCGGGCGGGTCTCCAAGTCCAAACTCGGATCATAAGACCCGACTAAAAAGAGGGTTAAATGTCAAAAAACTCCAACAATAAGCCCTTAGACTGAAGATGCGATTGGAGGGTATAAGCGGAAACGAAAATTTTGATCGTTTAATGGAGCTCGGGGGACTGGTCTTCTAGACGGGATCAGACCAGAGCTTGAAAGCGAAGAAGAAAAACAAAATTAGTGATTTTGTGGAATTTTCATGTCCATCTTGCCTACACAGACCCAAGGTTCTACATCGTCGTCTTCTGTTGGTTGTATCTCTGGTAACCCTAGTTTCCCCAATTATGGAACCTCTCCCTCCCGTCAATTCCAACCAGTGCAATCCTCTCCTTCTCAATGGCCGCCACACGGCCCTACTGCAGGTTCTTTTCTTTTTCTTGTTTTTTCGCGGTGTTGATTGATTCTACTTTGTTGGAGTGCGTTGTTTGGTCCATTTTAGGCTTTGACTGGCTCGTTTTTATTTTTATTGATGGATATTGTGGGTATGTTCACTCGTCGTGTCTATACTGTTTCTATACGATGTGGATAGTGTTAATTCATATATTGTGGCGTATATGGCTTTCGTATTCTCTTTTGATGAGGATGAATGCTTGTTGACATGGTTAGTGTGAAAAGATCTATTCTTTTACGTTTGGGAAGTTTTGATAGTGTGTTTATATGGCAGAGTCTTTGGCTCCAGTTGCAGAAGATCATTGTGGGGCTTCCGAAAAGGTACTGCAAATTTTCTTTTTGTTTAGTTTTCGGGTGCTTATTTAGTTATTATCCTATCATTAGAATGGGTATACTTGCATCTTGTTTTGTTTATACACGATCTGGGTTAAGATATTCTTTTGTTAACTAGTTGACATTAATATTGGCACTTTGCGGGATTAATGGTTGGCTATGAATCTGACAATGGGACTTAGGTGCTGTCTTTTGTTTTTCCGTTCAGGTGACCAAGCTAGGGACACCAAAAGATAAAAGTTTCTCCCACCTAGAAAAAGACATGCAATCTGTGTCTTACTCAGCTGGTCAAGGGGTTGGATCTGCTCAATCAAAGGGGAAAATGCCAGAAATGATTGCTACCCCTGACAGTCAACAAACTGCTGGCTCTATTAATTCTCATGGAAGTGGTTCACATTCGGCAGGAAAAAGAGCTCAAATGATGAACGCTAATCATCTGCTGAATTTCCATTTTGACCCAATTGAGCGCCCTCAGTCAAGGGCTCCTCCTCCGCCACGACGTTATCGGAAGATTAAGCCCTATAACAAGGATTTATTTCTTCAGGCTAATTACAAGTTTGTTGTGTTAGACACTGGAGATCACACTCCAGAATCATTGGATCCAGATAAAATGCTTAGATGGGAGGATATAGTTTGTGTGAACTATTCCACTCCATTTCCAGTGCAATGTCCAATTTGTTTGGAGTATCCTCTATGCCCTCAAATAACTTCATGTGGCCATATCTTCTGTTTTCCCTGCATTCTTCAGTATTTGTTAATGGGTGAGACAGATCATAAATGTGAGTGCTTCAAAAGATGCCCATTATGCTTTGTCATGATAAGTCAAAAGGATTTGTACACCATCAATATTGAGAATGTTAAGCAGTATAATGTTGGGGATACCATGGAATTCTTGCTTTTAACCCGACAAAAGGATTCATTCAGTCTATCGCAGAGAAATAAACATAAGACAGATATTATGACAAGTTATGGTGGTGATGTCTATGATCCCTTCTCTAAGTTTACGTTTACGTCAGACGTGGAACTGTCTGTCAGAAACGCTATGTCTGATTTGGATAGTTGGTTAGCCAAAGCTGATTCAGGACTTGTGGATGACTTGGGAAAACTCCCCTATGTTTGTGTGGCAATGGAACTATTAGAGCAGAAAAAGAAGTGCTGGAATGAGCAAAAGATACAAGACAGTGGTAGAAACGGTAAACAGACTACAAAGAGAGGATCTCAAGGGAATTTGTCAACTGAAAATGCAACTAATATTTATGGTGATGTGCATAGTTCCCAATGTACAACACCTTCTATCAAATGTACAACACCTTCTATCAAGATCAATTACCAGCATAAACCATCAGATAATGTAACCAGTGATGTCACTGGGTCTTTTGATGACCAAGATGCAAATTCATCATCCTCATATGATGAAAGCAAGAGCTTGCAGAGACTCTCAAATGGTTTTGAAGATGTAAATGTCAATGATTCATACAATTTCTACCAGGTCAGTGCTACTAAGAAATGTTTTATTTAGTTGTTGCTGCTTATTAATGGTTACAAACCGATACTTACTTAGAGTCCAGGTGACCATGTTTATCTGTCTTTATGTAATGGGGCTTCAATTCTTATATTGAGTCAGGCCGCTATTGTTGGTTTTGCCATATCAGTTGTTATGATATGCTTCCTGTCTTTTTATAACATTTTTTATTGGTAATATAGCCTGGGCCTTATGATGCTTTGCAATATTTTCATCAACGATTGGACGACACTTTACCATATTAGGTCATGTATCTATAGAACACAATTTTTGTACGTATGTGATTTGCCCTTGGCTTGACATGTTATCCCCAAAGGAAGATGTGAATAAGATATGCAAGACTCCTATACAATTTTTTTTTTCCTAGGTGATATTTGCCATGAACATCTTACATCCTGGGAATCAAGGATAATTAATCAATATATTGTTGCAAGTAATTTGAGGCGATGGATTGTAGTTGATTGACTACCTCTCTTTTTACTGTTTTCACTTCAGAATTGTTCAAAGTTGTTTCCTTCTTGTTTAGGAACTTTGTTATTTTAGACAATAGAGGAACGGAGATCATCTTGTATAGGAGAACCTTTGTGGTCTTCAATATAAGTCATAATTAACAAATTATTAACAAGATAGAATACATCAATGCCTTTCATTTTATCTCTAAATCTATCCTTCTTGTGATGTGGATGAGAAATAGAACTTTCATATTTATTAAGTTTTCATATTGCGGAACTTCGGACTGGGTGTGATGATGATGATGATTATTATTAAGTTTTCATATCTGTAACATGATAGGCATGTATCTGTTGAATATTATACATGCTTGACCTTAATTGCTCTTCCTAATTGCGTGTCTTAAAGCTTTTAATCTGGATAAGTTAATGGCATCTTACTTTATTTTCTGCCTCCCATTTTGACTATGAGATTCTGTATTTTCTGTTCAATGCTTCATTCTCTTTGGAAATCTGTTGTTAAAAGGGTGGAAATAAGGTTATCTCATTTTTCTAAACTTCCATATGGCGTAACAATAATGGCTCTCAATTTTGTTGCTTTACTGGCTTGTTAACAACTTACCTTCCTTTACTTATCAGATTCATAGTGTGTCTTAGCGTATGAGATATTGTTAGCCAACCATTCATTCTTTAGGTGATTGCAGCTGCCTAAATTCAGTAAATGGTAAGAGTTCTGATGCCTAAGTGAAAATGAAATGAAATGTATGTTTAAAAAAGATAACTATTTCGTGCTTTTGGAAAGTGGCAGCTGGAGAATCAAAACTTTTAATTCAAACAAAAATAAGCAGTATTATCTCCAAAAGAGCAATTTAATTTCTATTCACTGTTACTTGTTAAGAAAACAGTTATTGCATTTGTCAACTAGACACATATAAAATTGTATAAATTTCTAATTCTCGTGAACTTGGAATTAGAATTCCAAATATTGAAATTGCAACAAACTGTAGTAATTTAGTGAAAATTGGGTTGTTCAAAATTAGGATTATTTGCTCCTATCCCAGAATTTGAGTTCTATTAAAAATAACTATGGGTTAATTCCTTGGAATTCAGTGAGGAGTTATAGTTTCAATGTTGTGTCAAGACAAACAATAGACCAAGTCCGAGGATCCCAAATGCTACATGATAGTAAAATTTTAGCGTGGATCCAAACAGACCCCAACTAAATTCAACTTCAACTTGCATAAAATGTTTTATCTATTCTTTCAAGTTTTTTATGTGCCTAGGATAGTAATAGCCCCTTTAAGCTCTACTGCAGAACATTAATAGTTGTTGCTTTATTCTCACTTTGTTTTGTTTCTGTTTCAGGCATTTGATGGCCAGCATCTCATTCTTCATCCATTGAACATGAAATGTCTTTTACATCATTACGGGAACTATGATATGCTTCCACCCAGGTATGGCGATCTTCCACATTTTTTGTATGGTAAATAATAAAGATATTTGGTACTTATAATTCAAGCAGCTATGATGTGCTCAAATTTTCTAAATACTGGCTATACATATTTTTCTGCATCTCCTAGAATATATGGGAATTGTTTTGTCATATCAGCTCTACTTGCATGGTTTTTGTTGATAGGCTACACTCGAGTTTTTGGTTTGTAGATACCTTGACAAACACTCAAGGCCATAATTGTTTCAAGTTTTGAATGTCTATTTTGTTTTATAATGCAGCTGTGGCTTAATCATTGTGACAAGTTTCTTCATGTAATGAGTGACCTGAAGATAAATGCTTTTCAATTAAAATGACAAATTGATACTCTTAAGCATAGTGAAGATAGGTTGTCTGAGGTTATTAATGATCTTTTGAACATTGATTTGCTATAGTAATCTGTCGTACAAAAAATTCATTATCGGGGATTTCACTTTCAATTAACGAGATATTATAAATTTCAGAATAAGTGGAAAAATTCTGCAATTTGAGTCAGTGACTCAATCAGAGACCACAAGACGGCGCTATCGATTTTTAAGTCATTTTTCATTGACAACAACATTTGAGGTACCTTACACCATTGGTTTTTCTATGCTTATCTCATTTTCTTGATGACTGCAATCCACAATATCTCTTTTTTATCAGCTATGCGAAATTGATTTGAGTGAGTTGCTACCTCCCAATGCCCTGCTTCCTTTCATGGATGAAATCAAAAAGCGGGAAAGGCAAAGGAAACAAATTGCCAAGAAGGTGTGCATACTTCTACATTATTGTAATATGCCATATTTGTTGCAAAATTGGTCTGCTGGAAGGAACCATTTAAAATATGCTGGGCACCCATTTGGTTCGTTCGAAAGATTTTTAATAGTTGTTTTTTCCCCCTTTCTATTTTGTTTTGCACATAGAAATTGGAAGTTTACTCTCCTTGTGAAGGAAAGAGGAAAAGGAAAGTTTTCATGTGCAAGCATAATATAGATATCCATAAAGTTTTCATGTGCAAGCATAATATATATGTGCATACTCACAGAATTATATCTTATATTGAAATCCAGGAACAGAGGGAGAAGATTAAGGCCGAAGTAGCTGCTGCAGATTCACTGCCCATTTTATCAAGCTTTGGACGTTCCTTCCATGACCACTCCCCAAATTTCACCATCGATGACTTTGAAGGTACTCTTGTTTTCCCTAGGTGTTGACTGGACTTTTCTGGAGTTGAGACGTGTAGACCCTTTTTTTTGCGTGACAATACCTCTTTCAACCCTCATAGTTACTAGTTGCATCAAGTTACCTAATTCAGCACATATTTCTAAGGTTAATGGATTGCTACACCTTATTGTTTAAGCTGTTATATTTGGAGGTGATGTACGACAAAAAGAGGACGTTCTAACAATTCGATGAGACATTTATGAGCTATAGATGTAAGGCTGCTAGAATTTGCTATGTTTGCTGGAATTTGAGTTTTAGCTCTGTAGTTGCAATATAGGTTGCTAAATTTTCAGGTTTGGGTTGCTGAAAATTCAGATTAGCAATTTAGGAAATTTTAGTAAAGAGAACAAAGCGTATCTCTAGGAAACATCCCCCTAGAGTTTGTATCAAGAACTAGGAATCATCCCTAAGAATTAAAACAATTAAAACTATTGAACTCACACTAATAGGTTTCTAGAAATCACTTCTAGAGTTTGGGACTCACTACTAAATATTTATGAACCACTCTTAGAGAGAAAATTTAGATTGTTGAAAATAAGTCTATTTTTCTTATTCATTGAATGTTGAAAACATAATATGTGTATGGAGAAAGTCTTGAGACCCTAATCCTAATGGAGTAGGAAAACCCACTAAACTTTTAAATAAGACTATAATACTGTTTAATAAGTTTTCATATTTTTCCTTAATAGACTTAGGGCTTGTTTGGTTGAACTTTTATCAGTAGAGCTTTTATCAGTAGAGCTTTTGTCAGTAGAGCTTTTTTGAAAAGAGTTTTTTTTAAAAGCCAGTTGACTGTTTGACTGTCAATTAAAAAAACAGCTTTTTGAAAAGAGCTTCATTCAGTAGACTGTTTGGCAACATAAAAATAAAAAGCACTTTTATTAATTTTAACTATATTTTATT
>JANTPM010000006.1:25545043-25558021 GCA_025434745.1 Erythroxylum divaricatum
ATAAGTTGAGTTATTTCTTATCCTTTTTTTTTTTGCTAAATTTGATTATTCTTCTAATAGAGAGTTATTCTTTGACGGGACTTAAAGAATAAATCTCTATTAGAAGAATAAACAAATTCAGCCAAAAAAAAAGGATAAGAAATAAATCTTGAGATAGAAAAACAAAAGTGACTATATCATAAACAACTATTCGATAAGTTTTATTCTCTACTATAGCTTTATTTTCCTAAAATTTGAAAGCAAAATTTCATAGTAGAAATATACAATGGGCATATCATTGAATAAAGTCTTACTGACCTCTTTAAATTAGAACTATTGGAAGGAACCAATAATAAATGTTGGTCCCAAAAATTACTTTTTTTTTAACAATTAGAAGTAGATTATGTGTTATTCACCTATATTCAATTTATGAAAGTCACGAACTCTAAAAATCCTACCACACCCATTGAAGAAGAAGTATGAAAAGGATAATAAAACAGTCGAAGGACATATACTAAAACTGTATGAACAACTCTCGATTTGTTCCCTTTGTGAATCAAAAATTTGTCAAGGTTATTTGGGATTCCCTAGAGAAGAAGTATGAAGCAGATGATTATGGAAAGTTAAAAAATATGTGGTGGGCAAATGGTTGCAATTTCAAATGGTGGATGACAAACTAGGGATAAAGCAAGTTCATGAATACGAGAACCTGGTGGTTGATATATTAAGTGAAGGCATGAAGATGTGTAAGATACTATAAGCAAATGTAATGTTAGATAAGTTTCCATGATCCTAGAGTAATTACAAAAATCAATTGAAGCACAAGAAGAAAGACATGGATCTCCAAACTCATTAGTCATATGAGAACTAACGAGGCTAATCACATTAAAGATAAGCTCAACTAAGTTTATTCTATTTCTATTAAATTTAAATTAGTTGAGTCTTCTTTTGATACTTTTAAGGACAAGTTCAAAGGTAGGGCAAGAAGAACTAAAACAATAGGCAATAGAAAAGGCAAAACCAATTCAAGAAGGGTGATGGAGGAATTCAGAAGAACAAGGTGACCTGTTATGTCTATGGAAAACTAGGCTATAAGGCATATCCATGCCATCCTTGTAAAGGCTAGCAACAATCTGCACTGGAAGCCATTCTTGCTAAAAAAGATGAAATTATAGTTAATGTAATTAGAGGCTAACCTGATGGAGAACAAAATTGTCTGGGTGTTGGATACCTATGCTTTGAAGCATCTTTGCATCAACAAAGAGTTGTTCCACTAGTTTGAAGATGTTGCAGATGGAGAATGCCTCTTCTTAAGAAACTCCACAACTACTAGAGTGCTTCGTAAAGGAAAGATCTTCCTTAAAATTACTTCTGGAAAAATTTTAACTTTGAATGATGTCTTATATGTCTCCTCCCTATGTAGGAACTTAGTTTATGGTAGCTTGCTTAATAGAGCAAGACAGAAAATTGTTTTTGAGATTGGTAAGGTTCTAATTACTAGAGATGGGGAATTTGTGGGAAAGGCGTCCTTAACTAACAAACACTTTATACTAAACATTGTTTCTTTTGCTTAGAAACATGAATTTGATAAATGTTGTGGATAATGATTTTTTAAAGTGCTCTACGTGTTAGAAGCAAAGTTTGCTAAAAAAATCATTTAAACATATAACAATTAGATGCACTAAGTTGTTTGAGTTGATACATACCAATTTGGTTGATTTAAGGACTTTGCTAGTAAAGGTGGAAAAATATTTAATTTTTATTCATGATTTTTTGAGATACACTAAGGTTTAACTCTAAGATCTAAAGATGAGTCCAAAGAGATGTTCTTAAAATTCAAAGTAAAAGTAAAAATCCAATTAGAAAGGAAAATCAAGAAACTTAGGTTGAAGAGGGGTGGAGAATATAACACTAAGTTTTTAAAGAATTTTTATGAAAAGAATGGTATGATACATGAATCTAGTGTCCGTTATGTACTATAACAAAATGGTGTAGCTGAGCGAAAGAATCGAATGCTGAAGAAAATGATGAATGTTATGTTGTTGAGTTTTGGTATGTCTAACAATAAGGGGTGGTAATTTCTACATGCTATATTCTTAATAGGATTCCCCATTAAAAGTTAATCAAAGCCCCTTCTAAGCTACGGAAAGGATATGGTCCTAACCTTAATTACTTAAAAGTGTGGAGGTATCTAGCCAAAGTTGACTTTCTAGACTTTAGAAAGACAAATATTAGGCCTAAGACCTTTGATTGTGTGCTTATTGGTTATGCTCAAAATAGTGTTACATATAGACTCATTTCTTTTAAGTGATAGTTCTATTTGTGAATCTAGAGATTCAAAATTTTTTGAATATGTCTTTCCATTAAAGAAAAAAGATGATAGTAATGTTACCAATCCTTATAATGTTATTTATGTGCCTTTGTTTTTGCCTAGTTCTACTTCTATTTCAAATGAATATATAAATGAACCTAGGAAGACTAAGAGGCAAAGAATTCAAAGAAGTTTTGGACCAAATTTTATTAGTGCCTTATTATTTGAAAATTATGATCTTGTTAGAATAAATGAAGATATTGTTTCTATCTTTCTAATTGAGGATGATCTTTAGACATATGCAGAACTAGTGACTTCTATTGATGCTAATGTTTGGAAAGAAGCCATTAAAAGTGAGCTTGATTTGATAATGAAAAACTATACTTGGATCTTAGTTGATTTGTCTAGGGGTTGTAAACTAACTAAATGCAAATGGATCTTTAGAAAGAAAATGAGGCCTAATGTAACTATTGAAAGATTTAAAGCTACATTGATGGTTATAGGTTATAACCAAAAGAAAGGCATCTTCTATTTTGATACATACTTTATGTGAACAAAATTACTATTACTAGAACTCTAGTTGCCCTTGCTCCCATTTATGGCTTAATAGTACATCAAATGGATGTAAAAACCTATTTCTTAATGGTGAATTAGAGGAAGAAATATATATGGAACAACCTGAGGGTCATGTGATTCCTAGTTAAGAGAACAAGGTGTGGAAGCTTAGAAAGTCACTCTATGTTCTTAAACATGCTCCTAAACAAAGGTATGAGAATTTGACCAAATTTTAGTAAGCAATGGCTATATTGTGAATGCATCTAATTCTTGTTTCTATTAAAAAATGATTAGATCAAATTATGTGATTATATGCTTATATGTTGATGATATGCTCATTTTTAGTACTAATATGGATGTGGTCAATAAGACCAAAATGTTTTTGTTTTCTTAATTTGATATGAAAGATTTAGGAGAAGCTAAGGTGATTCCTAGTATTAAAATAAGAAAAAATGAAAATGGTTTCTCTTTATATCAATCCCATTATATTGAAAATTTGTTCAAAAAATTGGTTGCTTTTATGTTATGACTGTGAGAACTCCCTACAATTCTAGTGTATCTCTCAAAAAGAACAAAGGTTCTAATATTTCACAAGCCCAGTATACTAAAATTATTTTAATTTTCTAGCTCCGACACTGTTCATCATGAATTATACTAGACCTAACATAGCTTATGTTGTTAGTAGATTAAGACATTATATTCCTAACCCAAGTAGTGAGCATTAGAATGCACCTTATTGTTTGTTCAAATATCTTAAAGGAACTATAAATTGGTTTTTGCAATTTAGCAAAGTTTTTGTAGTGCTAGAAGGATTATTTGATGTAAATTGGGTGTCGGACAATGATAAAGTTAGCTCTACTAGTGGTTATGTCCTTACTTTGGGTAGAGGTGGTATTCATTGGAATCTAAGAAATAAACATTTATAGAGCACTCCACTACGGAATCCAAATTCATTGCTCTTACGTTGGCAGGTCAAAAAATCTAAATGGTTGAGGAACTTGTTGGCAGATATGCCATTATGCGGGAAGCTAAATGTACCAATTTCTTTGCATTGTGATTCGTAAGTAGCCATTGGGATAACAAAAAATAGTGTGTATAATGTCATAAGAAGACACATCCAAATTATACATAATGCAGTCAAACAACTCATAAAAATGAATTAATTTTTTTAGAATATGTGAGATCTAAAATGAACTTGAAAAACCCTCTCACTGAAGGATTAACAAGGAAAGTACTTCTTTAATCATAAAGAGGGATGATTCTTAAGCCTATGGATTAAGAGAGTATATTGGATACCATATTATGGTCAAATGAAGCATATGAGTTCTCAATAATCACAACATTCCCATCCCTATAGTGTGTAGTTGTGCTTGACGTGAGGTTGAGCTAAAGCTCTTAATGGTAGTCTTAGAAAGACGAACTTGATAGATTCACTGCCTAATTTTTATAAGGTCCATTGCCCATTACAGTGATCCTAATGTCATTTCCCTGATAGATATGACTTTGCAGTGGTTGAACCATTTGGCTCTTAATGGTTTCATAACCCTTAATAAGCAACCTGTAGGGTGATAAACTTAGAGAAACTACCCACTCGATTATGAAGGTAGGGCCACCTTTTATGAAAGCATTGGTTGTCTTTCTAGAGAACTCATAAGCACCCAAGGTATGCACATGGCTATAAAAAGCATTTGTTGTGATTTATATTATTTTCATCACAAAATTTGCAGAAATTCACGAGGTAATATTTGTCATGAGATTCTCATCCTGAGTCTATAAATTTTAAGAGAAATTCACTTTATTAACTAATTTGTTTCTTACATCACTACATATTAATTCAATAGAAAGATAGTGGTGCTTAATTACATAACCCTTCCTTTACCTAAAAAATTCAAAGTTAACAAGCCATTTAGTAGGGGGCTGTTGGATAAATGTTCCCCTCTACTTATTTACCAAATGTGTTATATTCTTGTCCAACATTGGTGGGATAATTTTTTTTGTATTGAAAGGAGTGTTTGCTAAGGCTTAAGTAGCTTGTCCATTAGTAATGTAGCAAGAGGCTGGACTTGGGCCAACTCTACATGCACATGTTACCTGCTCTCCTAGATGGTGTTGATGTAGATTTAAGTTAGGCTATTTTGTATCCTTTTTTTTGCCAAATTTGTTTATTTTCCACTGGGAGTTATTTTTTGATTGAGTCTTTTCACGTTTCCATCTCTTTCAAAACTTGAATGTTGCAAATGCTCTCCCTAAATGTTTCTTAGATTTGTCTCTATGATTTTTTCCTCACCCGTAGATTCTTCTCTAACATTTTATGTGGTTTTGTAAGTTGGGTTTTCTACCTTTTCTTTTCATATATAGAGATTTTCACTATTTTTACAAAACATAATAACACTTTTTCTTTAGGTGATTGTGTTTCTGCAAATTCCAAGTCTTCGACCTTCAGTGCATGAGTTCGTGGACTAGTTTTTCTAACCTTAAAGAGCATATGAAAACAATAATTGCACTATAATTATGTTAAAATTTTCTTTCAAAGTAGTGGTTACACCGCGACACAGCTATTTGATAAGTTTTATTCTCTACTATAGCTTTATTTTCCTTAGAAGTGTGATAGTGGGCAACTTTATATCCTATCATTGATCACTCAAGCGATTCTCTACATAATCTTCCTCTAAGACAACAATCATTAATCACACTACAAAGGTGTAATTGGTGAACGGTTCTTGATTCCTACAGTAGAATTGGAGAATATTAAAATAATAATGATAAATTATTATTATAATAATAACATAGGTGTTCACTGTAGATCTTTTAGAAAGATGAGGTGCAAAAGGAAGAGGTTTAATTCCCTATCTAGTTGTTGGAAATGATATAATTTTTTCAGGAGTTTAAGTCATCAGACACAATTTTAGCATCAATGATTCTTACAGTTCTTTTCCAGATTTCATATGCGTATTTTTCTTTACTGTTTATCTTTCTTTCTTTCTTATTTGTTTCGTCTTTTAAATTTAACATTTTGATGTAAGACAAGTGGAAGAATTATTAAGTAGGAGCTCAAAATCAAAAAAATTAGGAAATATGGTTAATATTAGGATGTTGGAATATCAAGTTTAAGGTTTGAATTTTGGTTAGGAATGCCAAAATTTTAGATTTTGTATAGCTGTAATTTTAAGGTTTGATTGCTTAAAATTTAGGCTTAGAATTTCAAGGTTTAATATGCTAGAAGTTATGATTTTGGTTGCTGGAATGTTATGGTGAACATAAAAAATGAAAGGTAAGAAACTAGCAATCACTCTTAAAGACTAAATATCACTCTTAGAAGAAAGCATCACACCTTCTAGTTAAAAGCTCAAGTATGTAAAAAAATTTCATATTGTTGTTATCTACATACATACATACATACGAGTATATATATATATATATATATATATATAATTCTTACTCTCCCTCACTCTGTCCCCAACTCTTGTGAGCCAAAGTTGGTCGGTTCAGTCTTAGAGTGGGGTTCGGCTGATTCTTACTCAAAAGGTGGTCTTTCCAGAAATGTTAAACATGACCGAGCTCAAGGTGCCTCTCACCAATCGTCGCCACAATTGATTTTTCTTCTTCTTCTTCGAGCCATATATATATATATATATATGCATTATATTTGTGTGTGTGTGCGCGCGCGCGCGTATATATATATGTATATGTACATATATGTATATGTATGTATAATCAAGAAGAGTCATTAGAACAAGTAGAAAGAAGCATACATTCTCAATTATAAAAAATAACTCAATTAGTATAAAAATTAACATTACAATCAAATACTAAAAAAAATACATCAGAAAATAGATAAAGATGAAATTATTTATGGTTATCAATCAGATGAAGAAATATATGTAGACAAAGATCAACCCGAAAGTAGTAGATCTAAAGAACAACTAGAAAGGAGGAAGACAACATGTAAGTTAGATCAACTAGAAGGAGGAAGACAACATGTAAGTGGCGATAAACGCGAAAAAGATCAACAACATTTGTATCAATGGCAAACAGAGGACTTCATTAATCAACATGGATATTATCAAAAAGGATAAAAAAATACGGCATTACCCTACTGAATATAATCCAAAACATATCTCCCTAGGTCCAGATGGAATACTAAATCTTGATTGTCTATTAGAACGAGAAAAATTAATAATAGAATGGGTAGATAAATTACAATTATGAATTCAAATTGAAAAACCGTTTGGAGAATTAGAAAATAAAGATTTATTATGGAATTTTATTACATATAAAACTTCCAGCATAGTAGAAAATTTTCTATTAGATAATGAAGAGGCATTTAAAGCTACACCATTATATCAAACTGCAACTAGCAATATTCACCTTTTTTCACATCATATCAGGAGAAATATATAAAGAATTCTTAGGAAAAGATATACTTTCTTTTAAGCAAGAAATAGCAGCTAACGAACGAATTAAAGCTTTGCGGCGTTTAAATAATATGAGGACCTGTGACATATGTTATTTAGATCAATATATACGTGAATTTAAAAAATATTATCATAAATTAACTAGAGCAGAACAAGCAATGTATATTCATATCTTTATTCAAAAATTATCTTATCTAATGAATCAAAAATTAGAAACAAAATTCCAAGAAAAAAGAGACAATAGAATAATTGCCTATAATTTAGGAGGAGCTATTCTCATTACTCAAGAAATACTAGCCGAAAAATGTTTTGAAACAAAATTAAAATAAACTTTAAAACATAAAGACATTCAATTATGTTGTTCTAAATATGCAAAAGTACCACAACAATATGGATGTGAATCAAAGCCAACTCATTCTAAAGAAAAAAGAAACCATATAAGTCTTATAAATCTTATAAATGGAAACGTTATCCTCGTAATTATTACAAACGAAGACCATATATCCCTTATAAAAAACAATTTAAAAGATATAAATATAGACAATTTAAACCTAAAAGAAAAGATTGTCCATAAAAGAAAAAATCATGTAGATGTTGGTTATGTAAAGAAGAAGGACCTTATGCAAATACTTGTCCTAAAAGAAAAAATCTAGATAATAAACACTATAAGGAAAAACTCCACATATTGAATTTAGCCAACTCAAGAAAATTTAGAACCTATAGAATCTGATTTTAATATATACTCTACAATTTCCTCTACATATCATTATGAATCACAAACAGAATCATCAATTGAATCCGAACACAACTTTTATTCAAGTAGGAATTCAGAATAAAAAAGTCAATGTATATATAGACACTGGCGCTACTATCTGTATCACCTCCAAACAATTATTAACTAATTGGAAAAAATTAGAAAAATCACTACAAATACGTATAGCCGATGGAAGTTTTAAATTTATTTGGTATGTAAGCTATTATAATAATATAATAATAGAAAAATTTACGTTTTCAGTACCTTCTATTTATCAACAAGAATCAGGATTACCACTAATTCTAGGCAATAACTTCTTAAAATTATAGAATCCATTTTGTCAATATTTACATTATATCACCCTAAGAACTCCAAACATTAAAGCTCTAAATCAAAAATCAATAATTCTAAAAATTCCTATTTATCATACTACATATTATCAAAAATTACAACTTTTAACCACCAAACTAGATTAACTCCAGTTCTATCTTCTCAATAATATGTCTATTCAACTTGAAATTGAAACCTTATTAGAAAATGTTTGTAGTGAAAACCCCCTTAATCCAGTTAAAAACCATAATCAACAATTAATTGAAATCAAATTAAAGGATCCGACACAAGAAATAAATATTCACAATAATATACCCTATACTCAACAAGACGTACACGAATTTATCACCGAATGTTCAAATTTATTAACAAAACAATTAATCTCCCTAAGTACTAGTAGACATTCAGCTCCAATATTTTATGTAAATAATTCAGCTGAACAAAAACATGGTAATCATAGAATGGTTATAAATTACAAAAAACTTAATGAAGCAATAATAGGTGATGCATATAAGCTTCCACGCAAAGATTATATTATCAATAAATTAAAAGGACATACATGGTTTACAACTTTAGATGCAAAATCAGGATATTGGCAATTAAGATTACATGAAAATATAAAACCTTTATCTGCTTTTACTTGTCCTCCAAAAAAACATTATCAATGGAATGTCTTACCATTTGGATTAAAACAAGCACCAAGTATCTATCAACGATTTATGGATATCAATTTAGAAGGATTAGAAGATTTTACTTTTGTCTATATTGATGATATTATTATTTATTCAAACCAAGATAAAATGGATTATTTAAAATAGGTCAAAATAGTTCTTCAACGTTGTAAAGGGAAAGGATTAATTCTAAGCCCAAAAAAAGTTAAATTAGCACAACAAAATATCGAATATTTAGGAACTGAATTTCAAAATGGATATTTAAAATTACAACCTAATATTTTAAATAAAATTCAAGAATTACCTAATCAATTAACCAATAGGACTCATGTACAACAATTTTTAGGCATTTTAAATTATATTTCAGATCAAGGCTTTTTTAAGGATTTAGCCAAAAAGAGAAAAATTTTACAACTTAAATGTAGTACGAAATCACAATGGAATTGGACTAGTGAAGATACGAAAGCAGTTCAAAAACTAAAAGAATTATGTAAGGATTTACCTATTTTGTGTAATTATCTTCCCAAGGATACAATACTGGTTCAAATTGACGCCAGTATGGATACATGGGTTAGCTACTTTTTGGCATAACCATTCAACCAAAAGAAGTATTTACTTTGAAAGTATATAAATGGGACTTTCAATCCCACCAAGTTCAAGTATCCAGTTCATGAAAAGGAAACATTAGCCTGTCTCAAAACATTGAAAAAATGGAGAATGGATTTATTACCGGTTGAATTTACAATTTAAAAGGACTCAAAGTATTTATGTGGATTCATTCGGTATAATATAAAAACCAATTATAATAAAGGTCGCCTTATCTACTGGCAACTCGAACTCGATCAATATCAATTTCAGATTCAATATATCAAATCTACTGACAATTTTCTTATAGATATTTTAACCAGAGAATGGAAGCAACAATAATAAGTCTCGAAGATGCTTAGCACAAAAAGAAATAGAATTAATCAATTTACAACAACAAGTTGGCAGCATCACGAAGGAAATAAATAACTCAGGTCTACTATCTAGGTTTTGAAACAAAACACAAAGGACCAACAAATAGTTACAACCATTCCTACAAACACATCCACTTCCACAACCACTACTTCTACTATTCCATTAATCACACCTCAACAAATTACCCAAGCATCATCAATCCAATCAACCACTCCTCTTGGATCTTGAAGACAAAAGGATGCATATGAAGGAAAAACCTATGTTATCTACAATGGACCAATGGTAGGTTTGTACGATGAATGGCACAAAGCAACTGTTCATATCACAGGCCGCTCAGGTATTTTACACAAAAGCTTTTCATCTAGGGCTAAAGTTGAAAAGGCTTTAGCAGATTTCGAAACCCTATCTTAAAACCACAATAAACAAGTTTTAGAAGCACCTGTTCCAAAAAACAAAATAAAGCCTTTAGGAAAACCCATCAACATAGATCGAATCAATTCATTACCATCAAAAACCTGGCAAATAGAAGCTCGTAAACTAACCTCAGAAATGTTTTATGACTATTTCCAATCACAAAATACATGGATTGAAGCCCAAAAAGTATTCCAATATTATCCTGAAAATCGAAAAAAATATAGACCCAAAGCAATCATTTTTCCAGAAGTCGACCCACTAACCACTTATCTATTCTTTCAAAGTGGGCTTATTGACACCATATACTTAACCAATCTAAACATCCTCTCAAAATTTCGTGTTGGGTTTATTCAAGCAGCTAAGAATTACAAGGATCGTTTCTCCAAAGACAAAGAAATATTTATTAAAATCTTTAGCAATTACCCTATATTCAAAGAAAATGATTCTCTCAAGGATACATAAATTAAACTATCCAAAGTTGCTTTTCTCACCATTGGAATAAGCAATGACATATATCCACCAATTGACGAACCACCACCACATACATTTGAATGGGAACTCATCAATCAATTCAATCTTCATTGTTTTGAAGGAGTATTAATTCAAGGAGCCAGAATTACCAAGGAATCAACAATCAAGGTATTTTCAGTGAACTTTCAAACTCATGGAAATATGCCATCTATCATCAAATACGAGGACATCCTCAGCATAAATGCAAATATTGCCCCTCCACTGCTCAGACAGATGATACCGGATCAATTGACACAATTATTCAGGAATAATTCATCAATCAGACCAGCAAGGATGTAAGCCAGATGGACGGCTAGATTGAGTTGCTTTAGCATCTTTTACTTTTTGCTTTTTAGCTTTAGTATCTTTTACTTTTACTTTTGATTTTGTTAGATGTCAGATGTCAAGAATCTTTTAACTTTTTCTTTAGTCTTTTTAGCTTTTGTCGGCCATAATATTTGTCTTTTTCCTTTTCCCTTGTCTATATAATGTAGCGTCCGAGCATTTGCTCAAACATGAAATAAAAATCTCTCTTAGTTTCTTACCAAATCTCTCTCTACTCTCAGTCTAAGGATTGGCATTTAAGCGTAAATGAAGATAAAGGTATGCAACTATTAGATGTTCTTGTTTCATCACTAATTTATTTATTTTGCAACCATTACATGAAACTTATCTTTATCTTTTTCTATTCAAGTTATATTGCTTTCCCTGATTATCAATTGCATACATTCCTAAGAAATTGTCAAATCCATAACTTTAATCCATTATTATTTCAACACTTGGTAGCAATACTACTAGATTCAACTGTTTCTTATAATAATCTTGATTAATTATTTTCTTGAGCAGACATGAATATGGGATATTTTGAACGAAAGAATCAATTAAAAGCATTAATTAGAGCAAGTTATGATCGAGAAGAAAGATTGGATAAGGTTTTAGCCAGATATCATGGACATAATAAACAAGCTCATAATTCCTGAGATGCTAGAAGATATGCTCGCATGTATGAAACCGCCCAAATGATAGAATATACTAAACAATTCAAAGCAGCTAATGTTGAAGAAAGACAGAATCTTATTTTCATGATAAACCATCTCATAGATTAAAACTCTTGTATCTTTTGTATCCACTTTGTACCCAACCATATTTCAATAAGAACCAAAATTAATCTCTTTCATGACTTATTTTGAGACAAAAGACATAGTTAAAAATTTAATAAAGCATTTTTATGAAATCGAAGAAAGTCAAAATAAATGGATCAAAAGATATGAAGAATATCTAGAAATTGTCAATTCTAATAAAAATTACCATCTAGAATTAGAAACAACTTAGATGATTCTATCCTTAAACATATTCGAGAAAATAATAGAAGACATAGAAAAGAATATGTCAAAGAAATAAACCAGCTTATAGATTAAGTAATCATGCATCATATTGTATTACTTTTTATCCATCTTGTATTAATTTCGATTATATATGCTTTGCCAATTATGCTTTTCATATTAGTTATTTTCTTTACTCTATATCCAAATAGATATCTTAGTTTTCTTGAAGCAGTATTCCATTTTGGATTTAATAATAGATTATTAAAATTTCTATATATAGAATGGATATACGCTCAAGATGAGCTTATCCAAGCACTATTAGAAGTAGCGGAAGGACAAGGATACTATAAAATTGGAAATCAATATTTTAGATACCCCTAAAATTTTGTAATCATGAATACCCACAATAATATTTTTCACGAATTAATTATTCATATAGAATATATCAAACAACTTAAACATAAATATTATGATGAATTTAAATATTTTGAAAACCGATATAATTATGTTCAATTTGTCATTACAAAATCGAGAGCAATTTTACCACTAAAAGAAAATTTACAATTAGCACAATCTTTATATCAAATTTATCAATCTGAATATAATTTTTTACAATCACAATTAATTCAACATAAAAATATTCCCAATCATACTCAATAATGTCTGAATCTCCATCTGAAAAACAAAAAGATTCAACCATATTAGATGTTGATAATTTAGAATTAACCGCATCTTTAGGAACTTTTCATGGTAA
>JANTPM010000006.1:25565026-25584913 GCA_025434745.1 Erythroxylum divaricatum
GGCTAATGAAAGTACTTTGAAGTAACTCTATAAGGAAATCCGCTCATGCTTTATAAGGGTTAAATGAATTAACCCTACAAGACATACAGGTTTTATGTTTTCTAAGAGTGTGAAAAAAATTCTAAGGAGAAATGAAGAAGATCACGTTTCATGATTTCACAAGCGTTGGATTCCGGACTCAAGCGGGATCCAACATTCGGATCTCCTTTTCTTGTCGTGATCTCATCATTGTGCTTGAAACTTTAAATGAGTATGAGAAATTCTCAAATAAATTATGAGAACACCCTTTTTGCCACTCTTAAAGTTTATTATGCTCACTAATTTATTAAGCGTGAAAACAAGCTAGAAAAAGAAAAATTAAGCACATAAAGTTACGAACAAATAATCTAAAACAATTAGATAAATAAATAAATAAAATAAAATAAAATAAAATAATTGGGGAATTAAATAACAAACTAATAAATCCCAAATTGAAATAAAAATATTATAATTAACATTTAAAACTAACCTAATTATTTTATAATAAAATTAACCCTAAATTTGAAATTAAAAACTTAATTCATGCAAAAATCAAAATTGCCAAAATTAAACATCTAATTCATGCAAAAATCAAATTTGACATGTAATTAAACACAAACCCAACTTTAATTAACAATAAAAAATAACAAAGTAACCCTAATGTTATGCAAAAATATCATAATCTAGCAAGTAGTAACCAATAATCAAACACTTTCGCAATTTAAGTTGAAATTTCACCCAATTCACATGCAATTCATCAAATTCTTTTATTAAATTCAATGGGTACTAATAATATTCAACTATTAAACCATAACTAATCATAAAATCACATAAATTCTCACAAAATCGCAAAATCCTAAAATTAGCATTTTTGAGCAAAAAATCCCTAAATAATGCAAAACACCCAATTAGGATGCATAAACAAGTGAAAACAATAAGAAAACTTACTTAGAATGTGGCTAAATTGTAAGAAAAATGGGAAATTTTGACTTGGGGATTGAGAGGGTAATGGCGGAAAGTGAGAGATAAAAGAGAAAGTGAGAGAGAATAAGAGATTAAGGCATTTTAAAGGTGTACCGCATAACTCACATGGTCGTGTAGCTAACCGTATAGGTCATTGAATTGTAACCATTCACAGTTTTACAAGTTCTGTTTGCAAAACAGTCAATTAGTGATGCATAAACAAGTGAAAACAACAAAAAAACGTAGCTAGAATGTGGCTAATTTGTAAGACAAATGGGAAATTTTGACTTGGGGATTGAGAGGGTGATGGTGGAAAGTGAGAGAGAATGAGAAATTAAGGCATTTTTAAGGTATATCGCGGACTTACATGGCTATGTAGCTAACTGTGTAGGTCACAAAATTGCAACCATTTGCAATTTTACAAGTTCTATTACATAGGAGTGTATCTAACCGTGTAAGTCTACACAAATGTGTTTAGAGAGCGTGTAACTCATTGTAAATGTATGCAACTTCAAAATTAAATGAACAAACGTAAAAAATTGTGCACTTAGAGTTATAAAACCTTAACATGTATAGCCTAACATCAAAATTATGCACAATATCACTAGGATGCTTATTTGTCTATCCTAAAACACATCAAAAATTAAACAAATCCTATTCTAATATTGAAATAAAAACAAAATAACATTGAATTTAAAATAAAACCTAACTAATTCATGGATTGCCTCCCATATAATGCTTGTTTAATATCATTAGCTCAACGTACCTAACACATTACCATCGTCCTAGGTCTATAATTAGTGGTTTACTTCCACTCGTTTCTCCCAAGGCATTTTAGTAGCCTGTAAGTAAGCCATATGTTGTAAGACAATAGTAAAGTGCATAATTTATGAAATTAATAATCCAATTAGTTGCATTAATACCCTTTTCAATGACAAACTGTTAATAAAATATGAGATAACAAAGTTCTTTGAATCTTCATTTGAATCAAATACTTTTGTCTTGTGGGAAGCAAGAAGCAGGGTGACTACCTATGATTTGTCAATAGTTTCCTCATTTAGATTCTCCTCTTGTTCTTCCTCATTCACCTTTGTCCACTCTCCTTCTTCCTCTTCCTGGACAAAGACTTTCTTTTCTTTTCTTTCTTCAATCATCTCTTGCCACTTTCCACTTCCTCATCTTTAACAAAGGCTTCCTTTTCTTCTTTTTCCTCTACTAACTTTGTCATCTACTCATCTTCCTCCACTATAGTAGTAGTTACCTCCTCGCCTTCTAGAGATGCAACTTCATTCATGAAATCGACCTTAGTTCTTTTTCAATCTAAGGCATTAATAAGATCAAATAATATGTTGTGTTATGCTCAATGTATTATGGTGAAGAAAATCTCTAGTTGAATTCACGTCAATTAGCTTTACTTTTGGCAACATATTCCATTATTTTATATGTAATACTTTATTCTTGCTGTAGTTGTTGTTGTTGTGAATATTCAATTGGAGCATAATCGTTCCATCCATCAGCATAATGGTTGCTCTACTCAAAATTATAAGTACTCTCATTGGGTGCAATTTGAGGTCTTATAAGAATATTGTATGCTCCATCATTCCATAATGAGTTGTAGCTATAATCATGAATCTCAAATCCTAGTAATAAGCAACAAACACATAGTCAAAGTAGAGAAGTTTAACAGATTTATAAATGAATAAGAATAAAATACAAAATTAAAATATAAAAATACAAAAAAGTTAGATTAGTAAAGCTAAGCTTTCCTAATATTGTAATCCCCAATAATGACAGTAAAATATTGATTGATTACAGTAAAATATTGATTGATTATGATTATGTCCAAATTTAAACTACCGTAAATGCAAATCATAGTTGTAGCTCTCTAACATAAGAAGCATATTTTGGGATTTTAATTAAAAATTAAGCTAAAAATAAACTAAAATTGGAAATAATAATGAAAATAGGACAAAGGAAATTACTTTAAAAAGTCAATATCAATTAGTAGTGTCTAGGTGATGAATCCCCCTAAGAATTAGTAAATATTAACCCTTTATCATGCAATTATATTATTGATTATTAGACCACGAAAATTCCTATCATATTATGAAGACTATTAACAACTAATTCATTAGTTGATTAACATAAATCTTTCTAGCTAAAACCCCTAGGATTGCATTATCAATTCGTAAACTCAGCTATTAGGTTTAACCCTAATCTAGAGGATTTATGTCAGCCTATCTCTAGGTTTACATACAACTCTTTTCAATTATAGTAGATATACTCATACAAGAGGATTTCTCAATCTCAATAATATGAAATCAACTCATACACTAATATTTCATATGTAATAGAACAAGAATATAGCTTATAATTAAATCACAAAAATATCAATCAATATAATTTCATTAGATGAAAGATTAAAACATATTGTTATCACAAACTAAGGTTCATCACACCTAGATGCTAAACACATTTAGTGACTCAAAAATTGAAATAAATAACATCCTCATTGAAAAACTAATAGAAAACAAAAGTTCAAAATTCTAAATTGATGTCTTTAATCAAAATTGACGCCTCTGAATGTTGTTTATGACCTAAAAATTCTTAAAAAATTAACTCCCATTTGTTTGCCTCCGCTCATGTTCTTTTATAATAAAAATTATGATTTTTGGGATATACATAGGCATGTAGGAGACCATATACATTCAAAAACAACTAAATTCACTATTTCACACAGGCACAAAGACTTACATGCCAATATACATGGCCATGTATATCAAGATACACAAGCGTGTAACTCCACACAATGAGATACCAAATTCTTCAATCTTTATATGATTATAGAGACTTAAAAAAAATCTATACACGGTTATATAGGTCTTTATTTGCTTCAAATCTTCATTCCATGCCCTAATTTCATCCAACTTTTTCTCTTTTTGGTTTATGAAAGCAATTATGACCTACAAATGCATTTGGAGAGAATTATGTAACAATATACAACAAAACTATAAAATATCAAGCAAACCATATTAAATATGGGTATATAATTATAGTCAAATACACATTTATCAAAACTTAAATAACAAACAAAACACATTAAATATAGGTATATAAATATAGTCAAATAATCAATTATCAGTTATCCATTGACTAAGATGTTGAGTGTTGGAGTAGTGATGCAATGTCTAATACATTGGATGATGGCTGAGGAAATTCTATGGTAGTGAGAGTGTTGATGATGAAATCCCATCTTACACTATCATATGCTTTCCTTAAATAAATTTTAAGGATGTGATTTTTCCTACTCCTATTTTTGGAGTAATTCCTTATCAATTATTACAAAAATAGGATGTTACCTCCTATGATCCTGCCTATAACATAATCACCTTTTGATTGATCTATATAGTTGGGGAGCACTATTTTTAAATCTTTCAGCAAAGATCTTAATGATTAGTTTGTAAATGGTATTGCAATATGTAATTGGTGTAAAGAATGAATAGGTTTTCTATTCACTACATTAATTTAGGAATGAGTACAATGAAGGCCCTATTAAGTTTTATAAAAAGAGCTCCTTTCTTGAAAAATTTAACTACATCATCAGTAACACTATTTTAGTCATTGTATAGGTCTTCCCAATGAAATTCCCAATAAAACCATCAAGGCTAGGTACCTTGTAAGGGATCACTATTTTCAGTGTGCTCTCAATTTTTAAAACAACGATAGGTTTACATAGGGTCTCCATTTCTTGTGTTGAAGGACAGTCTTTGATGATAAGTAAAGGGACTAAAGAACATTATTCAGTGATTGCAAAATTTTTTACAAGTGCAAGAGACTGATAATTGTTTGGAATGTATTACAAGATTGAAGATTTCCAAACCTCCTATCATATTCCTTGATGTGCCTATTTCCTCTAAGGGGCCTTCTTCCAATGAGTTTATCCCTATCATTTAAAGGATTAAGAGGAGGATAGCTATTTGGTGAAATCATAGCTTGTTTTTTAGCTAAGATAGTTTCATTAGTTAACTATATTTTGAATAGTATGCATATATTAGTCTGCACATATATGGTTTCCTAAATGCATTATTAAGACCATAGAAAAGCAACTAAGAAGGTTCATTTGTTCTGGTAGTGACTTAGGCTCTACCTTTGCAAAGGTGAAATGAAATGAACTTTATATGCTAAATAAAAAGGGAGGCTTAAGAATACATTCAATCTAGATTACTAATCAAGTCTAATTTACATAGAGGATTTAGAGGATCTTTAAGGAAAAAACTTCTTTATGGGTTAGATGAATCCATGCCTACTATATAAAGGTTGGTAATTTCTGATATGTAAAGCTAAAGGATCTCTTCGTAGTCTATGATCTCTTCATAATCTATTATCCATTTACTCAATATTATCATAAATTTAAATATGGAATTATTTCATAAATTAGGAGAGATCTTATAACCTTTGGAGTGTAATTATGTATAAATGCAACTAGCCAACGCCAAAGGAGTGGAAAGATCTTATCCAATGGTGTTGCTTTAACTAGAATAATAAAGATGGAGACTAGATTGCTTACAAACTAGCTTTAACTAGTGTAGTGAATGGGATTTGGTTGGAAGGAACAAAAGAAAGCTTATATTTGCTTTTACTAATAAACAAGGACTTCTTCACTCTATAATACCTTCCATTAAAAAATATATTAGCACACTATCTTGATCAGGTATGTACTATTACCTTAGTAAACAACTAGAGGCTTAATAAAGGCACATCTAATAGAGTAGACCAGAGTAGGGTGTTCTTTTGTGAGATTCTCTATCAAGCTAGAGAAGTTTGCTATCTTGGAGCTATGGCTTTTGAACAATTTAGATGGAGAATAAGTTTTCTTTAGCTATCTTGGAGCTATGACTTTTGAACAAGTTAGAAGGAGAATAAGTTGATGTTCTTGTAGGATAATGATCACTAAGAAAATGTCTCTTAAAAGTTTCATTATTTTGGTACCAAGTTTAAGTTTTTCATTGATGGCTAAATTATTTTCGTTTATGGACTACAATATATTATCCTCTTATTTTATATTTAATACATTTAATTTCTAAAAAAAAGATCACATTTACAGTTAACTTTAAGTTATGTTTTGGACCATATTTCCTTATACTATTACATGAGATCTTTAACTCCTAATCAAGTTGGTTTTATATGTGTAATTATTCATTTAAATAAGAAATAAATGTTGTTTTAACACATCTTTATAATTGAAATTTCATATCTTTTCAATTTCATGTCTATTTCCTACTAGTATATAAGTGTCTAACATACACGGTAGATGTAACTTATGGTAACTGGACCTAAATAACATAAAATAAACAACAAGTTCTTCTAATTAAATTCCTTAGGTTCATAATTATTATTTTGAGGTAATATGAAAGTAAAGTTAATAGATTTTAACATATATACATTTTACATATTAGATTTAAAGGTCATACCACTATCATCTCTAAATTGTAGATTTGAAACTAAAAACTTTAAAGCAATTTTTAAATCTCTTTACATTCATCACCAACTAAACAATATAAAACATTTAATTAATTCATTTTCTTATCACAATAGCCAAGAATTGTCTTTTACTAATACCTTTTGAAAAACACCTATCTAGCCTTAATATCATCCATTATTCTTCAATCTGACTTCTCTTGTAAACTTCAAAACTAACATAACACCTTCATAAATCCCTCTACCTTCCATATTATATATACTAATCTTATCCGCTCAAATTCTTCTTGGGTTATTCTCTTTACTTTTTATCATAAATTAATAAAATAACAAACATAGCCATATGACACCAATGCATAATCTTAATCACAACTTTCTTAACTCTCTTAAGGGTGTTAAAACTTACATCTACCCTCAACAAAGATTTCAAAATTTACAATTTCTATGCTTGGATATGGTTATATCATATCTTTGTAGTATTTTTAATCCATTTAGAAATTATAAGCTTATTAATATTGGTAGTTAAGCATGCATATATAAAGTTATACCTCCTAATGAACAAATTTATATCATTTTTCTTAATGCTTGCAAAAAGTAATCAAGGATGATCTGTTCCATATTTTACTCTTATCATTGTCTCCTTATTTCCTTTTTAAATTTCAAACCTAAACTATTTGTAATTGAATATTGTTAGACCAAGTAAGGTTAATCCATAATTTTTATGATAACAAAACATAATACTATTATTAAATTTACTTTTAGTGATATGAGTATATCTATTACAATGAAATTAATCAATACATAAAAGAAAGGAGTTTAACGAAAGATGCTTCATAACGCCAACAATTTCATTATCGACATCTATACTAATATCGACATCACATACTTTAGTAGGAGCATCAATATGCCACATTTCAGTGGTCTTATAAACATCATCCACTTTAGCAACAACATCCACATCATATATATTACCATAAGCATCCACACCACATATATCAGTGCCAACATCAACATCACCCATATTAGCACCAATAACGATAACACCAACATCAACATCACCCATATTAGCATTAACAACAATAACAATAACAATAACAACACCAAGACTAAGAATAATATCCATACCCACCCACTTCCTCATCCAACAACTTAATACTATCATCATTATAGTTTCTATCACCTCTATGGTTCATATATAAGATTACAAGTTCTTCATCTTTTTAACTTGTAAACATCTTTTGGTCCCTATAGTAAACTTTATCTAACCATTCATCCTAATTTCATTTTATTTTATTCTCAATAATAAAACAACATAATTTGTTATGTTCAATACCCTTTACGAAAATACTTCTCTTATAAATACAAATGCTTGTTTTTAAATAAATTATCCTCATAATAAAAATATTTTTATCAGATTTGATGTCCTACAATAAACAAATAAGAAAAATTCTATAAAAGATAAAGACCATTATAAATGGTCCCTACTACTGTCATACATTTGGTTACTTATAACTTAAATTAAGACATAAAAAAGTTTTAACTAATTGGTGCATAAAATAAATGAATAAAAACATGTAATTTTAAAAGATGAAAAAATGTTAATCACAACAGAATATAATCAATTGTAAGAAATAAGGTATTCTCCTCCAATTTCAATAGATCAATTAGCATAGGTAGACAATTAAAGAGACAATAATAGTGATGGCAATGATTTTATATCGAAAGAGTTGCAAAAAACTCTAGTTGAATGCCATATAAGGAAAAAATGTGTTTTATTCAACAAAAAAGATAAGAATGTAGTTGAATGTTCTAAAATTCCAACTAAATGGTACATAGAGAATGAGGGATGTGTTCGTAAAACTCTTGTAGTGTAAAGTAGTTACGAGTGTAATTGATAGTAAGAAGTTGGGTAAACTGTATTTTAAATTTGAAACTTTATCTAATTTAAACCTTTTATGAAACATTAAAGTGAAAATTATACCTTTAGCAAGTGTTTAAAGAAATTATTTTAAGATAACATTAATACTTGGTAGGACAAATTTGCTTAGTTGTGACGTGATGTAGGCTAAATTTTTGACTCATATAACCTATTTTAAAGAAATATTATGGGATAATTATTGCCTTTTGCCCACAAATATAACATACCATTAACTTTGTCATTAAAATTAATGGCATAGAACGTCAAGTAAGTAGGTCATTTTTTTCACGTAAGTAAGCATGTTGATTATAATAAATTAGTTTTCCAAATAATATAATTAGCTAATGGATTAACATGTGAATTTTTAGTGCTCTTTCATTTTTCATTTGTTTTTACCCATTAATTAATCATTTTTAAATACATTTTCATTATATAGACTTGCCTTCATATATACCTTTTTTTTTGTGTCACTTCTTTTACCAGTTTGCAGCTTCCTCCTCTCTTCTATTTCTCCTCTTTTCTCTGTTTCTAGCACAAAAACTAGCAAGTTTGCGCTTGAGACTCATACAAGACAATAAGGTGAGACTATGTTTGGAGGTTGTTGGGATGTTGAAATGGAGATTTCTAACGTAAAGAACATACGAGAGCTTGAGATCCCAGATACAAATGACTTTAGAATGTAGGTGAGAAATGTGAGAAAAGACTAGGGGCGTTTGGTTTGAGGGTTTGGGAATGAAGGAATGGAATAATTGTAAAAAATAGTGTTTACTTTGGGATTTTCAATTCTAAGGGAATATATTTTATTTCATTAAGTTTGAGAATCTACTAAACCCTCCAAATGGAGTAGGTATCAAGTTTTCATTCTAATCTAGTGGTTACTATTTATATCATTCCCTTCTACTATTATACTCATATTTATACTCAACTCTGTGCTCAAACTAAGCGCCACTTCAATTAAAATTGGGTTCATACTAATAGAAGTCTGATGTCACTTCTATACTAAATAATTCGAATCCGACCCAAATTTTGAGTTAGACTCAAATCGCCTATTATAGAAGTTGAGCTACATCTGGCCTGACTTGTTTCCATTCCCAGCTGCTAAATCATGCATCATAATGTCCTTGTAATTGTTTAAAGTGAAAGGTTTAGATGAAGTCCCGTCTAACTTCAGAAAACGACGCCGTAATGATGAGTTATCACTTATCAGGAAAAGAACAGAATAACGAGGCATAGTTTCCATGCTATTTGGGTGGACCTTATTTTCGAAGAACTGAAATGAGATTGAAAGAGAAACAGTGGGAAGCGTTTAAACTTTAATGGTGAAATGAGAAGTCTTCATCTTCAGAAGAATTCCAATCACACTAACGGAAGGAGAGCTTCAGTTTCAGTTTCAGCTTTAGCTTCAGCTATACCTCGTCTGGTCTGCGTCGCCGTTTTCTTCGCTCTACTTGTCTTCCTCATCCAGTCCTCTCTCTTCAATGGTTTCTCTTCTCTCCTTTCTGTAATTTTTTCCTTTAATTTTACATTATTAGTATGTTGATTGTCCTTTTCTTTTTTTCTTTGTGCAGGTGATAGAAGCTCCATAGATCTCTCATTCAAAGAAGAGATCTCCGTTTTGTTAAATTTCCAGTCCACTGTCCAGCAATGCGTGGTATTACTACATTTTCTCTTGATCTTTTCCATTTTTATGCTGGATGTGCTTTCTCTTTCTTATTTTTGTTTAGGACCTAGAATTTGATCGATCGCCAGTTACAGCGCATTGCTTGATACATTCGCATCCATCTTTACTTTTCTTTTACAAAGTTGGTATTGGGTCCACCACAAATTTCGGAATTTTAAGTTCCCAATTTTACTTTTAAGAATAGGAGAGATTACATTTCGGTACTGATTACGTATATACGCTTTTTGTTCTCTATCTCTTTATTACTATTATTGTTATAATTATTGGGTTTTTTTGATGTTGAAAACATACATGAATAGGCCAACAGGGGCCTAGGTCTCACATCACATGTAACTGATCACTGCAAATTGATTCTAAAATTCCCTCCTGGAACCAACAGCACATGGGTATCTCTCTTTCTTCCTTTGTGCTCTGATATGCTTCTTATCCATTCGTCATTCATTTAAAACCAGCTAAGTGCTGACTTTTTCTTCGTTTTTTATTTGTTTGTTTATATTCACTTCACAGTACAATGAGCAATTTAAAATCTTTGAGCCATTGGAGTACCATTATGACGTTTGTGAGGCTATTCTGCTGTGGGAACAGGTTGGTGTACAAATCTACTTCTTGAGATGCTTTCTTTTGTTTTTTCTCAGTGCAAATGATTTGCTCTAATGGCTTATAAAGTGCAGTATCGCAACATGACCACTGTGCTGACAAGAGAGTATCTTGACGTGAGGCCAGACGGATGGTTAGATTATGCAGCAAAACGAATAGCTCAACTGTATGATCTTTAACGTACATATCATTCTTTTTGTGATTTTGATGTGATGTTTTCCATGTGTATTGACTGGAATAGTTTTTGGATGTCTAGAATGATCAGCTTATTTGACTCTGTTTGTTTTGGTTACAGAGGAGCTGATAAATGCTACAATCAAACTCTTTGTGAGGAACACCTGAACTTGATTCTCCCAGCAAAACCTCCTTTCCATCCTAGGCAATTTCGCAGCTGTGCGGTTGTTGGAAACTCGGGAGATCTCCTCAAGACAGAGTTTGGAAAGGAGATTGATAATCATGATATTGTTATAAGAGACAATGAGGCTCCTGTTAACGAGGTAAAGTGGCAATACTAGCTTAGAAGCTGATTATAAAAAGTTTTGTTTCTTTTTTATTATTTTTACTCTTTGGAAGGAGAGAGGAGGCGCAGCTGGGTCCCATGATGGAAATGATAGATCTTTTCCTACATATCTTGCAATTTTCTTTCCATTTTGTTGTTTCTTCACTTTGTTCCCATAACATGGAGTCTGTTCTGGCCTTTTGCTAATTCTTTCTCTTGTGCTGGTTAATAATTCAGTCAACACAGTATTGGAATTGACACTGGGCATATACTCCACTAAATCTAAGCTCATGCTGACATCTTTGGTTGTCTCTGAACATATTCTTGTTTCACTTCTGCCATCCCATTCGTTGTGATTCCCTTGATCCTATTAGCCATTTGCTTGCTTGAACTGTAGACATTCAAAGAGGAGACAAAATGTTTGAGCAAACTGATCATAGGGTGAGGGTCATGAATGAATTTCATTCCAGTTGGATCGTGATCCACGTAATGGTTCAAGAATGATTTTCATACTTTTTTGCATTCATCTTTGCCCATGTGTAAGGAAGTAACCTTCTCGTAGTTTTTCTAATCTAACATGCAGAAATATGCCAAGCATGTTGGGTTGAGGAGAGATTTTCGCCTTGTAGTTCGAGGTGCTGCTCGAAATATGATTAAGATTCTTAATGGATCCAGTAAGTTTTTTTTTAATTCTACCAACAAAATCTAATATGCTTAGTATTACTTATTAGTCGTTTAATGATTTTATATGATGAATATTGTAGCTATGAAATTCCTTTCCTTGCACTTTTTCGGTTTCTGGGTGATACTGGATGGGATATGAAATGCTTGATCTTTTGGTAGCTTCAGTTCAAAACAATCAAGTGGTAGCCTTTATCTGTTGCTTTGTTTGTGCTTCAGTACTTCCTTTTGTTGACCTTTGCTTCAACCTTTAAAGTGTGGATTTAGAATGGAAGAATTTTGCATCAGACTAATTCGTTTTTTGCAAGATCCTATGTTAAAAGAAAGTCTCAAGTCCCATAGTTTTGTTTTAGAAATCAAAGGATATTGTCTTTTCCCTTAGTCTTCTCTCCTCTGCCCTTGCAAGAGGGATGGGGGGACAAGAGAAGACTAAAGAATTGGAGATGAGCTTTAAGTTGCCTAAGGTAGCTCAGCTTATCACTTCTTTGATGCTGATGTTTTTTGTGATTCTGCTTTACATTCCAAACGAACATACATACTTGTTTTACTTGACGGCATGGGCTAAAAGTGGACATAATATGGTTTTTTACTTCCACTGCAGCTGACGAGGTCCTTATAATTAAAAGTGTGACCCACAGAGATTTCAATACAATGATAAAGGTGAGCTATTCGAAACATAAAAACTTATTTACTTTCAAATATTTTGAAGGTTGCGTGAAGGGCACTGTTTAAGGTGGACTTTGCTGAAACACCTGAACAGGATATGGTCATGCATCATTTGAGTAAATCATATGCATGACGTTCAGAAACTTTGAATGAATTTCTTTTATGCTATAACTTCTATGTTGTACTTAGTTTGCATCTCAGATATGTGTGGGGAATATGGAACTTTGTACTGCTTGAATACCCGAGCCATCTTTGAAAACATGCTGACTCAATTCTGGGTATGCATGGCAGAGTATTCCCAATCCTGTTTATCTCTTTCAAGGAATTGTGTTACGAAGAGGGGCCAAAGGAACTGGCATGAAATCTATTGAGCTAGCACTTTCAATGTGTGACATTGTTGACATATATGGCTTTACTGTTGATCCAGGCTATACTGAATGGTAAGTTAAGTTTGTCGTTTTTGGTTCATCCACCAGTTTCATAAGTGCTCCCCTAAATTCTATGTTTTTGTCTCATCTTGTACGTTGTGGTTCTTTGTTTTCAGATATTGAGAACACGAGATTCGAATGTGATAAGGCTATGCAAATAGAATTTTGTTTTATAGCATGTCCTACACTATCATTTGGTTCTTTACATTAAATGCACCACTGGTCAACTATCAAAACTATCGGCTTCCTTCCAGCAGTTTGGGACTGAGCATGAGATCCATCAACCTAAACAGCCAGTCATTGATGCAAATGGAAATCAATATATAATCAATTAGAGAAATGACCTATTTCTTATGTTTCTTGTAGGACTCGATACTTCTCTACACCAAGGAAAGGGCATAATCCACTTCAAGGACGGGCTTATTACCAGCTCTTAGAATGCCTCGGTGTATGTCCTTTATCTTTTAACATCTACTCTTGCCCGAATATCATCATGCAATTACCTCTATATGCTCTATGCTATGTATATTCATTGCATACTGTCCAAAAATTTTCAGGTTATTAGGATCCATTCTCCCATGAGAGCTCAGCGGAAACAGGACTGGTCAGATGTTCCAAGTCGAGAAATGATAAGTAAAGCTCACGCTGCTGCTTTGTGCTTAAAGAGGGGTCGTGCTGATCAAGCAGCATTAGGACAATTTGGGAGTTGCAAAGTGTGGGGAAATGTGGACCCTGATAACACTGGGCCCGTCTCTGGATCTTCAGACATGAGTGAAGCGAGGAAATACTCAAATTATAGCAAGTGGGAGCTCATGCCATTTGGAAGTCTAAGAAAGGAAGCACAAGATCACTATGTTGAAATGGACGGTGTTTCTCTATACAAAATGGATGGCAATAAATTGGATGACTTGGTATGCATAAGGCATTCCTCGAAATCTGAGATATAAGCAGTGTCTTGTATTGGTGGCAAATTACAACATGTGCATCTAAGTCAGTTAAGAGATGATTTTATTGGACATCAACCGTGGAACTTTATTTGAGACGTGCCTTCGGTCAATGAATCTGTCCTCTCTGGTACTGCTGTTATCTAGTCGTCCACAGTGGGCATCTTGGAAACGGTCGCATGGGGACAAACTGTAGCGGTTATGTGGTCAAATATTTCTTGTTATTTGAGAGTCTGACGAGGGAAAATGGAAACTGGGAGTAGTAATGGAACATCTAAACCATGTTAACAAAAAGTTTTCGTAGATGATGGTTTTTGACGTGTACTGATGGTTATGAGGGTGATTAAGTTTTGAACGCATCACGAGGCATTTCCATCATTCTTTGTAGCTAACAAGCAGCTGTATGTCTTTCGTTTTCTGTGTGGTTGTTTCTGACCTTGATCAATTTAAAAGCAATTAGAAACACAAATTTTCATAGTCTCTGTTATCGCTTGATCGGAGAAGACGACGTGAACATAAGAACTGGACGGACGTTAAGCTAAGTGATGGAGAAGCAATACGCAACGTTTAAATAATAAGGAAATAATAGTAATAGGCTGGGGGTGAGTTGTAGGGGAATGTAGTAGCTGGCTTAAAGCTAAATGCGGGGAGGGGGCGCGAGGCATGCAATTGTGTATGTACCGTGTAATTCTCTTTCTATGAATGGATCTATGATTCCTTCTGATTATGTGTATTTCTCTCTCTCCCTAATGTGTGTCTCTTCTTTTTGACAACTTCCAACCAGCGTACGCTAATTCTATTAAGATCGTACTTATCTCATAACAACTTGGTATTAGAGAATCGATTCTGTGAACACCCACCATGGCAGAAAACACTAGGAGCGCGGAACTTCGAACGTTGGAAGAAAGTTTGAAGGCTTCAATGGAAATGATATTTATGGAAATCCAAAGCAGAACATAGAATGTTGGATCCGAAACCCAACTACTTAAAACTTAACACTTTCACTCTTGCTCTGATACCATATTTGTTGGGACCCGATCTCGAAACCGGACCCCAATCGAAAAATGGAGAGACGAAGAACAAATGAATGAAAATATAAACGAAATTGGGCCAAAAGCAAATGAAATCAAAACAGATCCGAAAGCGAAACACAAAACAAAATCGAGTCGGACAGTCGGACTAATAAAAAATATGAAGCGGGCGAAACGAAAGGCGGACTATAAAACGAAACATAGAACAAACCGGATCCAAATGAAAGAACGTAATGTGAATGAATACGAAGTCGAATCGAATACGAACAAATCAGAAACGGAACAAAAACGAAACTCCGACATCCGAAACAATTATTTTAGACAACTTATCGATCTAAGTCACTTAAAACCGGTATAAATTTGTTTCTTTTTCATTTCATTCAAACTCGTACAAATTAATACAATTTCCCTTTTTGGAAAACTCCTCCTCCAACAAAACTCAACCACGAGGGAGGGATTCCTCACCACGAAAGAAAACTTGTTTCCGAAATTTAACCTGCAAAATCATGAACCTTGTGCTTATTACCTTGCAGGGTCATTAGTTGTAACTCTACATTTGTGGTGAGCGCACACTAATTTACCACCAAAATCATAAGTTGACTTATTCATACCAATTTTAGCTTTAATCCTTGAGTTTGTTTTGAAGCAAGAATCACCTCAAACGGAGTTATACAACTCAAGATATGCTTAAAAGGCCTAAAAGAGCTCATACTCCAAATATGATCTAGTAACCGACCCCTCAATTTCTTTAATGCTAACTTCCTCAATTTAACTCCTAAGGTTACAAAGTTTTATGGAGAGAAAGATATATGTCTTAGGAATCTAATGGTCTAAGAATTACTTCAATTGGAGGTCGGATGAGGGATTTATGCCCAAAAGAGTAATCCATGTTTACACCCCAAGTCAATTTGAACCTCTCTTGGCGCAATCACCATAACTTTCGATTTTGAAATCAGATTGAGTTCATTTTTAGACCATTAGAAAGAGGACATCTAGAACTACAATGGTCATGAAGACCTAAAAATCAGATTCCGCCTCTAACTATGTCACAAATCATCATCTTTCCTGTAGATGTCCGTTAAACGGACATCCATGTTCATTAAACGGACATGAATCGAGTGAAGGATGCCAAATAACCCGAGAATGTCCGTTAAACGGACATGTATGTTCGTTTAACGGAAATTGACTGGTCAAGGGGTGTTTTTACACCCGAGAATGTTCGTTTAACAGACTTCCATGTCCGTTTAACGGACATTGGGGCTCCCCAAAGCTCCCAATGCCTCTTCAAGGCCTCCAATCTTCAACCTAACATCATAAACACTTGTACACTTCACAAATTTACTCATTCTAAAGCCTAAACACTTCATAACACCTCCAATTCCAAGTGCAACTCACCAAGTTCTCAAATTTCAACTTAAGTAGTTCATCAAAAACACGAATTTCAAACATTAATCATCAAAGCGATCATAAAAACACAAGTCATATGAACAACAAAATAAACCGTAACTGTATTTTTCCAATCCTTAAAACTTCTTACTCCAAATCCAAAAAATTGCATATTATACCTCAATGGAAAGATAACAAGGCACTTTACAACTTTCATGAAGGATGCAAAAGTCAATTCCATCATTAAGAGAGGTAAAAACTCACTCAAAGGTACTGCTCATATAAGGACCAATGTAACAATAAAATAGCATTATGAACAGTAACTGCAATCTTTCAAACCTTATAACTTTTTCATCCTAAGTCCAAAAGTGACAAATTAGATACCATTTGAAAGCTCTAAACATGTACTAAAATTTTCAAGCAGACCTCCCATTCCAATTCAAGCTCTAAGAGGGTCTAAAATCTAAGTGAAGTTTCTGTCAAATTTTGCAAAAATTTGACAGCACCTCCTTTGAAAATTCAACTAACCAAACTTCAATCCAAACACCATCACCTTCATAAAACTCAATATTCACAATCTTCAATCTTTCAATTACCAAAACAAATCCAAAATATCCTACAACTACTCAAATGGCAGCAAATGCAAGCTTATATCTCTAATCATTCTCAATCCATAAAGCAATCCTCAACCTACTCTTTTTATCAATTCAAACCATACAATGTTGCATTTTTATAAAACATATGCAAATTACACGAATTACATTAAAACCCAACACTCTTGCATTTACATGAAAGTCAAAAGTTATTACAAAGCTTTAGAGGGCATTTTAGCCCGATTACATTTCAAAATATCAAAAGTTAAAGTACAAAGCAAATCAATTCTCCAAAATGCTAGCTAAAGCTTTGATTCCAAAAGATGACTTCAAAAGCAAAAATGGGTAGGAGTATGCCTCAATCCCGATACTGTAACTCGGGTTCTCGCTCGTCACCTGTGGAGAGGAAATGGGGGGTGAGCTCGACAGCTCCGTGGGTAATAACTTAATAATCAAGCAATAAGCAAAAGCATTCTTTATTCATTCATTTTCAAAGCAAAACTCACATTGATAAAAACATTTTCAATATTATCAAAACTCTTTACAAAATTCATCACATTAAACTCTCACACATCGAACTAGCACATAAGTAAAAAGAAAGTGGTTCGGGTGGATCCGAAACGGAACGTACCACACATTGCCGCGAAGCAGTCATGTGTGGTCGTGAACTTATGGGAGTTCGTGAGGAGTTCCAATGCCACTAGCGGGCAAGCGGGAGAAGCCTATAATTAGAAAGGTGCACCTATCTCTTAAGGGACTACCACAAACCCAAAGAAAGCATGCATATCACATAATTCACATAATTCATAAACATTAACCACAATTGGCCCTTACAAAAATCCACTTTCACATAATTGCCCAAAATGTCATTTTTTTGAAATCACATATTCAAACCTTTTTCACTTCACAAATCATTTCACAATTATCTCCAAAAAATAAAGACATCTCATACAAGTTAAAATCAACACAAAGAGTCATTTATACAAACTTTATAAATCATTGGAAAGCATTAGATAGCATTTATTTCAAAACAATTTAAACCAATTAAGTAGCTTATTAACTCAATAATTAAAATATTACCCACCTTAGTTCCTTAGCTTTGAGCTTGGTCAATTGGCCTTCCCCTAACTCCAATTGCCTCACTTCACCTTCATCAAACACAAAGATCCCATATGAAGCAAGAGATGTCAAAATTGGCCATTCTTAAGAGATGAAAACAAATTGAACCTATCTAACCTTACCCATACTTTTCCTAAACCATTTACACCAAAACCCATCTATAATTCCAAAAGATTTCACATTTCCTTACCTTAAGAGAGACCCACGAAATTGCTCTCCTTGCCTTTAATGGAAACTAAATCCTTCCCTTTCTTATTTCTTCTTAAAGAACTCTTGTAATCAACTCCTTAAGGCAAGAAAATCACAAGACCTATCCTCTTTTCTTCTTCTTCTTCTTCTTCTTCTTCTTCTTCTTTCCACCTAGCCGAAACTCTCACTCTTTTTCACTTTATTTCTTGCTTTTCAATGCTATTTCAATCAACTCATTCACTTTTGAGTATTTCTAATTTTCAACAAAATTCGGGGTCCAACAAATGGACTATTATAAAGAAGTTATGAATTTAGTATAAAGGTGTTAGAATCTGGAAAAAATTGAAGGAAATGGATGGCGAACCTTTAGTTCACTCATGCCACAATCGTGGAAGCTGCATTAGCTCCTTCCCATGATCATGGGCAATGCTTTTAAGTGAAAATTTTCAGTTTTGTGTGATTGCTGAATTAACTAAGGATATGTCACTTTACTTTGGTGCAATCGGACTTGATTGAGGCTTGAATGAACTTAGATAGTTGCTTGATTAATTGGTTAAGGGTTTGATAAGTTTAGGTTGCTAATTGTTGTTATAACTTAAGGAATGGGTTGTTTTGATATCAATGTTTATTAAAGGAATAAAGGTGTTCTTATGAATACAAATGTAATCCAAAGGATATGAGTAATGTATTAGGAATGAATGAATGAGAATTGGGAAATTGTGTGAATATATAATGGTAGAAAAGGGTTGGTGAATATATGATTGATGAATTTAGAATAATCAAGTTTATTCAAGGTATAAACCTAATTGCAAACGAGTTATATCCAAGCTATGATGTATGAATTGTTAAGATGTGTGAATAAGGATTCATACCCAGAAAGTTAATTGAGCATGCATTGAACATGACACATATACATATGCATGATTGAATATTTATATGATTGATCAACTTAGTAATGGGTAAAATATGTGTTTCTTGCATGACTAAAGAAGTACAAATTGATCATCAACATCCAAACATTACCGGGTCATCAAGGCAATAGCTTAACTATAGCGTACTATAAGTTAACCTAGATGTTTTCTCAATATAATTAATTTGTTTATGTTTAAATTTCAGTTATTGAATTGTTGCTTATGTTATTGTGATAATTCTAGACATTATTGGTCTGAGGAGTTTGATATTCAGGAACGTATTAGAATTGCTTTCAAATTGTATGTGTAATACTGAATGTGTACTCAACTGAATGTGGAATGTCGACCTCAGATCCAAAGAATGTGATAAATGACATAAGCATATTAAATGAAAAGTATTGATAGCATATTATGTGAATTGATGCATTACATTACATTTGTTGGGACCCGTCCCCGGGACCGGATTCCGATCGCTCTGATACCACAGAATGTCGGGACCCAATTCAGGGACCGGATTCCAACTGTTGGATCCGAGATCCAACCACATGGAACTTACACTTATCACACTCGCTTTGATACCATATATGTTGGGACCTGTCCCCGGGACCGGATTCCGATCGCTCTGATACCACAGATGTCGGGACTCGATCCGAAGACCGGACCCCAACTGTTGGATCCCGTTTTCGAGACCCAACTATTGGAGCTTAAACGTGAAACTTGATCATCTTACCTTGTAGGGTTTATTTCACTTAACCCTAATTGGGTACTGATTTCTCTTGACATTC
>JANTPM010000006.1:25594417-25607055 GCA_025434745.1 Erythroxylum divaricatum
CTAATTCATGACAACTTAATTGATGCTAATCTAACTTACTCAATTTAATTTAATCATGCTTAATTTAATAAAAAAAAATTTGGGGCTAACATGTTGTATTGTATCAGTTTGACGTACATAGACTAGTTCCTTTTTTTCTTTTTTTCCTACATGTCCTTCTCAATACGTGGCTCCATTCTAGCTCCACGTTGGTTCTATCTTCCCCAAATTTTTGCTAGTCGTTACGGTGTTGTACATGTAGGCGCTTGTTGTTTTGGTTTCTATTTTTCCACTATGAAAATTAAAACCTATTTAGTTTGAATTTATAATAAAAAGTTAAAAAATTTGGTTGGTTTTAGTTTTCTATTTAATATAATTATTAGATATCAATATAAAATTATAATTTAATTCATTTTCTACAATATTAAGTTTCATTATCAAAATTATTAATTATTATAACAATAAAATAAATGTATGATTATTTTACATAACTAAAATTATTTCCATATCAATTATATATAATAAAACAATATAAAAATAAAATGACATTTAACTCACTCTAACTAAATAATTATAGATCATTCTAAAAATACCTAAATTATAGTTGTAATAACAGTTAAAAATTACCAAATAATCTGAGTTTTTATCATCTCACAATTACAATTTATCTCCACTTGAAAGGCTTTCCTATTCTACTTGGTATTTAAGTTAATGACAAATCCTAATCTAGCTAGAAAATCAGTAAATATTAATCCATATAATATCATGCACATCATTTTTATAACTAAACAAAGTATAGCTCCGCTACAATTAAAAAGAATATTATAATAATAAATAATTTAAAATTTTTTGCCCTATTTTGTTGCTTCTACTGCAACTCTTGTAATTGATCAAATAGACACATTGAATCGATGCATTGATGGGCTAGATGTACTCACGTTAGGAACTGTATTGATCTTTGTACAGAAGCTTCTAGTTGGGCTTAAGATAATGAACATATATCTTTGAATGATCTGGTTAGAGTTTTGCATTTTAAGTTTAGTTAATTCACATGGAATCTTCCCATGAATTCTTCTTATCAGCTAATTATGAATGTCTCCATCATTTTCTTTTAACATTGGAAAGAAAGAGGCAAAACAATCACCGATGTTGTTAGTAAGTTGTTTTTTTAGGTTGTTTTCTTATTGAAAATGTTTTTTTCCTCATTGAAAGAAAAGTGCCACTTTATATGAGGCATATGATTGTATTAATATCATCATCAACAAAATAATTTTGTTATAACTTTGGTTAAATACTTTTTGTTCCAAAGCAAAATGCACTGTCTTTTCTAATCACAATAAGTGAATGTATGATACTACAATCTTTCTATAATAACATTTTTAAGCAATTATTAACTAATGTAATGCTTTAGCTTTTAAAATTATTTATATAATTGAATTTAGACTACTATAAATGTTTGTCAAGACAAACTTTGATTAAAAACACGTCAAAGATTTGACATTACTTTTTTTTAATTGGTTTGTTCCAATTTTCTTCTCTTATATGCAGGGTAATGAATATTGTAGAGGCGCTAGTATCGAATTGGATTCAGGTACAATATTGTATTGGTATTTGTTAATATTGAGTATCGTTTCAGGCAATTTTTTAAATTTACGAAATAACTTCTGAATTTTTTAAAAGTTACAAAATAGTCAATTAGTATATTGTATTGTGTATTTTATAATTTTACATAACCCTTGTCTTCAAATATCATAATAATAAATTTTGAAAATAACAAAATTTTATTTATTTTTATTAACATGAATTTTCAAATATTTCATATATTAATAAGAACCATAATTAATACACAAAAGATTATTTAATCATTATATAAATATAAAATTAAGAACAATACAAAGAATTTAAAATGTTACAATTTCATCATCTAATAAATAATAATTACATCAGAACATTAAATAAAAAGAAGAATAAATATCTTTAACTCTCTAACTATTACAATTTACAACAAGAGTTCGTAATGAGGAAAAAACTAAGTAGAAGTGAAACCTAAAGCATGAATATTTACAATTATATTGCATATATAGAATTTAATATATTCATCAAATATAAGTAAAATTAAAAGAAGAGGAGGAATAAAAACTTCAAACTTCATTCAATAATTTAGGGGGTACTTGCCATAACTATACTAACCTCAATTCTCATTTAGTACAAAATCCGCATCATTGAGGTGAACTTCATCGTCATCTTCATTCAAATTTATTGTACCAAATGACATGTCAATGCTTTTTCATCCAAGATTATCTTCCTAGTCACTCACATCTATTAGATCAGGTTCCTCAAAAACCCAATATGTCAAGAAAATGATATTATCAATACAAATTGTATCTACTAAACTATTTGTTCTATTAAAAGTACCAGTAACAATACAATTTAATTACTAAAAAATATAAGAAATTATATATAAATTAATAATAATAATAACATACATTTCTGAAACCTTTAACTTGTAACAAACGAAGACTAAGTCATTCAATCTCTTGTTCTCTATTCTATTCCTTTTCTAGTCATGGATGAATTCAAATGTACTCCAGTTCTTTTCACAACCTGCTACACTCTCACATTGACTTAGAATTCAAATTGCAAACATTTTCAATTCTGAAACGCCAGTCTCAAATTGGTCCCACCAAGAAATTATAATTCGTAAGACAATAAAAGTAGCGTTATAAACAAAATAAAGTGATAGTTAATTTTCAACAAGCAAAAAAAGTGAAAAATATATATATACCATGATTAAGTTTTCCTCTTTGTCGAATAGCAATTAACATCCCAAAATTCCCAGAAGACTACTTATAAAACCATATTTGTGAGCTCAAGAGATCTTGCATTATCTCATGGGTAAAAATTGTTGTAATAGTAAGTAACATTCCCCTATTAACTTTAACTTTCTTTGTAAAACCTGGTCTGAAATAGTCAATAGGATTAGAACATTCCCTAACTGCAAACAAAAGACAGTAAAGTTGCCTTTCCTATCTTTTATTGATGATTGCAAGATAAAGTATATATAAAGAAGACCTATTTTTTAGATTGGCCTTGATTGCTTCCTTCTCCTTCTCCATAGCATAAAAAAAACTCATTGTTGTCTTTTCATCACTATCAGCTAGATGAAACACCCTTACTAAAGGCTCATAAACTTGGATAACAAATTGACATTGGGACCAAAATTCAACATCTTCAAGTATTGTTCTGGAAACTTCCAATCTAGCATTAGATATAGCATGTTAAGATGTAACTCACTTATCACTTGTAAACATTTGTCTCAACTCTTTATCATAATAAAACACTTAAGTGATAAGAAATTTGTTGACAATCTTGTAACAGTAGGATGACACAAATTCATACAATTAGTAAAATCCTTTCTTATTAAATTCAAGACCTATGAACATTTAAAGATGAACTTGGTCATTTTTTTCCTTCTACATAATCTCATCAATAATAGGAAAATACCTAACATTCCATATATTTTTTAGCATTAAGTCAATGCAATGTGTAGTAGAGGGAGTCAAAAAAAAAAAGAATTATACTTGTTTTGTAACCTTCTTCCTACCGCTTTATAAGCAGAATCATTGTTAGTAATAAACTAAATAATATTTTCTAGCCCTATTTTATTCATAACTTCATCAAAAATTTCAAATAAAGTATTAGTATTCCTAACAAGGTTAGATGTGTCAATAGACTTCAAAAATATTGAGCACTTTGCATAATAAACAAACAAAAATAGTAATAGGTTCATATCTCTTATTTGTCTAACTATCACACATAATTGAACAATCGTAAGTAGCTCAATCCATTCTTCTTTCTTTGAAATAACTTTTAATTTCATAAACTGAGCAACTCAAAAGTTTTTCTTTGTAGTCATCAATCAAAGGAGCTTTGTATCCCAAACTCTAAGAGGCTATACCATCCACCATAGACTAATAATAATAAGATTGAAAAGCATTGAATGCTACACTTGAATCATACCACCATCTAGCCATTTTATTATCTATATTGTGAGTCGCTTGTCTTGATTGCATGACACTATGAATTGAAAATTGAGTTCCAAGAGTTGTTCGTGATACAAACAAATTTGAAACTTACCTTCTTCTTTTCCTAACATCAGGTCCAGATGTAATATTCACTTCTTATTGGGAAGGAGCACTACCACCTTTCACATTTTCACTATCATTATGAACACTAGCAAATGAAATTCCACTACCAATTTTATAATTCAATCTCTCCCTTCCATTTTTCTTGTGTTGATATTCCTCAAGCAAAGTTTTTATTTGCTACTTCACATCATGACTTACTTTTTTACAAGATTTCACGTCTCCTTTAACCCTAGCTAAATGCTTCTTTAATCAGGTGGTTCCTCTACCTTTTAAATGCTTCTTACAAAACAAGCAAATATTATGGTTCTTCATAACAAGGACTAACGCAGTATGAACCCAAGCTAGATTATTTTATCTTTTTGAAGTGGTTGAATGATCAAGAGTATTTAAACTTCCTTCCATTTATTTGCAAAAATAAATGAAGACATATATCAAAATAAAGAACACACAATTTTATTATCAACTACCATCATAAAATATTTATTGTTTAACTTAAAAGTCCAAATTAACACAATTACACAATACACATGCCCCTATTATATAATACACAATTCAATTTTATCCAACACAATTCACCAATAAGTCAAAAACCAACAATTAAAGTATTCAACGTATATAATTACATAATATACATGTCTATCTTATATAATATAACTCATTTTGTATCATTACATTATACAAATTTCAATTTCATCCAACACTATTTAATTTCATCCAACACAAGTAACTGATAAGTCAAAAAATAACAATTCAAATGTTTAAAATAGACAATTACACAATACGCATGTTCATCTTATATAATATAACTTATTTTGTATAATTACATCATACACAATTGGATTTCATCTAACACAATTCACCAAAAGTAAAAAAACCAACAATTCAAGAATTCAACATACATAATAACACAATACACTTAATAATCATCAACTTGAGTATGTTTGAAAACAAATATAACAAATTACATGCATGAAGTGAATTGAACTTAATAAATAAAAAAATTGTTTGTCTCATTATGTATGACATAAATATTACGTTAGTTTCTATAGATTATATTTTGGTATTTTCATCTTCGACGAAACAACATCTTTAACCTATTAAGGCATTCATTTACATTATCAAAAACAATGGTCTAATAGTATCAAAAATCAAAATGTAACCTTTTTCTAGAAAATAAATAGATTTTTATAACACTATATTCAACAAGGTATATTAACAATTATGAAAAGAACTTTCAAATTCAAAAGTAAATTTCTTATTCAATTTATAGACAAAAATTGATTTAATTTTTTTTAGGAAGCCTAACCTGTGTTATGAAATAGATTATGTAAACTATTATATGATATGTTAAAATATAAACATGTTCATTGGACATAAAAATATACCAAAATAGTCAAACAAATAAAAAGAAACATTAGGACTTTGACCTTAGGGTGTGATTTTGATGTATGTTGATATAAGTAAGATTTTGATTTTTAGTTGATTCAATTGTAGCAATGTAAATTAAATGAAGTTTGTGCATAATAGTCTAAAAACATTACATAAGGACATTGACTAACTTCTAGTGCAAGTTCCACAAACCTTGTCATAGTGGAAAAAATGGGTTGTGAATCGACAATATTTACGAGAAACAAAATTTTTTTCAATTATAGATCCAACAACTAATTTGGTTAAATATGTTACAATTTCATCACATTAACATCATCATATGAAGAAATTTTTTTCATTTCAGTTTATTAGATTAAGTTACTTACATTGCAACTGGATTTAACCATCATCAAATATTTCTAACTTTCAAACTCAAAATTTTCAAATCTCAACTCACACCCAACAACTCCAATTTTCAACTTTCAATCAATTCACAAATTTCATATTACACAACACAACCAGAACGTCATTCAAATGCAATTCAATGGTTTGAAAGTTGAAAAAAGGCAATTCAAAACACACAAAAAAAATAAAATTCCAATTTGGTCCGGTGATTTAAGTTAGGTCCAAAACTAGTTCTAAAAATTTTGGTTTTAGCAAGCAGAGGTAGCAATGATGGAGGAGAGTAGTTGAGCAGGGGCTAGGCGGGGTGAGGAGGGAGAGCAGCAAGCTGAGAAGGTTTGGTGGAGAGGCAGACCAACAGGCAAGGAGGCACAGTAGAGAGGGAGAGAAGACCTAGGATGGTAGCAATAGTAAGGGGTGAGGAGGAGAACCGAGAACGTTGAGAAGGGAAGAGAAATTTTTTTAAAATTTTGTGAGAGAGAGAGAGTCTCTGTGGGAGTTGGTATTTTTGCTCTCTTTTTTGCAATTTAGTCCCTAGAATAGTCCAAATTTAAAATACCAAGCGCTGGTGTTAGTCGATATCATGCAAACTTTCAATACTGTCTAGTACCCCAAGCTGGCACTGAAGAAGGAGATTTTGTACCATTTTTTATCGATACTGGCCGGTACGGTACAAAATTCTCATCTTTGCTTATATGTGGTATATAATATTAAGTGATTAACAAACTTTAAACTATAAAAAGAGTTTTCTTGACTAAACTAGGAAAGACTTAAAGTTTTGGTTTAAGTTTAGCCTAAAATTTGACAATTTATGTATAAATTATAACATGCATATTATCGAGTAGTTATCTTCACTTGGCTTCTATTCATAATCCAATAGCATAATGCTCATAATTAATTGTTATGTTATCTTTATGCCTTTTGCCATTGTATGCTTAGTAACCTCTTTACCTTAATAATTATTCTTTTGGTTCTAATCTTGATACTTGTTTCAAAAAAATCTAATATTTAAGCTAATTGTCTTTATGCTAACAACATTGGAAGTTTAGAATTTGCAATATTTCTCTTATTTTTCTCAATCAATTTTAAAGACTCTTAAATACACCATATCTTCCCTTTTCTCCTTAAAAGTCTTAAAAAGTTGTTAAAAAAAGGTAAAATTTTCTTGTTGGTACGGTACGAAATCTATATCACTAATTATCATAGTTATAATTATAATTACCAACCAATATTAAATAAGTATAATTTTTACTATTTAAATAAAAAAAATAATTTAAAACGGAGAAGGGACTTTATGTTGTAATGTTCTTATTAATAAACTTCTCATTCTTATTCTACAAGATGTCTCTCTTATAATCTTTATCATTGTTAATTGTTAATTATTATTTTGAATGTTGGTAAATATCAATAGATAATAAATAAAATTAATTTAGAAAATTAAAGAATAAAATGAAGTCAAAATTAGATTGAAATGTGATAAGATACTCAAAATAAAGAATAATAATTTATCTCCAAAATTATTTTTATATTTTCTCTATAGTAAAAATTACTTAAATCAAATTACATGTAATATTAAAAATTATGAAATAATTATTTTGATGATTTTTACCCTTATTATAGTTAATATTATCTAAATTAAAGTAATTTAAATATTATTAACTACGATAATTATAAATCACTAAAACAATAAAGGCAAATACGAAAAAAGGTTGCTTAAGGTAAACAGCATAAAAATAATATCAAATAATTTAATTAGCCGAATACTAGTATTTAACCAAATTGCTAATAATTTTGACTCGCTCTTAGATGAGACCGCCACCTTCAACGTGCATAACAAAACCACTCAAAAAGCTGACTTCTTTATCTCTTTCACCCTCCCGATCTGTAAGAAAAACAACGCCAAATGTGGGAAATGGGGTCGATGCTCGAATGGTCAAGACGGGTTTCGACCCAAATACCAGCCATTTCAATTTCCAGATTAGAGCCTGCCTTGAAACCGGTGAACTTTCTCGAGCACGAGATTTGTTCGATCAAATGCCACACACAAACACTATCTCGACCAACTTTATGCTTTCTGGGTACTTGAAATCTGGCCATATATCGGCTGCTAGAGAGTTCTTTGATAACATTATTGAGCGAACTGAAGTAACATGGACCATCTTGATTGGTGGGTACTTGCGAAATAATCAGTTTGTCGAAGCGTTTGAGCTTTTCTCTGGTATGCATGGTTGTGATGTGAAGCCTGATTATGTAACCTTTGCAACACTTTTATCAGGATTCAATGGCCCCAAGAGGGCACAAGAATTGTCTCAGGTTCATGCCCATGTCGTAAAACAAGGACATGATGAGGCACTTATTGTTTGTAACTCGTTGATTGATTCTTATTGCAAAATTGGTCGCCTGGACTTGGCTTGTCAGCTATTCAAGACAATGGTGCGAAGGGATTCGGTTAGTTATAATGTGCTTATAACAGGGTATGGAAAGAACGGATTAAACGAAGGCGGGGTGAAGCTGTTTAAATCAATGCAAAATCGTGGTATTAAGCCTTGTGATTTTACCTTTGCGGCTGTGTTAAGTTCTGGTATTTGGTTGGATGATGCATCGTTTGGGCAACAAGTTCACAGTTTTGCAGTGAAAACCAATTTCGTTTGGAACGTCTTTGTGGCAAATGCCTTCTTGGACTTCTATTCAAAGTATAATTGTGTAAATGAAGTTAACAAATTGTTTAATGAGATGACAGAGTTGGATGCTATTTCTTACAATGTGATTATTACAGCTTATGCACATGCCGGGCTATTCAAACAATCTATTGATCTTTTTCATGAACTACGCCACACACAATTTGACTGCTGGAATTTTCCTTTTGCAACCATGCTAAGTATAGCTTCAACTACACTGGATCTGCAGCTGGGTAAGCAACTCCATTCTTTGGCTATTTTGGCAACGGTTGATTCAGAAGCTCTGGTGGCAAATTCTTTGGTTGACATGTATGCTAAGTGTGGAAGATTTAAGGAAGCTGAGATGATATTTGTTGAACAAAGTGATAAAAGCACTGTTCCATGGACAGCCTTGATCTCTGCTAAGATTCAGAACGGCTATTTTGAAGAGGGCCTAAAACTGTTCACCCAGATGTGTGGAGCTAATGTAATTGGCGACCAGGCCACTTTTGCAAGCGTCTTAAAAGCCTCTGCAAATTTGGCATCGGTCTTAATGGGTAGACAGCTGCACTGTTGCATGGTCAGATTAGGTTTAACATCGAATGTTTATTGTGGAAGTGCTCTTGTGGACATGTATGCAAAATGTGGGTCTGTAAGAGATGCAATTAAAAATTTTGAAGAGATGCCTGAAAAGAATGTAGTTTCCTGGAATGCATTAATCCTAGCTTATGCTCAAAATGGGGATGGCGAGTCTACTCTGAAATCATTTGAAAAGATGGTTCTTTTAGGCTATCAACCAGATTCAGTTAGCTTTCTCTGTGTCCTATCTGCTTGCAGCCGCTGTGGACTTGTTGAAGAAGGATTAAGGCACTTCAGTTCAATGACTGACGTCTATAAATTGGTACCGAAGAGAGAACATTACACATCTATGGTTGATGCCTTATGTAGGAGTGGAAGATTTGATGCAGCAGAAAAGTTAATAGCTGAAATGCCTTACGAAGCAGATGAGATAATGTGGTCATCAGTTTTGAACTCTTGTAGGATTCACATGAACCATACATTGGCAAAGAAAGCCGCAGAAAATCTTTTTGAAATGGAGACTCTTAGGGATGCTGCTCCATATGTCACTATGGCCAATATCTATGCAGAGGCTGGACACTGGAACAGTGTTGGGGAGGTGAAGAAGGCAATGAGACAACGTGGAGTTAGAAAGATACCGGCTTATAGTTGGATTGAACTCAGAGATAAAATCCATATATTTTCAGCAAATGACAAAAGCCACCCGCAGATGGATGCAATCTTGCGAAAGTTGGACATTTTGACGGAGCAAATGGGAATGGCAGGATATAAGCCTGATACAAGTTGTGCCCTTCACAATGTGGATGAGGATGTCAAAATTGAATCTCTTAAGTATCACAGCGAAAGATTGGCAATAGCATTTGCATTGATTAGTACCCCAGAGGGATCACCAATCCTGGTGATGAAGAATTTACGAACTTGTACAGATTGTCATGCAGCAATTAAGTTTATATCAAAAATCGTTAGGAGGGAAATTACGGTTAGGGATTCGAGCAGGTTCCATCATTTCAGAGATGGGCTCTGCAGCTGCAGGGATTTCTGGTGAATAGTTGGAAGATTTGTAGTCTTCTTTTGCCATTTCGGTAAGCCATAAATTGTGATAGCAAGAAAATTATAGCCGTATAATTGAGTTAACTATTTTTGAAGGGGAAAATTCCAACTTCTTAATGTCTATCTTATTCATCATATTACAACGGTACGATAGCAATTGGGAAGCTTGTCCTGAAACAAAATCAGTTCATTGAAGAATTATGCAATTTCCTGTGAACTGGCAGTCGCTACATTCAAGAACACCAAAGCATGAATGGAGAGCCCTTGTAACCTGACATTTAGAAGTATCTGTTATCTGCCAATTCCAGTCCTCACGAAGTAAGCATCTGTATCTACCAACAGAGTTACTCTATTAGAAGTGCACAAAAGAAACACCACGGCAATCCTTTTAAGGAAAGAGATAACAACATTCTACTACTTAATTCTTGTTTTAATTGACTTCATTATCAGGAACAAACTTGAGCAACTTCCTATCTCTAGACTTGGCAATCTTTTCCAAATTTTTGGGGTTTTTGAATACCGCTGGATAAATGGATCTTCTAATCTATAAAATTTAGTTCCTTTAAAACTCAATTTACCAACAAATAGATATGATCAAGACAAATAGGATAAATAAAATTATATGTTCTATTAAGAGTACTTGTAAATACATAAAATGATATTATTAAATTATTGTAAAAGTATAAAAAATTATTTTCAAATTAGTAACATGATAATATAATACCTTTCTTTTCAAGATATATCAAGTATATTAGATGATTCAACTGCTTATATTATAATCTATTTCTTTTTTAGTGGATGAATTTATATGCGTTCCAATTTTTATCATACTCGGTTGCACTCACACACTAATTTAGAATTTGAACTGTAAATCTTTATAATTTTAAAATATCGGTTCTAAATTAGTCCAATTAAGCAACTTTAAGTTAACAAAAGTAATCTTATAAATAAAATAAGGTGATGATTAATTTTAAACAAATAACACAAGTAAAAAATATATATATCTAGATTAAGTTTGCTTTTTTTTCGTACCATAGGCATCTTGAAACTATCATACATCCTTATATGTCTTTATTTTTGAGCTAAGATGATACCGCATAATGTCATTTGAAACAATTGTTATAATGATTGAAAACATTTCCCTATTAATTCTAATTTTCTTACTGAAACTTGGTCTAAAATAGATGCTCGAATTTAGAAATGCATCAACAACAAACAATAGAGTTTAAAAAAAATCTTACATCCTACTAACATTGATTGTTTCCTTCGCCATTTTTGCAACATTATAAAAGTAACATAATGTTGATTTCTAATTACTATTAACCAAACAAAATACTCACTAATGGCTGATAAACCAAAATCACAGACAAACATTAGGACAAAAATTCATAATCTTTAAATAAAATCCTAAAAACCTACATTCCATCATTGTGCCTAGCATGCTGAAAAGTAACTATTTATGACTTGTAAATATTTGTCTCAACTCTTTTTTATTTAAATAAAACAATAAAGTAACAAAAAATTAGTTATAATTTTATAATGGCAAGATGACACAAAATTTTACCATTTGTAAAATCTCATCTAAAAAAATTTAGAATCCATGGACGATTACAAATGAACTTGATTACTTTTATTACTTTATGCGCAATTTCATTAATAAAAGAAAAGTATCTACGTCTCATAAATTTTTTGTGTCTACATAAAATAGTCCAATAAAAAGAATTATATCTGCTTTGCACATTTTCCTAATTGTTTTTTAAATAACATAATTATAAGTGATGAATTGTATAATATTTTTAGGCTTAGTTTCGTTCACAATTTCTTAAAATATCTTCCATAAAATATCATCATTTTTTATAAGGCACGATGTATTAATTAACTTAAAAAACATTGTCTATTTAGTAAAATAATCCTAAAAACTTTATAGACTTTTGTTTTTTATTTATCCAATTATTACACATAATTAAACACCTATAAATTGCCCAAGTCTTTCTTCTTTCACTCGAGTAACTTTTTATTCACTAATACAGTTGCTCATAAGATTTACCTTTATAATCATTTATTGAAGAAGCTTTAAATCCTAGAATAGTAAAGGCAGTGATATCTATAATAGGCTGATAATAATAAAATTAGATAGCATTAAATGATACATCTTCAACATACAATCATCTATTTGATTTCCATTTTCGAATTATGAAGTTTTTTAAAATCGTAAAGCATTTCTAGTAGAAGGTTGAGCTCCAAGATTTTTCTCTAGAGTAAAAAAGTCAGAAACTTGTCTTCTTCTTCTTTTTTTTCTCATACTAGTTGCATCAATCTCTTGTTTTTATGTAAGAATACTAGCTTTAGTATGTTGGAGTTATGTAAATATAGTGCCATGGAAAGCAAGTGTATTTACATGTAACTTTATCTTCTTCAGTTACAGTTTTGTAATGAAAATATTTATTATTAATAA
>JANTPM010000006.1:25681003-25693539 GCA_025434745.1 Erythroxylum divaricatum
CAAAATTACTATTCTACCCTTCCTATCGATGATGGGATGTTACAGATATAGTGAAATAATTTAGGGATGGAGTAATATATGGAGAAGAATAAAAATTAGAAGGAGATGCTAACCAGATGTAGGAGAGAAAAACAACTCTTTAAGGAATGCAGGTAAAAAGATCTCGGGTGTTTTTAAAAGGCCTAAGGGTAGTAAGATGGGTTGGTGGTGGAATGAAGATGTACGAGAAAAAGGTTAAGATCAATAAGGTTTCCTATAAAGCTTTATTGGATAAAACCTCTAAGGCAAAGAAGATAGTTAATAGAGAAAGTTATAAATTGGCAAAAAAAGAGGCAAAGATGATAGTCTCATAAGCTAAAAGTAGACTTTACAAGAAATTATACCATCAATCGGAAAATAAAGATGTAGAAAAAGATATATTTAAGTTGGTGAGAATTAAGAAATGAAAAATAAGAGACTTAGATTAAGATTGATGTATAAAAAACGAAGTAGGACAGGTTATCGCGGCTAAAAATGACATTAAGAGAAGATGACAAAGATACTTCTATAACCTTTTTAATGAAAATGTATAGGACAACATCTCTTTAGGTGATCTTAGCATATCCGAGAGATAGCGTAATTATACTTGCTGCCAACATATCAAAAGGGAAGAAATTAAGAGAGCATCGAGGTAGATGAAGAGTAGAAGGACAATAGGATCCAATGAGATACCCGTAGAGAAGTGGAAAACCCTAAGAGAACAAAGTCTTACTTGCTAGCCACATTTTTTAATGCGATCCTTAATTCTACCAAAATGTCAGATGAGTAAATACTTAGTATGTTGATTCTTCTATAAAAGAACTGAGGGGAAATCCAAAGATGCAACAACTATAGATGAATCAAACTACTTAGTCATACTATGAAGTTATGACACAAGGTAATTGAGAAGAAACTAAGAAAGGATACATTTATCTCGGAGAACCAGTTTGGTTTTATGTTAGAAAGGTTCACGACTTAAGTTTTATATCTTCTTAAAAGATTAATGGAATATTATAGGAAAAGACAAAGTAACTTAAACATGATTTTTGTTGACTTAGAGAAGGCGTATAACATGATACTTGGTGAAACCATGTAGAATTATTTAGAAGTTAAGAGAGTCCTTATGATCTATATACAGATTATTAAGGATATGTATAAAGGCGTAAAAATTAGGGAAAAGACAATAGGAGGAGATATAGAGCATTTTTCTATTAATATTGAGTTACACTGAGGCTCCTCATTAAGCCTCTTTTTATTTGCAATAGTAATGGATGAGCTCGCTAAGAATATACAAAGGGATGTGCATTGGTGTATATTGTTTATTATTTTTATTGTTATAGTACACTAGATAAAAAAAAAAAAGATATCAATGTCAAGCAAAAATTTTAGAGAGAAACGTTTAAGTCGAAGGGTTTTAAATTGAACAAGACTAAGATTGAGTTCTTAAAAAGTAAAATTTCGAGCTATAAGGTGATTTCCAATGTGGAGGTAAAGATTGATTCAAAAGTTATACCACAGAAAGAGTGTTTTAAGTATCTATGATCTATTAACTAAAGTAATGGAAAGATCGATGAAGACATTACTCACTGTCTCAAATTAGAGGGGCTTAAATGGAAAAGTGTGTCAGGAGTTTTATGTGATAAAAAGATATCATTCAAGCTCAAAGGTAAATTCTACCGCATAGTGATTAGCTCGGTCATATTGTATAGTCATAAATTAAAAGTGGCGGAGATAAGAATGCTCCATTGAATATGCAATTTTATTAAAATAGATAACGTCAGGAATGTAATAGTAAGAGATAAATTAAAGATGACTAATATTAATGGAAAACTAAGAAAGACCAGGCTTAAATGTTTTAGACATAATAAGAGAAGACATCCAAATGATACAGTGAGAAGATGTGAGAAAATTGTACTTAGAGACTATAAAAAGAATGTGATCAGGAATGATATAACTCTGTTAGAAATTATTGAAAACACAACCCTCAATAGAAAATTTAATATACTTGGATGCTGGTAAAGAATCTCGCATAAAGAAATTCTTCTCTTTCTTATAAGTCTCTTTGTTATTGTTTTATGTTATTTATTTATTTATTTAGTGTGTATATATATGTGTATTGAAAATAGTATTTACTTATACGCAGGACTTCTGCTGCAATATTATTGTTGTTATGTTTGTATTAGTACTTTTTTTTATTAAATTTACTTAACAATTTAGAACATAATATATTTGTTATTATTATTTTAGATATGTATAACGGACGGGGAGCATTAACTCATATCATATGTCCTAAAATTGATATTAAGACGATCAAACCCCAGACGCCAGTGTCAACAGTAAAAGGGGCAAAGGCTAAGGGCATTGAGGACAAACAGCTAGGGCTTGAGCCGCACAAGTTAAATCATATTCCTTCTCTTCTTCCCCTTTCCGTTTGCAACAACGCGTTTGGCAACTACATTTGCAACAAATCATAACCAGGTCTCTCTGCCTCTCTCTTTTCGCTACGCTCAGTTTTCTCTCCAATTCTCTTCAATGGCTTTCTCGGAATCTTCTAGACAGTCTCTAATCCCGAACTTCCTCTACTCTTCTTCCCCTCACAAGTCTCTCTCTCTCTCTAAACTCCTTGACTCCTCATCGGCTTATAATTTGCCCTCCGAGTCCACCTCTCTCATGACTAACAGAGACGTCGCCTCCGGTGGTTCCTTCGTCGTCCCCTCCCCCAGCGAGCCTGGTAAGATCGAGATGTATTCTCCGGCTTTCTACGCTGCTTGTACGGCCGGTGGTATTCTCAGCTGCGGTCTAACTCACATGGCGGTTACTCCTCTTGATCTCGTCAAGTGTAACATGCAGGTGTCGATCTCCGTTTTTTCTTTTTATTTTTCATCCTTTTTGTCTTTTTCTGTTTCTGTTTCTCCCTTGAAATTAGCTGAGAGAAGATCTGCGTTTACAGTTGATGATCTATGTTAACTGCTGATGTTCGTTGCTTCTTTTGATGTTTTGATCCTTTTTTTTAAAAATTCTTTTGTAATCGTTATTTTGTTAGATATCTAATAATTTAGATTCAGTTTTCAGTAGCTTGATATGACGGTTTTTGTTGATTTTGATTGTTTGTTCTTAGCTCTTGATCTTTTCCTGTATCGTATCAGCCTCTGTAATGACGTTGCATTTCTTCCTACAATTTGTTATTTGTGATTATACCGTTCTTCCCTTCCAGGTTTTGATGATTTTTTCAATCTCTGTGCACATTTATTAATTTATGTACTTATTCTAATTGTGTTGAAGTCCGTGCTCAATTTTGTATTAGCCTGCTCGCGATTTCTTCGAGATGCCCAATTATGTTTACCCGCTTGACCACTCTTGACCCCGGGGGATTTCTTTGAACGGAGAGCTGCTTGTTACGTTAAGTTTATACATGCGCGCACCCACACACACACTCATATTTGTGTGTAATTGTTTCGTTTTAGAGGATTTTGAGCATAGCTATGATTACTTATCAGATGCAAAGGTTCCTGTTAGTATAAATTTTTTAGTCTCGGGGAGAGATTATGTTGTAAACTAAGACTGCAATTCATTTTTCAGATTGACCCTGCAAAGTATAAAAGCATTTCATCTGGATTTGGAGTTCTGCTAAAAGAGCAGGGGCTTAGGGGCTTCTTTAGGGGCTGGGTGCCTACCCTTCTCGGTTATAGTGCTCAGGGTGCCTGCAAATTTGGATTCTACGAGTTCTTCAAGAAGTATTACTCTGACATCGCTGGGCCAGAATATGCTGCCAAGTACAAGACGTTGATTTACCTTGCTGGCTCTGCATCTGCTGAGGTGATTGCAGATATTGCACTTTGCCCCTTTGAAGCGGTTAAGGTCCGTGTGCAAACTCAGCCCGGTTTTGCGAGGGGTCTATCTGATGGGCTCCCCAAGTTTATCAAATCTGAAGGTGCTTTGGGGTATGGATATCAATGTATTGCTTTCTCTGACTAATTTTTCTTCAAGCTGCATCGTCAATTATTTTATGCTTAACTTGCATTGTTTTTCTAGGTTGTACAAGGGGATTGTTCCTTTGTGGGGACGTCAAATTCCTTGTAAGTTGATCATTTCTTCTACTTTGTATTTGTTATTGGATTCTGGTGTTAGCTTGCTTTTTCTTTCCTGCATTGGTTGCTTAACTAATTTTTCCTATATTGACTAAAATCTGTTGACTATAATATCTTTCTCCCTTCATTATAGATCCATTATATTTCCTGTTAACATTTTGCCCTTATGCGCCCATTTTCAGCTCAGTGCATAGCAAACATCATTCCCATTTTTTGCTTCCCAGAAGAATGAACTTTTTGTGGGTCTTTCTTTCTTATTTTATTCATTTTTCTGGGAGGGTGTGGTTAGAAGTCGTGTTAATATGTGGTCGACAATACATGTGCTCCTTTGGATATATTCTTGTGAGTATTAAGGCAGGTCAATCTAAATGATATCTTGATCTCTATCCCAAAGTTTGGTTTTTGATTGACACCATTGGAATGGCTGTTGAGCATTTTCATATGAATTAATATTTCTGTAGATACTATGATGAAATTTGCATCTTTTGAGACCATCGTGGAGCTGATCTACAAACATGCCATCCCTACACCAAAAGATCAGTGTAGCAAGTCCCTGCAGCTTGGTGTGAGCTTTGCAGGTGGTTACGTTGCTGGAGTTTTCTGTGCGATTGTGTCCCATCCTGCTGATAATCTTGTCTCCTTCCTCAACAATGCTAAAGGAGCTACTGTTGGTGATGTGAGTGTTTTCTTAGCATCTGTATAGGAGATTCACTGTTTTTTTTCTTGCCTAACTTTTTTGTTATAATTGTATTGGTTGTGCAGGCCGTGAAGAAGATGGGCTTGTTGGGTCTCTTCACCCGAGGACTTCCTCTACGTATTGTCATGATTGGTACTCTTACTGGAGCCCAGTGGGGTATTTATGATGCATTTAAAGTCTTTGTCGGACTGTGAGTACACTTTTGCTTGTCTACTTCATTCTGACATCTTTTTGTGCATGCTTGATGAAGTTGAAGTTAATTGACTTTTCAGGCCAACCACTGGTGGCGTTACTCCCGCACCTGCTGCTGCTGAGCTTGCAAAAGTGTAAGTTTTTAGAAGGATTAGCGGATATCTTTTTGGGAAAATAAGCATAGGATGAAGTTGTTATAGCTACTCTGAAGCTATTCAGAGATCATTCTTTTAAATCCAGAAGTTATGCCAAATTTTTTGTCATCGACTGATTTTGCTGTGAGGAGGAACGGATTTGTTCTCATCCTCCCATTATTATAAACTTTTTGCTGGTTCTGTCACGAAGTTTCAATTAGAATCATAGCATCATCCCATGTCAGATTCAATCAAAAAGAATAATGGGCAGACATGGGGATACATTTTGCTCTGTCCAAGATCTCCGGAGATATTATTTTATACAATTTTTATTAATATGTGCATACATGGTGTTAATCCCTGTTATAAGCTGATATTGCTGGGATGCGGCTTTTGTACTGCAGCATACATATTTGGTTTGCAAGTTTTGGTCTTTTTCTGTGCTTTAGTGGCCATTTTAGTCTACTTATGTTCAGTTGCATTTGCCTGGGGTTTTGTTTTTGCCTCGACTTGCCATAGTTAGTCATCAATCAAAAGCCATGGTATGGCTTGTTTTTGCCTTGACTTGTCAGAGTGAGTGATCAATCAAAAGCCATGGTATGGTTTTGTTTTTGCCTTGACTTGCCAGAGTGAGTGATCAATCTAGAGCCGCAGCGTTTGGCTAATTACGGCCGGTGAGCTGGGGACTGTTGTAAGGGGATGAAATAGTTATTAGCTGTGTGCCAATCTTGTGCCAGAGTATCTGATCTATACATTTTTATGTGTGCCCTTTAATTGTGTAGACCAGATGTGTTGACACAGGTTGACAAAGAGCATCTGTTACTGAGCTGTAAGAATGACATTCTTTTTTGGGGTAAATAACGGGGCCTAAGTCCAATGAAAAACTACAGATGAGCTACATGGGGTAGGGAGACTTCTGCTGCATCTGCAACAATAAGGGAGAAATTCCGTCGACGATTTCGTGAAACTAGTGAGTTCCTAATGTCAGTCGATAGCTATAATTTGCTAACCAATTTGCACAACGTTTCCTTCTCGATAGACATGATATGCTCTCACCTCTCATTTTTTGGAAAGCAATTCTTTGATAGTTGGTACCAAATTATTAACAACCTAGCTTTGCTCACTCGAAACAGTGGACACCACTAAGGCAGAGTTTACAGGCAGATCCACCCTAGAGTAACCATGAAATCAAGCGAGTCATCCATGACAAACTGCCCATTACTGACTTGTTCATTTCGAATATTTCTGTTCACTCAAAGCTGCGCGATGGTTACGTCAAATTATTAGTTAAGCAAACACCTTGTCACTCGTAAAAGTTGCGCGATGGTTGCATCAAATTATTAGTTGAGCAAACATGATGGTTTAAACGTGCATGTCATCGTATGGAGGGCTTCAAATCTTTTGGTCTACTTTTGACCCTATTCTGTGTAACTTTATTTGATCCATCTATTTACGTGGGTCTTACATAAATGGATGGACCAGATGAGTGGGTCCACAAAAAGTGGACCAGAGGATCTGGTCCCCTGTGGAGTGCGTTAACATGTGAAGTAATACTTATGCAAAAGGTTTTTTTAAACTAAATTTGAGAAAAAAATAGAAAACTATATTTAAAATAGAAACGGAGAAGCCCATCATAAATCAGTAAACTTTATCAAACGTATTTTTATTTTTAAAAAACTTCTCTCTTCAAAATTAAGATTTATTGTAAAGGTGATCAAAATTTTAATTTTTTGAATTAAATTAAAAAAAAACTTGATGTTCGTACCATCACGAAGTCAAGATAAATGATGTCACATGTAGGCAATGGTTATTCTAACCATAAGCTACATCAAACAAGTATACATGACAATCCATCGTGACATTGTAATTCAACATCATCATATGAATATCAGCATTTTAAAATTGTAATTATTATCACATTGACTCTATCTACTGTTTTAAAACTAATGAATCGTGTTTTGGAAAATTGTAATTAGGAATTTAGAGGTTCATTTTATTTTTTTCTTGGAAAGATGCTTCGTCATTCTCTCATGTTTTGCTACGTTAGGTCTCATTAATTTTGAAGTTGCGCTCTTATTTCTTTTGATAAATTATTTTAATCCTTTTATGTACTTTTTATCAATTTTGATGGATTATAAAAGGTGGTGAAATTTTTTTTTTGGTGAGGTTCTAAGTTCAATTTCTTAAGATTTAAGACTTCAAAATTTTACCTAATTAAATAAAACAATCAATTTAAACTATTGAATTTCTTAATTGGTAGCTTTTTTAATAGTGAAAATAGTCTATTTCCCTTCAAATTGTTCTAAAACTTATTTCTGGTGGTTAAGAATAAACACATAATTTTTCAAACGATGATGAGGAGTTCTTCCATAATCTAATTATAACTTTAGTATTTTTTAAATGACTTGTAGAAACTTTTACATAATTTGGTTAGGACAATAGTTTGTTTATATTCTCAAAATTTTATGTTAGGTGCATTTAAGTTTTTAAACTATTTTGGGTTAAGAAAATATATTTAAAACTTATTCTGTCATTTATCGTTTGTTTGTGAACTCAATAAAAAAAATTGTTTGATGTTATAATAATTAAAACAACAATTTTGAGATAAGCACATACTTATAAAAGAACAATAAATTGACTATTAAAGAAAGACCAACATTATTAGGAGACAACTGTTAATAGCAAACTCGACTTCTCCATGGCTCACATCCTGGTGGTAGGATTGTAGTTGCATTTGACCCTAATTATTTCTCTCTTACAAACACGTTTATTGTGATATGACTGCTAGGGAATTCAATAGCACAATAGCTATCATTGTCATTTATGCAGGAAATTGGGAGGTTCTTATGGAGTCAGCTATTTAATCTAGCATCAAATATTGCTTCATCTTGGATATTGGCTACAAACTATAGTTGCACTATATTCCCTAATGAATCTGATGGTTTTCCTTTTCATTCCAATAAGAGGTTTCATGAAATGATTGATCTAACCATCAGAATTGGCCTGATGGATTTGAAATTTAAAAGAACTTTTGTATACATAGAGCAATAAGCAAAATAAAGGTAGATTCATGAAAGGGAAACTCGACAGGTGCCTTATTAATGATGAATTCTTAAATAAGTTCTAATAGAGTTATCTGCACTTTGGGATAAATTTAATATCTGATCACTCAATGCTAGAAATCACTTTAAAAAAACATAATGATATTAGAAAAACTCCTTTCAAATACATTAATTTGCTACTCCATCACCTTGATCTAGACGTTGCATTCTCCAATAGTCTCAAACCATGTACATTACTGAGTTATAGCTTTTCTCAGGTTTACATTATACGAGCATGTATCAAAATGTTTAACACTGCACCAGCAAGTTTGGTGAATGCTGTCGCCTGTAATTAAATATAAAAAAACCAACTTCCGTGGTTGTAATTGTGAATTAAACAGAATTTAATTGAAAATTGAAATTGAAAAATAACTAAAAGCAAAATAATGTGAATTTAACAATCAATAGAAATAAATCTTGGTTTCCGGTCTCCTTCGTTATTGAACTTGCGTTGATCATCGACACAAAAAATAACCAATTTATTAGTTCAGCATTCGTCGTGGTAAATTTTTTTACCTATTTTCTCTTATGTTTAGTTGACCAAAACATATATTTGAATTAACCCTTATTAATTAACAATCTGGATACAATCTCATATTTAATTAATTAATAACTTTACAAATCAAAAAAATTGACGAACTAGACAACATACATACGATATATATTTAGGCTAGATAATTATTTTTTCTAGAATCATACCTCTAACGTAATAGACAAAAATACTAGTCGCTACTTTTGATTAAAAGAATTGAACGTCAACCTGTTTAATCTAGCGATTGATTGAATAAAAACACAAACTAATTGTGCACCTAACTGTCAAATTAAACAATCAAATAATGACCAAAAAAAAATAATTAATACTTGATTAATAAATTGATTGAAATAAAGAACAAAAATCTCATAACATGCAAATTTCAATAACTAGGATTCCGTAAATCAAGAAATAAAAATTTAATTACCCAATATCATGACTTCCCTAACTATTTCAACTGTTACTGACATTGAGATTGTCTACGGTGTTGGGACTGTTGCGGGCATCCTTCTCTATTTGCTATCTGCGGCAACCTTCTTTCTTTTTATTCACACTGACCTCACGCTCCTTTCTCTATTTAACGCAACCCTCTTGATTTTGTTAAGCCTCTCTTTTGTCATTGTAGATGGTGGGACAATTAAAGGTTGGATTTTAATGGTGTTCTACGCAATTGTTCATCCACGCACACGTCTGCCCATCTCCAAGCTTCTCCCCTCTCTTCTACGCAGCAGCCACCTGCTTTCTATTTAATGCCGCCCTCTTGCCCTCTACTGTTCGATGGGACAATTAAAAATGCAACTCCATTAAAACCTTCTCCTCATGCACTGCTCCTGGGATGCTCCTAAACGCATGCGTTTAATGCCACACGTTTCACTCACACCTGCTCACTGTTTATTTGATTAGACAATTTAAGTTGCTGGTCTATTTAAATGTTCACGTACAAAACCCTCGCTCCTGGTTCAAGCTTCTGTTGTCGTTTTAGTCTTGGGCTCCATGTGCTGTGTTGCGTTTTGGTCTCCAAGTGTTGCATTTCAGGCTTTTGGTTGTTGCACGAGGTCATGTCTAATTAGTGACAACATCTAGTTTGGCTCTTTTTGTCCCGTATCATCGCAATTCTTTCTATTTAGTTCCGAAATACACCCTGACATAAAACAAGATTAATTTCCATTAAGTATAACTTTAAATCTCAATAATAAAGAAAATTAACACACAAAAAGATAGAAAATAAAGATACTAACAAACTCCCTCACACTTAACCTTTTGCTCGCCCTCTAGCAAATTAAACATGACTACTAAATTCTATCAATTCATTTTCAAAAAAACTAAATGCATGCAATCATTTAAACTTTGGCCAATCGTGTAATATCCTGTTATCGATGTGAAGGGCATATTAGTAATTCGGATGGATTATGATTGAGTGTATGCGTATTTTGATTTGCACATGCATTTTAGCCTCTAAAAATGTTGATAAATACTTATCATTGCACGAGCATATGAATGTACGTACATGTATGACATATTCCCGGTATGATAGTGTAAATTGGAAAATTGGGTGATAATTGAATAAATTATGTTTTGAATATAGAATTGGAGTGAAAATTGAATTTTAGAGAGTTGAAAATTGAAATTGGAGTGTAGGAACATGTGTCACATATTTTTTAGGATTTATAGAAATTTTTCCAGAATTTTTAGAGTTATGAGTCCGGACCGAAAAAATGATTTAAAGGCTGATTAATTAGATTCTGGTTTTGCAATTGATTGACAATTGGTACGAGAAAATTTGAGTTATGAATTTAGGATTTATTAATTATAGCCATTGCAAAATTTGGGAGAAATTAGATTAAGAATTGGATTTTTAGACCCTAAGATTTGGGCATGTGGCATAAGAGTTGCCAAACATGCCCTTAGCTTTAAATCCCTTATATATAAAACCCCTAATCTTTGAATTTGCTTCTCACGATCCTCCCTCTTGCTTTGAAAGAAAATTTCATTTCTTCTTCTCTTCTTCTTCGTGATCCATCATCATCTTTGCTCCTTGTTTCTATTTCCTTCTCATAAATTGCTTCCTTCCTCATTATTTACTTAGCTTTAAGCTTGTGAGTGGAGAAAATGATCCTTGGTGTTGTTAGAGGTGAAAACCGTGGGTGTTGAAAGAGCTTGAAGGTTGGAGAGTCTTAAGTGTTTTGAAGAAATTCCAGGTTTAAATCAAGTAAGTCCTTGTTTGTTATGTTTTAAGTTGTTTAACTTGAGGATTGATTAAAGTATTTGATTGTTGGTAAATGTATAGGTTTTGGATGAGATAAGTTTATGGGTTTATTGTGTTTAATTTTGGGTAATTGAGAGATAATGAATCTTTGATGGATTCGAGGTTAGAAATGAGTTGCGTGTAGTGTATTAAGTTGATTGGGAATGTTTTGAACTGAAATGAATGGATTTTAAATCAGCAGAACTGAGAAATCTGGGTTTAGGGTGCGATTATGGGTTTGCACATCGCGACGTGTGATGAACACGCCGCGGCGAGCAAGTCCTTCTTCGCACGCCGCGGCGAGTGGAATTCTGTCGTACGCCGCGACAAGCAAAGGTGCGTGCCGCGGCGAGCAGAATGTCTTCGCATGACAAGCCAAAATGCACGTCGCGACGACCATCAGCGAACACGCCGCGGGGAGAGAAGAATCGTGCGTCGCGGCGAAGGCGAGACAACTCGTCGCGGCAAGCGATCATGCGTCGCGGCAAGGACTCCTGATTTCTGAAAATGAATTGATTTGTTTAATTAAAAATTTTTGAGGTTCTAATTTCTAATGAATTGGTTCTTTATTTATTGATTGGAATTTAGAGATTAAGAATTTCAATTTAGAAGAATAGAATTTCAAAATTTAATTCGGTGGTTCTCGAAATTGGATGGTGATTGAATAGTGAATTCGATTTTGATTTAAAGATAATTCCTATGTCTTGGAATTTGAATTTAAAGAGTTCAAAACTTAGTCAACTGAATTATGGTATTAGGAATTGCTATGAATTAGAGTGAAAGAGTTGAATTGGTAAGATTCGGGAATAGGATCGGGAATGTCATACATATGTATAGTATGCGATTCAATCATTGCATGTGCATTACTGAATATTGTAAATTGTGCAATTAGTGATATTGGTATTATTTGATTGTTATAGAGGCTCCGATGGATCGATAATCCACGGATATTGCTGGGACTTCCATGCTGTAGCTCGGAAGTACAGGTGAGTAACCTAGTTGGTTTCTCAATTTATGTGTGTTTAATATTACGCATTGATGCCATGTGGAGATAATGGATGGATATATGTGTTTGATTTTAATTTATTTCGGACCATGGGTGTCTGAAATATTGGAAATGTGATATTGAAGCGCTAATGTGTGTAAATGTTTGTGAGCGCATCAATGCAATAAATTGTAAATGTATATGATTGAAATACCGGACCGAAGTTCCGAAGAAATGGAAAATAGCATTGAAATGTAAATGATTGTAAATGACTGTAAATGGAAATTGGAACATATGCATTCATGCATAATGGCATGATCAGATAATGACAGTTGTGACCTGAGCAGCCAACGTATTACAGAGCTTTAAGCTCAACGCACAGGGCTTTGTGCCCAACGTATTTGAGAGCCGCTGGCTCAATGTATCAGGGCATTTAGGCCCAACGTATTCAGAGCCTCAGGCTCAAAGCAATGTGCCCGTCACTGGGACAGTTTCAGGCGCACGGTCACAACAACGAAATGAAAATGAAAAGTGTCACATGTGC
>JANTPM010000006.1:25727510-25738938 GCA_025434745.1 Erythroxylum divaricatum
CCTCAAATCATATGATTTCTTACATTCCATAGCATCTTGTCATTTATAATCTCTTACTTTTGCATAAGATCTCACATGTATAACCATAATTCATACTTAAGATTTTCCAACTCATATCTTTACATAATTCACATTTCCTCATCTCTAACACAAATTATACACATAACACTCATATACTTTCATTTTCATATTTCTAATTTTCGCTTCAAGATTCGGGGTCCAACATTTCCACTCAGTGAGGGTATTAGTTTTATCCTGTCACACAACAATACAACATATGAAATTTTTACCAAGAAAGAAGGTGGCAATCCATATCTTAAAATACTCTCCGCATATACACACACAACACAGAAGTGCATCTAGGAGCTGAAAACTTGCAGCCAAAAAATATATTACCCTTGAAATTGAAATTTGAGAAATGTTGGATAAAATGATACGAGTTATAAAAGCAACACATCAAATAATTGTTTTAGGAACCCAAAAAAATTGTGGCCACAAGCCTATTAAACATGATTAACTTTATGGAAGCCAGCATTATAGTATTATAGGGATTCAGATATTCCAAGACTGCAAATCATAAGAGAACAGAGATATTGAACCTATGCAACTGTATGCATATTTATTTCCCCAAGTTGAGCATATAAGAAATGAATGTGTGCTAAGGGCAATTGACTTAGCACACTTTTATTCTTATTCCAGCACCATTTAATTTTCTCCCTAAAAGATCCCATTTAGTATCTTAGTTACTATGTACAAACTTTAAATAGCCACCAAAATCCTTAATTTTTCAGCTTGTTAGCACCATTTTACAAAATTCCTTAAGCTTTTGCACTGTATCTATTTGTGTTCTTTGACCAAATTGACAGAATCAGGGATCTTTTGCTCAAGGAGGGGCATACACATTTTGTGGCATCATATGAGCCGACATCTGGATATAATACAAGCAAACATCTTACAGGTACATGAAAGTATACGATATTATGTTACTGATTACTAATATATGAATATGTGAGGATGTTGGTATTATTTAATACCAACATGTATCAATCAAATCCAGGCTTAAAACAGAGTTTCCAGTTACCATCAGCGAATCTGAGCAGACTTGTAACTTGTGTAACCAAGTTGTCATTCTTATCTTTACCAAAGGTCCATTTCATCGAGACCAAGTCAATTCCTCAAGAAAAAAACCTTCATTATACTCCATATCCTAACTTACTAGACTTGATAAGCAGATTAATCTCCATTTATCTAGCTTTGCAAAGTCTTAAATGAAGCTAAATGACAAGAAAATGACCTCTCCATAACTGGTATAACACCACTGCAAAAGAGAGCTTCTAAAACCATCTTGATCTTACATCAATCTTTCTAACTCTTGTTTCCTAGTTTCTTGTGCTTTTGGACTATATTCAAAATCACGATCTCAGTCATGATAAAAAAAAAACCTTAAATTGGAAATTTCATTAAGTGAAACAAATGAGTTTAATCAAGCATTTAACACATACTTCAAATGAAAATGGCAAAACATGTACTTTTGTCAAAGTAAGGATCATATGGAGCAGCACCTGTTCGAAAATTGTCAGCAACACATAGAAACAGGGTCACTGTGTAAAGAGCATATTCATTATCCTCATGCAATTTCTTGGAGGACTTTGGAAGACCTAGATACTTAAATCAAGCTGAAGTACAAAATCCACAATAACAAAATGAAAATGAAAGCCTCTAATAAGAACACCAACTCAGGTGAACCAATCTCTAGGGTACAAATTCAAACTTTTAAAGCAATGAATTTTATTGCAAAATAAAAAACCAACAAAAAGGAAAAAAAACTTACCACATAGCTAGTCAATGTTTCATAGGTTGCCAGCCAGTCTTTCTGTGAATACTTGGGAACAATAGCAAGAAGGGTCTTAAAATGTTCAGATGAGATAATATCCTCAAGTTTCACCATATTTGAAAGATCACGGATAGCTAAGCTGAAGCAGACAAAGATAAGGGAGAAACATAACCAAATTATTCAGGAATGCAAAAAAAAGGGGAAATTTAAGGCGTATTTGCTACCTTCCACTCTGTTTTTGATTAATAGCATTCAACTGGCTTTGAACATTGTTATACTGTTAGAAAACATCAATATAAAACATAATCATATAGATTATGTTAAACAAGATCTTTACATATGCATTTCATAAACAAAAAACACATACTTGATTTATTGTTGTAGTTCCACTAGTTAAAAAAATTTATCACCAACTTTAATTGCAGAATCCTTCCTTTATTTTTTCTGTACTCTTTTATTGATCAAAGAAGAAGAAGCAACCATACACATAGATGCATATGTATAACGTTGCGTTCTTAAGATAACTACTCTTTGTAGTTATTTCAAGAGTCTAAGGACTATTATACCCTTCATGGGTGTAATAATAACTCATATCTCCTACTCACACATGATGGATTTAATCTTAAAAGCAAACTCTGCAATGTTCATACTTGTTCAATAACTGGTGTGACCAGCATACGATGAGAGCACAGTGCCATATATCTGTTAGGAGTATATGACATCTTGATTACAAATTGATCCTGGGACTTATGTGTCCTTGAGTAGACATTGTATGCTATACCCTAGGTCATATCTCGCATTTGTATTTTTCTTTGATCTCATTTAGTTTCTTGAGTCATGACTGTATTCAAGTTCTCTACTAAAGAGACGATGGCCGTCTATGAATACTTTTCGTGCGAGTCAATGATAAAAATAAATGACCTTCTTCTGTTATCAATTCTTTTTTGAATTAAATTTAATTTGCTTTTCTAGAATTATTCCATAGGATCGCATCTTCCATGATCTTCTGGCAATAACCTAAAGTAGCAAACCTTAAATTCAATTCTCAAGGATGAAACAAGAGTTATAAGGGTATATGATGAGGTTCTTCTCAACCTCAAGGGTCTCACACAATGTAAGATGAGATCTTGGGACTTACATTAATCCCTTTTTATGGTCAGTTCTGTACACCTGGTATGAGTCATGTGCTACGGTATTTACTCTCTTCATTTAACTTAAACATCTTTTATTCAAGAAATACTGTACAGATGATAGTTCAAACATACTCAATGTTTAACTTGAGTTCACTTCACTACTCAAAACAAACTTATTCAAAACTCACAGCTCGCAACGTAAGATAGATATAGTGATTAACAAATCACGTTGATCCAATTTCCTTGCGGCATTTATGGTTTAAGTTTCTTGCTCTCAATTATCACCTAAATAATAAACTTTAAACATGCCTCATCTCTAGAGAGCATAAACATTAGAGGTGATTTCTCGTATGAGAGAGCCAATCTATAATATGTCTCATATACATATGATTCATCCCAAAATATATCTATGCAACAAACATATAAATATTCATGGATCAAATGATACACAATGTATAATTCTCATTATACATTATATCCAAAATATGAAATTATAATGAGTGAATATACACAGAGGAATGTTTATCAGTACGTTTCAATATAGACGTTGTCCTAATGACTTTACATGCCCAATGTATACATTTTTGGAAATTGGCTTTGTCATTGGGTCTGCTATCATATCTCACGTAGATATATATTTCATGTTCATTTCTCCTCGTGCAACTATATCTTTCACATAATTATACTTGGTATCTATATGCTTTGTCTTACAGTGAAATTTGGGGTTTGTAGTATAAGCGATTGCAGCTTGAATATCACAGTTGATAGTTATTGGATTAATTTTGATTTTAATGACTCCCAAATGCACTAAGAATTGATGAAGCCGTACAACCTCTTGTGCTGCAATTGAGAATACTATAACTTCAACTTCCATTGTGGATAATGCAATTCAAGATTTTTCTTACTTTTCCATGATATTGCTCCATAGTTTAATAAAAATATATATCGTGAGGTAAATTTTCTTTCATCTAAATCTCCTCCCTAGTCTGCATCTGTATACCCTTGTATACGTAGATCACTGCCTTGATAACATAATGCATTGTCTATAGTTTCCTTTAGATACCTTAAGATTCTCTTTACTGCTTTCCAATGTGCTTGGCCTGGATTTGATTGATATACGCTCACCATCCCAACAGTGTTACAAATATCTAGTCTTGTACAAATCATTGTGTACATAAGACTTCCAACTGCACTAGAGTAAGGAACATTCTTCACTTGTTCCCTTTCTTGTGGCATTGATGAGCAATTTCTCTTATTAAGGCCTTCATTTTTAACAATAGGATTATCAATTGGTTTGCAAACTTGCATACGAAATCATTCAAGAATTCTTTGAATGTACATCGCTTGTGAAAACGATAACAATCTCTTCGAATGATCTATTGAAATCTTGACTCTAAGAATGTATATTGTTTCACCCATGTCTTTCATTTCAAATTCAGATGATAATCAATCTTTGATTTGCATAAGAAACACACAGTCATTACAAGCAATCAATATATCATCCGCGTATAAAGATAAAATCACGAATTTATCTTTGGATCTCTTAACATACAAACAATTGTCTTCATCGATCATTTGAAAATCATACAAAATGATTACGTTATGAAACGAATATACCATTTTCTTGAAAACTAATTCAGGCCATAAATTGATTTTAATAATCGACATACTTTATTTTCTTAACCTGCCATGATAAAACCTTCAGGATGTTCCATATAGATTTTAAGAAAAGTAGTTTTTAAATCCATTTGATGTAATTTAAGATCCATACTGGCTACTATAGCCAGAATAAGATGGATTGAATCAAACTTTACAACAGGTGAAAAAGTTTCCTCGTAATCAATTCCCTCCTATTGTGTGTATCTTTTTGCTACAAGACGTGCCTCATATCTTTCGATATTGTCATTAACTTTTTACTTAGTTTTGAGAACCCACTTGTTCCCAATTGTTTTTTCCCTTCAGGGAGGTCAACCAAGTCCCATACTTTATTTGAGTTTAAAGAAGCCATTTCTTCTGTCATTGCTTTCATTCATTCTTCTTTAGCAAAGCCAATAAAAGCCTTATTTACATTCCTTGGCTTTTCTTCGTCTTGCGAAACAATCATATTGATTTCTCCTTCAGTCACAAAATGACATTGGGGAATCGTTCCTCGATTACTTCGTCTTAACAGAGGTTCATCATAAATAAATTCATGATTAATCTGATTGCTCTTACTGGGATCAGTTATCATAGAGAACTTTTTTGTAGAATTGCTCCCACTTGGTTGAAGTTCCTCATCTTGATTCTTTATAACAAATCATTCTGATCAAGTGACTCATATAACAATAGGTCTTTACCTATTTTGCCTTGCTTAGGAAAATTATTCTCTAAGAATTTTACATCTCGTGATTCAAATTCAGTTACACCTGCATTACCTTATTCACTAATGAACATGTATCCTTTTTATTATTCTAAGTATCTAATCAAAATACTTTTTCTCCCTCTTGGGCCTAATTTTCCATATTTATGAGAGACATCATGAACATAGCTGCACACCCCCAAGGTCTGGGACTTTACATATCAGGTCTCTTACCAGTCCACAGCTCATATGGTGTGCTAGTAACTGATTTCGTGGGCACACGATTAAGTACATAGGTGACTACTAGCAATGCATTACCCCAAAAAGTGATTCATAAATTTGTGTGGGCCATCATGGACCTAATCATTTCTAATAACTTCCTATTTCATCTTTCAGTGACGCCATTTTATTGTAGGGATCTAGGAATTATTAATTGCTTCCTATTCCTTTCTTAGCACATGAAGCCTTGAACTTTTCTGACAAGTATTCTTGTCCACGATCAGTTTGTAATGCTTTTATTTTCTTATTTAATTGATTCTCAACCAAGTTTATGTATTTTATGAAACAAACAAATGCTTCTGATTTATGAGAAATCAAATAGACATGAATATATCGACTATAGTCATCTATGAATGTGATGAAATAATCTGCCCCATGTCTAGCCCTTACATTCATTAGACCACAGATGTCATAATGAATTAAGTGCAATGGATACAAAGCTCGTGTTCCCTTTCCAAATGGCATTCTTGCCATTTTACCAGCTATACAATGCTCATATGTAGGAAGATCTACTTGACTTAGATTACCTAAAAGCCCTTCTTTAGCTAATCGATTGATTCGATTTTGACTAATATGGCATAGTCTAGCATGCCACAAAGGTGCATCATTGTTAGAATTACTAGATATAAATAATGAATAACTAATAATATTATTTTCCTTTAACACATCCAGTACAATAAAACCATCACATAAAAAACATGACCATTATTAATAGATCCAAGATACAAATCCATTCCATCACAGTGGATATTTATATTAAAATCAAGTTTAACTAAAATCAACACAGATAAAAGATTCCTACAAATCTGTGAAGCAAATAATACTTCATGTAGGATGAGGGGCACCCTCCACGCATATCCAATTTATATGTGCCAATTCCTTGTATAACAACTTTGGAATTATCACCTACATAAAACCATCAACTACCATGTGGGAGTTTACGAAACTCAACGAAGGCATACGATCCTTCGCTACATGGTTGGTTGCTCCTGAGTCTGCAATCCATAAAGGATGTGATTTTATTAGAAAAATATAACAAGAAACGATCACAGAACAAATGTTTGTACTATAAAGCTGTACCTTTTTGGGCTCAGTACAATCTCGAGCAAGGTGGCCCTTATTACCACAATTATAGCACTCTACATGTTTCATGTTCTTCTTTTTAAAGGGATGTTTTCCTTTTCCCCATTGGTTTCATTTCTCCTTCTTGGATTCCTGAGGAGAGTGTTTTAATTTCTTATTCTTCTTCCACTTATATCCACCATGATGCTTGCGTTTCTTGTTCATAGCTCCATATGTGTTAGAATTAACTGTATATTCCTCAGAAGACATCTTTGAGACTTTAAGATGGCCTTCCTCCAAGATAAGATGCCTCGTAGCATCTTCCATTATCTTGATGTTTTCATTATGAGTTAGATGCATCTTTATATGCTCCCAACTCTGAGGCAGTGAACGAATCATAGCTTGCACTTATTGTTCATCAGATAGTTCATGACTAACATCACATAACTCACTTACCATGTTGGACATTTTTCTTAGATACTTTTGCATTGTATCATATGGGTGCTTCTTATAAGTATCAAAATTAATTGTAAGTGACCACACTTTGGTGACTGAAGCACCTCTAAAACAAGTCGCCAATACGGACTACATGTCATACTTCAGCTTTCATAATTTTCACCATTGAGTTTCTCACCCCTATTAAGTTCAGCAACAATATTCTTCAAAGCAGTAGTCATTTTGAAATACTAAGTTTCTATAATAAGAAAGAACTATTTATGCATGTTAATGTCACATTAATCGTTCATAGAGTAAATAATTCGATCATAATTGCTTATGAAATCAAAATTTCACAAATGTGTTCAATCATCGTTCATACAACAATCGAATCCTAATTACTTTACTCTAGACGAATTCCTATATAAAATTCATGTAAACATATTATATAAATATTAAGAATTTATTCTTATATAACAACATATTGTATTAATTATGCCACTACCTACGAATAGTATATAAGTAATGAACCCTACGCGAAAATGAGTTCATGAGTTCGCGTGACACAATTCGCGAAGCTCGATTTACAATAGCTCTTACTATTTTCATTGGAAGACCTATAGGATACTAAGTCCTAATCAACTCCCTTCTATGCATCTCTTTAATAAATTTCATCACTAATAAGGTTGAGGTAATGTTGCAAGCAAAGTAATGTACTTTACTTCAACATTTGTATAAGCTCGACAACCTCCAAAATATAATTCTTGCATCATGTTATTAATTGAAATAACATGTTGTGTAGACCATCTCAAGGCATTAAATGCATGTTGCCAATTCGTCTCTTCTGTGCCTCACATCGAATAAGCTTAGGTGTCCACTTAATAATAAACATTTTCCTGAAAATTTTTTTTTAGGAATTTGAAGAGTGTATAAAATAACAAATTATTTTGTCTAATGCATAGCGAACTTATGTTCATATATGGAAATAAATGAATTTATTTTGTTTAATTGTTTTATTAACAATTTATTGAACTAATCAAATTATGCTATTAATTTCTAATCAATTAGAAACTTATTTCTAATCTAATCATATTCAAATATTCAACTAAAATTAGAAACTTATTTCTAATTTAAATTATAATTGAACTAATCAATTTATCTTGGTTTAATTAGAAACCAATTTCTAATAAAAACCCTTTCTAATTTTAACTAAACAAATTAGTTTGTTTTTATTTCAATTTGAAACTAATTTAATGAAATTAATTAATTTGGCTAAATTAGAAAACTTATTTCTTATTTCTTTATGCCACATTTAATTTAATTTATTAATATATATATAATAATGTCTAGTTCAACCTTAATGTGGATATTTAGGCCTAAGCCTTCAATCCTAATGGAAGAAAGATATATATATTTTGTGGGTCCAAGCCAAAGCCCATAATGTATTTTGGACATGACCCATTTATTGTTATTATAATATATATCTCAAAAAATTATTGAAAAACAAAACAAAACAACAACAAAAAACAATATTCACGTGTTAGTTTTATTTTTCAAGAAGAAGACATGTATGTCTTCTTCCTCTTCTTTGCGTATCTGTTATGTTTTTTTCTCTTCTTTCTTCTTCTTTTCTTCATTCTCTTGTTACTATAACAACAAAAACAACTTGGTAGAAAAATCCAAGACCACTCTTTGTAGATTCCAGATGAATGAAATGACACTAATGCAGTATAAGTATTTTCACTTTTGGATGCATTCTCTAACAATGACGTTGGCCATTTGAAAAAAAAAACTCAAAAGTCATGCTTTCATGGATAATGTTTAGAGAGAGAAGTAATAAGAGGAAAGAAAAACAAAACAAATTTTTGTGTATAAAAAAAATCATAAAAGACAAGTTCAGTATAACAGAGGAAAACTTGATGACAGATTCATATAATTATTCACAGATATTCAATCAATAGCCAAAGTTTAATATAGATTCGTTAGCATACATATAAACAAAAACAAAAACATGCTCTAATAATAATGTTAGAAAAAATCAATATAAAACACAATCACATAGATTATGTTAAACAAGATCTTTACATATGCATATCATAAACAAAAAATACATACTTGGTTTATTGTTGTAGTTCCACCGCTTAAAGAACTTTATCACCAACTTTAATTGCAGAATCTTTGATTTATTTTTCTGTACTCCTTTGCGAACTCAGTAAGAAACCATCATCGATGGTTCACCCAATTCATGCAACACGTCATTTCACATAACATATATTCACATTGTTGCATATTTAAGCACATTGCACAGTTTCAATTGAACGCAGACCATTTATACATTTCACACGGTTATACATACAGAACCAATTGAATTCGTAAAACATTCAACCATAAGACAGTTGTTTCCCAATTTACATTCAGAAATACCACGGAATTACAAGGCAGTTAGCCTTTCATTCATTCAAAGAAGTGCAATCCAATGCATATGTAATGCGCATGTGACCCTTTCCAATTTATTACGGTGTTGTGACCGAGCGCCTAAACTGTCCCAATATGGGCGCATTAATCGGTGAGCCTGAGGCTCTGAACTGTCCCAATATGGGCGCATTAATCGTTGAGCCAAAGGCTCTGAATCACTGTGGGGCTCGAGGCCCAATATAAACGTTGAGCTAGTAGCTCTCGGTGGCTGCTCCGGTCACAACTCTTATTAACTGATCATGCATTCATGCATGGAATGCATGTGTCACAATTAAACAATACGACATCACAATCGAATCCAATTTATCATATTCAAACAATTATTTCACAACGATTCACAGTATAACCACAAACACGATTGATAATCCCAAATTAACACATTCACACAATTGGTTCACAAATAATCACATTCCAATCACAATCAATCACATTCAAATCACATATAGCAAGTAGGACACTTCTATGTCAGTATCTCCCAGTACATCGGGCACCTTCGGCCCGGAATCAGTCATAAACAAACGCATGGCCCACCGTTATCTCCACAGTGTTATAAGTTCAAAATTATAAACAATTAATAATCGAGAAACCATCTAGGTTACTCACCTTTGCTTCCGAAGCTAAAGCCTGGAAGTCTCGGCAACGTCTGTGAATTGACGTTCCAAATGCTTCTCTAAAACAGTCCAAATATATCCAACATTACCAAATGCATAATCATAAATATTAAATAATGCACATATAGAAATTAAAATGTGTACAATGCATGTTCATGACATTCCCGGCCCTAATCCAAAATTTTCCATCATAAAAAAATTCCATCTAAAAATAAGAAGGCCATAGCCACTAAAATCACTCAATTCGGACCTCGATCGGTCCAAAAATAAATAAAATTGAGACCACAGAACCATTTCCCGGACCCACGTCAATTTTTCGTCTAAAAATTCCTAATTTCCCATAAAATGAAATTCAATATTTTACAAATCCGATGCCTCAAGAATCGGGTCAATCGGACGTCGGACGGAAAAGTTATTCATGAAAGAATTCAGAAAAAATAAAACAAATAATTAATTTATATATATATAACCATCTGCATCGCGAGGGCGAGACGTCGCCCTCGCGAGGCAGACTACCTCGCTTTTCTCGTGAGAGCGAGGCGTCGCCCTCGCGAGCGGGCGAGTTTCTGCCCAGTTGCTTCCCTTTTTCTCTTGATTTCCAACCGAACTTCACAAACCAATAACTTTTTGTACACAATTCAGAAAATTACCAACCATATCGCGTTGGAAAGATGATGAAAACTTCTACAAGTCTCATGAAGACCATAAAAAGCAATTTCACCCCTAAGGGTGTTGAAAATCCACTCGAAGCTACTGCCCAGTCAATGCCTCTCAAAACAGTACAGGACATTTTAAATTCAATAACTTCTCATTTCCTTACTCGAAAATTATAAAATAAATGTGCACAGAAAAATCATAATGTTTTTTACAACCTTCATGAACGAACCAAAATCAAATTCACTTGTTAAATAGGTCAAACAATTCAACAAAGAATCTACCCACTGAAATTGCCCAATCTGAACAGCAAAATTCCAAACAGTATAGCTCCTTGTACAAATGTCAAAAAAATCACTAACTTATATCAATGGGAAGATAAAATCTCATAATTCAATTTTGATGAAGTACTAAAGATCAAAATCTATCATTAACAAGCTCAAAACTGGCATGTAAGTGACTGCCCTGATCAGCAGTCAATGACTTAGCTTAGGTTTAGATTTTTGCAAATTCATTACTCCCAAATATGACATCCAAAAATAGCATGATATATACCATTTTCAAGATAATTTCTTCCTCTACAACATCTCAGAAGATCACTTAAGCC
>JANTPM010000006.1:25775332-25788137 GCA_025434745.1 Erythroxylum divaricatum
TTCTCATTTTTGTCCTAAGTTTCGGCTCCTTTCCACTATGAACGACAGCTCTCCTTTGTCTTCTTGTGCCATGTCATTTAATGAATGAAGAAAGACCAAAAAGCCCCTCTATCAAAGCCTTCTAACTTAAGTCCTTAAGTGGACTTCCCAATATGCCCCTAAAAGCTCATTTTAAATCATACTTACTTTAGGACAATTTTATCACTATCAAATTGAAGGAATTTGCCAAAATTTCCTTCTAGAGAATTATTCCTCATTGTCTTAATTTCATAAAGCCATAAAAAGCATCCAATTTGGAGCACTACATCAAAAGTTATGCTCAAAACATTTCAAATATGTCTTATGCTAACACATTTTTCTAGCACATTATTTCCATCCAAAAATTGACCTTCTTAGGGACCAAATTGAAACTCGATTTCTTCATAAAAATTTTAACCCTATTTATATAGTTTAATACAAATAAGAATCACCTCAATTGGATTTCTAGATCAAAACTTATGGCTAAAATACGTTCAGATGTTCCTAATCCAAGACTGCACACGAATCCGAACTTCAATTCAAAATTGAAAGTCTTAAGGGCTAAATTGAAATTCAATTCCTTCTTATGATTTGTAGCCCCATATCTCAATTTTATTTTCCCTCAAGAAGCAAGTCAATCGAACCTCTATAGATCCCGAAGTTCACAAAATACTGAACTATGTTCAAAACATTTCCCAACTCACTTTGATTTAATCAATCCCTCTTAATTTAATCTTATCCAACCTCTAATTAGGTCGATTTCTCAGTAAAAGATGCTGTCATAACATAAATCAACCTATAACACATTCAAACTTCCAAGATTCATATCTTTCAATTCTTACATCCACTAATTGCATAATATACATCATTGTAAAGCTTGGAAAATCTTCTATAATTTTCAAGAAGACCACTGAACTTAATTTAGAACATATAGTCCAGAATTTTTCCTCAAAACACAACATGCACCATACTACACTTAGAAACATTTCAAAGTCAAAGTAAAATAACCTTAACTTTGACTGATCATAACTTTCACTCCCGATATCTAAAAATTGCAAACTTTATGGCGACAAAAAGCTCTCAACATAATCTACAAGTTTCATGTAGATCATTTTCTCAAATTTTGCCTCAAACAAAAAGTCAACTTTTTATCACCAAAAGTCAACTTTCTTAATTCTTCACATTTTCACACTTTTTCTCTTTATTTCTTGATTTTAAACTTAATTTGCAATAAACTAATTCACTTTAACTTTTATAACCCATACAAATCTAATTCTCAAAGTCATCAAAATCTTTCCATTCTTTTTCTCATCAATTTCTTAAAATATAAACACATCTATTACAAAATTTGTATACAATCATACTTATTTCATAATTTTTATATTTCTAATTTTCACTCAAAAATCGAGGTCCAACAGATAGTTTGGATATTATAAAGGAAGGAATACATTCGATTCGTAATAGTGTAGTATATTATAGTGAAACACTTAGAAGAGTTAATAAATTTAAAGAAACTGCATGATTCTAAGTATGAAGATGTTGGTTTTAAATTGTCCAACCAGATGGAACTCAACCTTCAACATGTTGGATTTGACTGTCCAATATGTTGATGCGTTTACTAGGCTGAGACAAAGAAATTCTCAGTACACTTGCATATTTACAGAAGGCCAATGGGAATTGGCTAGAGAACTATGTGCAAAGTTGGAATTATTTTATAATGCGACTGAATTGTTCCTGGGAACAAAATTCCAACTTTGCTCTATTGCTTTAACACTATGTGTGAGATAAAGAAAGTTTTATCTAATTGGATATTTGATTCCAATGAGGTTATTAAAGTTATGATATAACAGATGATGGAGTAGCTAAATTCTTATTAGGATATGGTTGTAAATATTATTGCAATCTTATCTATGCTAGACCAAAGATACAAAATAAAGGGGGTTAATTTTATATATAATATGTTGTATGGTGATTAAGCCTAGAAGCATGTAAATGTCATTAAACAATTCTAGAATGATTTCTTTAATGATTATCAACTCAGAATGAAAAAAATTCATGATCAAAATTTATAGTAGGTCGGGTTGTTTAAATCTGAATTCAGTTTCAAGTTCAGGCTCATCTTCTAATAGCAGTTTGTTACTTTAACTTTCAAAATTTATGAAAGAAAAAAACGGCTAAGACTTCATACAATATGATAGAAATAGATAAATATTTGACGAAAGATTCTTTAGTTGAAGTTAAAGGTGTGCACTTCGATGTTATTATGGTGGAGGAGTTCTGGAAATAATTTTCCAATCATGCAAGTAATTGTATAAGACCTATTAGAAATTCCATCATTTATCGTTACTCCAAAGTCTACTTTTAGCACTAGTAGTTGGGTTATTAGTCTTCATCGTGTTCAACTTCATCCTCGTATTACTGAAACCCTTATATGTACCCCAAGTTGGTTAGATGTTGAAAATATTGAGGGTAAATTCTTTTCTTTTTGATTATTAGTTTTGCCTATTTTTTATATTATCTTACCTTATATTGTTTTTTTCAATTTGTATATTAATGCAACTATAGGTTCTAATGCGGAGGTGACTAGTCATACATATCGATCGAGTGGACATTATTTTGATAAAACATTTAAAGATGAAGTTATATTTAATTATTTATTAATTATTTCCATGTTCTTAATATTCCTTTAATTTTAATATTACATTACTAAATATAATGCTTGTATATATATAAAAAATGACGCAAATTATTGATGATCTTGACTACAATGATTAGCTGCTCTCTACATCTATCTAATCTCTATTCTCTATAGTCTCCATTCTCCATTCTCCAGTTTCAAGTATTCAATCTCCTTCATGATTTTATCTTTTTTTTCATAAATTGTATCATTTTTTGTAAAATGATTTGGATAATCATTTTTGTAAATTAAGATTACTATAATTAATTTAATTAATCATTTCAATTATAATCTTTTTTCATTTTTATAACCGTATCCTCCTTCATTAATGAATTTGTTGCATGTTATTTATTTTATCATTATATATACGTTTTATGTGTTCATTCATTATAAATCTAAATTTATTATTAATCAATTAAAATTCGTAACTATAATTAAGTGAATTGATCATTTTAATTATAATTTTTTTCATTGCCTATAATTCTATCCTCCTTCATTAATGAATTTTTTTATCTTATTTATTTTATCAATATATGTAGTTTTATACATTTATTCAGTATAAAATATCTTTTTTTATTAATCACTTGAAATTTGTAACCATAATTAATTGCATTGATCACTTTAATTATAATATTTTTCTTTCATTTCCTATAATCTTATCCCCCTTTATTAATGAATTTGATCATCATATTTATTTATCAGTATATGTATGTTTTATATATTCATTCATTATAAAATCTCAATTTTTATTAATCAATTAAAATTCATAACTATAATTAATTGAATTGATCACTTTAATTTTAATCTTTTTCTTTAATTTCCTATAATCCTATCCTCTTTTATTAATAAATTTAGTTTCATCTTATTCATTTTATCAATATTTTTATGTTTTGCATATTCATTCATTATAAAATCTTAATTTTTTAACCAAATAATATTTATAACTATAATTAATTGAATTGATTACTTTTATTATAATCTTTTTCTTTCATTTCCTATAATCTTATCCTCCTTCATTGACCAATTTGGATTCATCTTATTCATTTTATCAATATAAATACTTTTATATATTCATTCATTATAAAATTTCAATTTTTATTAATCAATTGAAATTCGTAACTACAATTACTTAAATTGATCACTTCAATTATAATCTTTTTCTTTCATTTTCTATAACCATATACCCCTTCATTGAATTTGGTTAATCTTATTCATTATATATATATATATATATATAAGTCATTAAATAAGAAATATTTGATGTAGACTCTATATGATAAAGACCTCCTTCATTGACTTTAAGTGCTTGTAGTCTCTTTTAAGGTTTGTGATAATTCTTGATTCACAATAGTAAGATCCATGTTTAAATTCGAGTTTTAAAGCTGTTTGTTAGCTTTTCAGAATACACTGGTCGACTAACATCTTAGTGCATTCAATTAATGAAACCAAAAACTATGTTTTCTTCCTTTTAGTGAGTTTGTTATTTGTTTGGTTGCTTGCCTAGTTGCCTATAAAGTCACACTGGTCAACTAATGTCCCTATTTTTGAGACTTCCTTCTTTCCTAAGAGTTTGAAAAGAGATTGGTCACTCTTCTATCGAAAACCTATATATATTTGTTGACCAGTATACTGCATCGATCGATTAAAAGATCATGTTTTAAATCCAATCAATTTTTTCAAAGTGCATCTGTGATAGGTACTTCATGTTTGGCTCAAAATTTTAAAATTAATTGAAGTTTCTATGCCATAAGTATACGAATTGTATAAAATAGTATAGCAAGATATCATTCCCTCGAGGATTAGCTAGTCACCTTGTAATTCAAATTGACTTTTGCTTGATTAAACCAAATAATGAGAGATTGAAATTGCAAAAATTCAAAATTTAAAGGCTTGCAGACATACTTTAAAATGTCACAAAAATAAGAACACAATTTTTCTTTAGAGAATCAAATTATAAAGGTTAAGGTCATTCTCTCCATACAATGTAATCCCTCAGTTTAGTAAAGTAATCATGTTTAGTCCTATGAATTCTAATGTATTGGACCCTTCTCTCTCAATACTCGAACCAATTAAGCCTAAAATAATGATTAAAGTTCATTATTTGATCTCTTAATCCATACACTTTACTTAACTGTTAAGTGGATATTAAATAACTTATTGGATAGGCATCAAAACATCCAAGAGCTCTCTTTAAATGTCATGTTATCTTGATGTGTGAAGTGTTCTCAAGGCTGCCCACTCTCATGGTACATCCAAACTGATTTCCTAACTCCATTTCTCAATGTAAGCAAGGAATATAAAGTCCACACATCATAAGCATTAAAGTAAACCATACATTAAACCAAAGTGAGTAGTTACATAGTTATGGTAAGAACAACCTAAAATCTACTTAGAAATCCATTACAATCATCAACAATATCCTCACAACAAGTCCATACATCTTCCCCATACAATAACTAAACAAAAAAAAATGCGAGAAGAGAGAATAGAAGGCTTATGAGTAGAAGAACAAAGCTGGAACTTGGTGTGACAGCTTTGAGATCTCTTGAAATCACTTGAATCTCCTTGAAAATTAACTAAAAAATGTGACTATCTTCACACAAAAAGCTGGAACTTGGTGTCACAACTTTGAGATCTCTTGAAATCACTTGAATCTCCTTGAAAATTAACTAAAAAATGTGACTATCTTCCTACTTTTTGTGTGTTGCACGACCCTCTTCTCTTTCTAGGGTTTAAGATTAGGTTTTTATACTCTTTTATGTGCTTAAACCGACTTAGGATGGATGTGTTCTAAATTATACTTAGAAAATTCCAACTTTCTCCTTTGATACCTACAATTTCACATGAAAGTAAGTTGATAGTCAACAGAAATAAGATCCAAATTCTGCCTAAACATTGATATACAATGATACAAATGTATGTACATCAAAACATATGAAAAGCATGGAAAACTTAAGCTTAAAAACCTTTATTTATAACTTGACATGCAATTTATCATATACAATCACATACACATGCAAGTTATATGAAAATAACATGAAACCTAGCCTAAACATCCTAGTATATATGCTAAACATACAAATTATCACACAAAATGACTTAGACAATCCTATAACAAACATCACTTATCAATTCACTATTCACTCTTCTTTCTATTTGATGCACCAACACTAGTCGACCAATTGAGTCATACCGTTGACCAGTACTCCTATGTTTAGTCCTTTCATTGCCTCTTTTCCTCTATTCTTATATTTTATACCTTCTAGAACCCTATACAATTCACTTTTTTCCTTGAAAAATATCATCCCTTATTTCATAACATTCTCATTAAAATTGCTTCAAATTGATGGTTTTTGTCAAAATTGGGAATTTTTCAATTTTTTTCGTAATTAATAGCTATATTTTTTAAGTTGATGCCTTCATAGTTAATTTTTCAAAGAAGTTAAGGTTGCTTCCCTTTTAATTATATCAATACATCTTTTTTATTCAATTTTGATATTTTGGGGCTTTCAAAATTATACTTTTTTTAATTGATTTTTGTATATTGCAATTACACCTTTATTTGTTACAATTTTAACCATTAACTTTGTGCAAATTTGTCTTTGGTGTTCAACTTAGACATCATACTAAAATTGGGGATTTTTTTTAAATTAGACAAAATTAGAGATGCCCTTATCAAAATCTATATTTTATTTTAATTCTTTAAATACTCAATAGCACTCTTCAATGAGAATATTTTGGTAATTTTGATCAAATTCATCTTCTTAACCAAGTTAGCTTGATGCATGACACTTTACATTATAAATGTTCGGATTTATTTTTTAAAGATTTCAAAAAGAAGGAGAAAGTTTTGTAATATCAGATTTAGGGGAAGTGACGACATTCAGGGGGTAATGAAATTTAGGAGGAGTGATTGTTTTGTCATTTTTGTATTTCTTGCATTTATATGATGTGTTTGAATAAATTTATATTATCTTTTATGTATGAATATTTCTTTGATTTGGAATATCTCTTTTGTTTTAGATATTGAATTATGCTCTTCACATTGAATAATGTTTTATGCATTAATTAAGGGGGAGCTAGTCATTATCTTGAATTATGTTTTGTGCTCTTAACTTCATTATGGTCCTCTAATATCACATATGTTTTGTCATCATAAAAAATGGGAGATTATTGAAATAATTGAGGTTCCAATTGATGTTTTAATGATGATAAAAACATAATTACTACAAATATGTTTATTATTTTGATGTAAAGAAATATTAGAACAAAATAAAGTCATAAACTCAAGAAGATAGTGTATGAAGTTGATAAAGAGAAGTTGAAGTTTTTATTTATGAAATGAATATCAAAACAAGAACAATAGGAGATCAAGACTCATCAAGGTTATTTTACATCTTGTGTTATTATTTTTAAGCTCGTTTTGTTAGTTTGATGATTCAAAAGGCTCACCATGCATAATCATTACATGAGTATTTACATTCATTAAGAGGTATTGGAGCTTTTGATTTTAATGTAAAAACCTCTTAACCTTTCAAATATTCTTTAGGGAACATTTTGGCAAGGGTTTAATCATGTTTGGATTTAAAAAAATGGTTTTCATCTTTAAAGTTGTTAAAATCATATCTTCAGGGTGATTGGTCAACTTATATGGGTTAATGGTCAACTAATTTGTGGCAATATTGTTGATGTATTGGTCAAATAATATGCCCCATTGGTTGACCCATATTGTTGGGCCTAGGTCTCATTCCCAATCCCGAGGCGACAATTGAAGGTTGTCTGATAGAGGTCCTATGAGAGGGAAGTTGAAAGCATTCGATTTGTATAAATTTCAGCGTCAGCATTGGCAGGCTCGCCACGACGATCTTTTGACTTTACAGTGGGGAACTATGAAGGTCAAGCATAATAACCTTTCGGGAAAAGTTTGTTGCGATGAACTTTTTGCTTCGTTGCCCACGAAAATAACTCTAAGAAAAGGTTCGTCGTGGTGAACTATCTGGCTTCGTCGTGGCAAAACCTTCATACCAAAACCTAAACCCGAATATCCAACAATAAACATACATACAAAGTTTCATCACAACATCGGTGAAGCCTTCATACCAGAACCTAGACCTGAACATCCAACAACAAACATAATACAAACTTTCATCACAACATCCTATTCCATCACTAACAACAATTCACAATCTCAACAAAGAAATTAACTGTGAACATACACAAAAGATCTTCTTCAAATCTTGATTTCATTACTAAAACAAAAGAGTTTGAACATAGCTTTAGTTACATATCAAAAGCCACAACTTTGGCTTAATACAAAATACAAAAATACAATGAATGATCATGTTGATATACTTATAAAGCTATCCGAAAGTTATAGTTACTAACTTAGCTACAGAAGTCCTTAATCTTGGAGTTGCCAAACTTTGCAAGGATTACCAATTCTCTTCTTCTACATCTAAGGAGGGGAAAAATAATAGGTTGTTCTACGAAGCTCAGTGGCCAATACGTTTATAGCTAGTGATAACGAGCCACATGTCAAACATATTACTTATTCATATATGTTAACATCCCATGCATTTAGCAATCTAATTATCCATAGTTCTACTTCAATCTTATAGTTCAACAAATTCTCACATAAATCATATCTTCTAACTTACAATCATCAACATAACACTCAACTATGCATCCTACTTACAGATCGAAATGCACTACACAAACAAATAGCTCGAGGGTCCCATGAAACGAAATGAAGAAACCTAAGTTTACATTGTGAACAAAACGGTTCGACTCTTAGGATCTCTATGCTACAAGCAGGTGGTCGAGAGAAGGCTTTAGTTAATGTGCACGTGATGAACAAAATGATTCCTCTCTTGCCCATTCACAAGCAAATTCTTATGCTCAAAGCCATTTTATCGTAGAATCATATTTTCATACTTCTTATGTTTTTTTCCTCTTTTGATCCATACAAAATGTCATAGCATCATTGAATGCATAATCATAGTAATAAATCATCATGCATTTCATAACAATCACAACAATTCAATTCTATCAATTTAAACACTCAAACAAACAAGAATTGACTCATTATCATGATAACCATAAACATATTCCCCACCTAAATTACTTAGAAATCCAAGTTCAATGGTTCCCTTCATCTTGTTCTTGAGTTAGATTTTCTCATTCAACCCACATTCAAATGGAAATTCATAAACTTCAATAATCAAAAGCAAAATCAAGCTTAAACTCAGTCTACCCATAGTTCATCTAAGTTGGTAAACTCAAAACCTAGTTGAAAATCTACAATATCCATCTAGGGTTTCTTTTCTTTCTTCTTACACAACTCATTTCTCTCTCTAATCGCTTTTTCTAATCAAACAAGAAGAAAAGTAATGGAGTTTACTTTAACAAGATGATTTTCTCTTCTTTTTCTTGTTCTTTCTCTTCTCCCATGATCTTATCTTCTTCTTTCTTGTCTACTTTTTTCTCTCCTCTCTTTTCTTCTTTCCACAATTTCTTCCTCTTCTTCTAATTCAAGACACATTTTCTTCTCCTTCCAATCATACCCCTCATTAGTCTTGTTCTCCTAATCTTTCCCTTCACTTAACGTAATGCCCAATTTGCCCCTTTTTTTGTCTTTTATGTCTCTAACTCCTTTAATTCATTCAATTTAATACCTTAACTATGCTCTACTTTAGTTCTAACACTCCATTCTAAATTCCAATTTCTAATTATGCTCATTAAATTAATGGGTTTGATTATAAAATAAACAAATCAATAAATAAATAAATAAGTAAATAAAATAAAATAAAATAAAAATTTGGGGTCCAACATATATTGTCTACTAGTCGACTAACGTTCCAATGGCTAATGAATATGGTGTTGCAAGTGCATGTTGGTCGACCAATATGTTATACTAGTCAGCCATTTCGCTGTATGTAGCTACTATAATAGCTAGTTAATGGCTCTAATAGCTATTTTAGATCCCAAAACACTATAAATAGGTGTTTTTATCATTGATTTTGTTATCAAGAAGGTTTTGAGTGTTATATACACATGTTTTAAAGAGTTTTTCAATCATTTGAGCATTATTGTGTTACATTTATATGTGTGAGCCATTTTAGAGTTATCAAGTGATTAAATGAGATATTTTTAAGTTGTAATAATTTTTTTGATTGTTGAATAGTTTACTTGGGAGTGATCCAAGTGATATTAAGGTTTCTCTTCACTTTTTAAGAAGATTGTAAGAAAGGTTCTTCTTTTCAATAAAACATTATACAAAGGTTATTCTTCACCTTGAAAGAAGAATTATAGTAGAATTCTAAGAAGAGTCTTAGGAGTGGATGTATGCAAATTTTTTTCAATGAACCACTATAAATTGGTTTGCACTCTCTCTTACTTATCCTTTTTAATTTATTACTCAATTATTTGATTAATTTATATTAAGTTTTTTTCTCATCCTTGTTTATATTGATTATTATTAATTGAGTACATTAGTTAGAAAAATTGTTAAATTTTGTAAATACCCAATTTAACCCCTTTAGATGCCATTAGGGACCAACATTTTTTATGTTTCGTATAATATTTCTTTGTCAATTTGTATATAGATAGAGATATTTCCTTAATTTTGTTTTCTTTACTAGCAAAAAATATTTTTCGCAAATTTTCATCAAGTTTTCTTATACTAAGATCGAAGCAAAAGGTAGTGCTTTCAACTATTTCTTAGTTTGATCCCTAACAAATGGAAACAACTTCAACCTTGTTACATCTTTGACAGCTTTAACAATCTTAAATGTGACACAGATCTCCAAAAATTTGATAATGTATGCATTGGTTTCTTCATATGATCATCAATCAAATAGAATATATTATTGTAGCATTTGAATAACATTTTTTAATCTCAAAGTAGTTTGTTGATATTTAGAATTTCAATGCAATATTGTGTTCCCATTAAAGATGGTTTTGCATATTCTAACACGTTCTTATGCTCCTCTTCTATTGTCTTAAGTTTTATGTCTTTTTGGTTATTATTTTCTTTTTCTCCAATAAAGTGTACCAATCGAGTTGTGGATGTGTATAAGTTTAATTAATTAACCTCAATAATATATAAGTGTATGGTTCATTTGCATAGTACCTAAGGTGTCGATCCCACAAGGAGGGATAATCTAATCCTAAAATCTACGGCTAGAATAATTTACAAAATTCAAAATGTAATAGAAGTAAAATGAGAATTCAACTTAATCAAGAAAATCAATTTAAAAATCAATCACTAACAATATTAATAATTTGGTAGTTGCAACACACTCTCAAGAATCAACCTATAGGAATTACCAATTGAGAGAAAGAAAATTTTACCTATCTTTAACGCTAACCTAATCGATTATAAACTACTGGATTATTAGTTCTAAACTATCCTAGGGTTGATTATTCTCTCTCGGGTTATAATAATTAACTCTAAATTATAAACCCTAATTAGATTATGAAAGTTGCAATTTCTCAATTAACAATCTATCCAAAACCCTAATTAGATCTGAAGTGTCTAATAAACTATCAAAAACATATGTAAGATCTCTCTTCGTACAATTTACCGATTTGATTTAATTCTTGTTCTATTATATCAACTAACTCTTATTAGCCTAATTTAATTATTTTCATTCGATTCACCCTCTAATTTTATTATCGAATTATGCACATCCAAAATTAAATTACAATAAATCCAATTAACAGATAAATAATTAGATTTCATTAAATCAAAGATAAAAACCCTAAAGGTGAGTTTAGAAACATAATGAACATCCAAAAATCCTATCATTAACTGTTATTTCAATTCTATACAATAATAAAATTGAAAATAGCAGGAAATACAAATTGAACGGACGACGAAAGGCAGCGACATCGAGAATTCTTGAACTAGGAAGTATGTCAAGTCAGCTTCTTCTTCGCTTCTCTCTTCCTTCCGCTCTTTCTCTATCTCTCGATAATTCTCTCTAGGGTTTCTCTAACAATGTCTCATGCAAAAGCTCTCTTTGCCTCTTTGTCTTAGTCTTTAAATATCTTTTGTGTTCTGAGCAGCTCTAGGATTTGTTGAGGTCTAAAAGATCCAAAAAATCTCTCAAAATTTGACATTTTTTAGTGTCTGCATGTATGTACAACGTAGGTCACTATCGTGGGCCACATCCGAGCTTCTATCGCCATCACGACAAGCAGGTCACAATCATGGGCCATATCCTAGGCTTTTTTCACGATCGTGGCATATGGGCCAACTTTGGTGTTTTTTATCACGATTGTAGCCTATTATACCACAATTGTGGGTCGTTATTTCGGCCCAAGTGTCTATGAAACTTATCTGTTCTTCAATGTTAACCCTGAAACACTAACAAACGCATCAAGTCACCTAAAAAACATAATAATTAAGCTCAAAGACTTGTACTAACCCATAAAACACCTAAAACACAAGTAATTAACAAAATAACACAATTTTAACCTAAACACATACTAAACAATTGAATTAACAATTAAATACATACCAAACTAAACCCTAAAATATAATACAATTTACACTTATCATGTATATTTGATTATTATGCATACTAAAACACAATAGATAATGCATTAATTAAGAGACATGCTTTATAAAGTATTGTGCATACTAAATTGATAGGTTTTGATCATTTAGGACTTATATGTTGGTGATCATGAATTTGATAATGTGTTTAAAGCAAGTGAAACTTAGCTTTTGAAAATTTCTAGAAAAATAAAATGTATTTGTTTAAAGAAAATCAACTTTGTGTACTTTGTATTTCTTTGAGGGAGTTGGTTGTGAGAGAGTTATACAGGAGAGGTATAATAGGAAATCTTGGAGTTAAAAAGACTCTAGAGATGTGGAGTGAGTATTTCTTTTAGCCACACACACACACACACACACACACACACACACACACAATATATATATATATATATATATATATATATATATATATATAAAGGTGTGTTACTTGTAAACAGGCCAAGTTAAGAGTGTAACCTTATGGGTTATATATGTCTTTACTTACACCTAGTGAACCATAGGTAGATTTTTGATGAATTTTGTTTTCCTAGTTATGGGAATTTTGT
>JANTPM010000006.1:25866641-25887461 GCA_025434745.1 Erythroxylum divaricatum
ACTCCATTTAAAGCAATTCACTCACTATCAATTCCATTTAAACTAAAAACACCATTTTTGGCCATACTTAATCATAAACATCAATAACAAAGGCATACACACATCAACTTTCATCAACTTGCTAAATTATCCTATCTTAATCTCATATAACAATTCACATTCTTGAATTTTCTTTTTCTTTGCACATGAATAATTCAACACAAATTCCTCATTTAATGTCAATTTATAATTTAAAATTCTAAGAAAAGTTCGGGGTCCAACAATATGATACATGATAATTTATGCAAAATGCAAATATGTGAATTATATGTTATATGTGTGATATATTGCATGAATTGACTGAACCATCGATGATGATTACCTCATTGAGTTCACAAAATTCACCGAAATTGTAACGTTGATTTTTCAGGATCGAGAGATGACTTTAGCTACTAAGAGGCTACAAGAAGTATAGTCTTGTATTTTTAGAGAAAAAGAAAAAATAGCTCAAAAGTCGGTCAGCTGAGATTGGAAAATTAGATAGATCTTTTTGTGTACTTCCTCTTTCATGTAGTGTATTTTGTATTAGGATATGATGATGTTCATATTCGGACAATATTGAAAAGTATCAATGTAAATAATTGGTTTTATGAAATGAAAGGAGAAATTTGGGTTTTAAAATATGGTGTTTTTCATTATGATGTCTTATAAAAAAAATAAAGAATGATGACGCCATGTTAAGTAAATGTTGGGATTGAACATAGCCCACCATTATCATAGGTTGTGTACTGGAATGTCCTCAAGGTGTTCCGGTGCATACCCTGTGGTAGTGATGCGTTACACCACCAGTCCATCACACCCTTTCGAGTTGTCCACCGCTATCACCACTACTCTTTAGTACCGCTTAAAGCCATCCACCATAACTAGAATCGCTAGATTTGGAAAAAATCTAAATCCAAACCTAACCTGACCTGACATTGAATTGGATTTTCTAATTTTTTTGGTGTATTTTTTACTCTAGAATCTGAAAAACAATTGCATTATATTTGGTTATGTGTGTATGTTTTGTGATGATTGAAATTGCTAGAAATTGTTGGAAATTGGAATTGTTTGAAATTGTTGAACCTTGAAAACTTAGAATTGTTAGAAATTGTTGAAAATTTGGAATTGTTGAAACTGTTAGAAATTGGAATTGTTGGAAATATTAGAAGAATAGTTTTGAATACTTATGGGTATTCAATTATGTGTAATGGTTGAACAAATAGGAGACATAAGCCTATTATTAATTTTTTGGATTAATCTGTAAAAGGCTCAATTTTTTAAGTCTATTGATACATCTACCTTGTTAGGAATACTAATATTTTATTTGAAATATTCGATGAATTTGTGAATGAAGTAGGGCTAGAAAATATTGTTCAATTCATTACTGACAATGATTCAGCTTATAAAGCGAGAAGAAGAAGATTACAAAGCAAGTATGATTTTTTTTATTCCTTGTGTTGCAAATTGCATTGACTTAATGTTGAAAAATATAAGGGATGCTAGATATTTTCCTATTATTGATGAGAATGTGCAGAAAGCTAAAAAAGTGACTAAGTTTATCCATAATCATGCATAGGTCTTAAATTAAGTGATAAAGGATTTTACTAATGGTAGGAATTTGTGTCATCCTGCTGTTATAAGATTTACAACTAATTTCTTATCATTTCAGTATTTTATTATGATAAAAAAAATATTTGAGACAGATGTTTTAAGTGATAAGTGAGTTGCATCTCAACATGCTAAGTCCAATGCTAGATTGGGGGTTTTCAAAATTATACTTGAAGATATTGAATTTTGGTCCCAATGTAATTTTGTTATCTGAGTTTGTGAATCTTTGGTGAAAGTACTTCGTTTGGTTGATAGTGATGAAAAGACAACAATGAGTTTTTTTTAATGCCATGGAGAGGTCGAAGAAAGTAATCAAGGCCAATATGAAAATTAGACCTTTTATGTCCACACCTTATCATGCAATCATCAATGACAGATAAGAAAGAAAACTTTACTATTTGTTGTTTACAATTGGAGCTTTTTTTTTATCCTAGTGTCTATTTCAGACCAAGTTTTACAAAGAAAGATAAAGTTAATAGGGAAATACTATTAAGTATTATAGTAGTTGTTGTCCATGAGATGATGCAAGATCTTACAAACTCACAAATGGAGCTTTATAAGTACTTTTTCAAAAATTTTGGGATGTCAATTGCTATTCGACAAAAAGTAAAACTTAATTCAAATATTTATTTTCTCACTTTTTTTACTTATTAAAAATTAATTACCGTTTATTTTGTTTATAACGTTACGTTTTTTATCTTATGACTTAAAGTTTCTTGTTATGACCAATTCGGATGTGGTGTTCTGAAATTATAAAGATTTGCACTTTGAATTCTAAGTCAATGTGTAAGTGCGACAGGCTGTGAAAAGAACTAGAGTACATTTGAATTCATCTATTTCCTCATCACAAACTCTTGTTGTAAATTGTAATAGTTAGAGAGTTAAGAACATTTATTATTCTTTTTATTTGACATTTTGATGTAATTATTATTTATTATATAATAAAATTGGAATATTTTAAATACTTTATATTATTCTTAATTTTATATTTGTATGATGATTCAATGATCTTTTTATTAATTGTGGTTAATTATTTACATTTGGAATATTTGAAAATTAATATTAACAAAAATAAATAAGTTTTTGTTATTTTAAATTTTATTATTATAATTTTTAGAAATAAAGTTGATGTAAAATTGTAAAATATAGAATATAATATATTAATTTATAATTTTTAAAAATTTAAGAATTATTTTATAGATCGAAAAGTTTGGCCGAAATGGCACATAATATTGTCTGATATCAATATAATGCCGAACCAAAATTTAATCCCGTGCTAATATTGGTACAATATTCGTTTCATTGAATTACATTCCGGCTAGAGTGTAAATTGTAAAAGATTCGCTTTTACCGGGCCCGCTGGACTTGTGGAGTAAGGGATGACGATGACGATGATTGGGACGACTGATACGAGCGAGTACAAAAGATTGCGCGTCTCGTAGCAGCAGTAGGAGTAGCTCGTAGAAAGAAACAACCTTATCTAAAAGGAGGTATGGTCTAGTCGTAATTTGGTTTGAAGTCGGCGTCTCATTGTACTGACACTCCATTACTGGGGTGGAGAGTGGGGCGTGGGGCGTGGGGCGTGGGGCGTGGCTTTGGGCCTTTGGAATTGGCAGCGAAGAGAGAGAAGAGGGACTGACGTCGAAAGCAGCGATTAGGACAAATGCATGTTAACAATCAACGAACGGTTAAGATGCTCTTCAACTTTGGTTCCTTAAACAATGCTCACAACCGTACGATGAGAATCCTTAACCATATCTAGTCCAAGCATAACTATAGTTTAGTTAAACATGTTCTCTCTCTCTCTTATCATTTCAGATTTTGAGACTGGGCTTTGTAGTTTGTAGAGAGAAATGAATAGGGGGAGACAGAGAGAGATATGATTTTTGTGTGATTCTTGTGTTTGGGTTTCTTTGATTTGCTGTTAATGGTATTCTTACGGGATTTTCAATGCTTTTAAGATTTTCCTTTTGTGGGTATCTTAGTCTCGGATTCTCTCGGGCTTAACAGATCTATTGCTTCAATTTATTGTTTTTATTCTCTCTTTGTTTTTCAGTCTCCGTAATCATCATCGTCACTTATTTGATTCCGGATAAACAGAAAAGGAACCCGAAAGCGAATCGGAACCTTTGTCTCTCATAACCCATCAAGCCATTTTCCTTCACTTTCATTAATACTCTTGCTTTGCTCTATTCTTATTGTGGGAAATGTTCATGGATCATTAGATCTGTCCTAAAACATCTTTGTTCTGATTAAGATCTAGCTGAAATTGACTAAACCATATCTGGGTTTATATTTGATGCGACTTCTTCTCGTGAAATCTTAAGATTGAATGTGGTGTCTCTAACTTATGTAAGCAAAAGATGAATTATTTCCCAGACGAGGTGTTAGAGCACGTTTTCGGTTTCGTGACATCGCACAAAGACAGAAACTCGGTGTCTCAAGTATGCAAATCGTGGTACAAAATTGAGAGTTACAGTAGGCAGAAGGTTTTTATAGGGAACTGTTATGCGATCAGTCCAGAGAGAGTGACTCAGAGGTTCCCAGGTCTAAAGTCGATTACTCTGAAGGGAAAGCCTCATTTTGCTGACTTCAATTTGGTTCCACAGGATTGGGGAGGCTTCCTTTACCCTTGGATTGAAGCCTTCGCTAAGAACGGGGTCAGGTTGGAGGAACTCAGGCTGAAGAGGATGGTGGTGTCCGATGAGAGCTTGGAGAAGCTTTCCATGTCTTTTTCGAATTTAAAGTCTTTAGTTCTCATCAGTTGTGAAGGGTTCACTACTGATGGCATTGCAGCTATTGCTTCTAATTGCAGGTAACAATTTTCTTTTGGGTCTGTCTTTTACTTGTTTATATGTACGTGCCTCTGCATTTCTGGCTTTCCTTTTAGTGTTTCCTACGTACTCTGCCACTTTTGTTTTCTTCGGTTGAACTAGAATCCTTCCGATCTGGCAAATTCTTTACTTTTGTTTTTGGATTATAAAACAAAGCTAACTTTTCTTAACATGGCTTTTTGAATAGTTGTACATTTATTTTGATTTTTATTCAGGGAAGGAAATCTTAAGATGTTAATTAACGAATAGTTTTAAGTTTTAACATAAATTTCTGTAAATGGATAAAAGTTAATGCAAAAGTTTCTCTTGGCATGCTTCTTGTTTGGAATGCTTTTACTTTAGGTTGCTTAGATGCAAGCAAACCTTGTATTTATTGAAGAAATGGTGTCGGCACCTGTGGCAGTTTAAGCATACGATTCTGACCAACTCTAGCAATTAACGTTGTAAGTTATATGAAGAACCATGAAACCACAGACAATCTACTTTGACATTCTACTTTAGAGCTGATATGTTGAACGATTTAGTGATGTATCGGTTTAAAATATTGGTGTCTGTTTGGCCTTGTTTCTTTCTTATTGCCTTCAGAATTTCCCTCTCCCTATGTTTTTTGAGTTACGGCGGGGCGTGTGAATTTTCAGCTTGTCAGACTCTTGTTTTCTTGCGTTCTACTAGAATGTCCATCTTTATCGCTAGCACTTGTGTAATTGCTAATTTAACATCAATTTTTAGAGATATATTGTTTTTCATTCATGATTGTGTTTGTGTCCTGTGATTTCCATAGAGCTTGTTCTTGATTATTGTTGATCCTTTATTATGTCTTACAATATGATTATTAACTTGGATTAGTGCAAAAACCACAGAAATAACTGGTCTAAAACTAACTGTAATTAGCATTTTGAATATCTAAAATATTTGACCAAACTATCGGAAAAATGCTACGAAAAACTTGCATCATCTACGTTCATGTCAGGTTTCTTAGGGAGCTGGACCTGCAAGAAAATGAAGTTGAAGATCAAAGAGGCCATTGGATTAGCTGTTTCCCTGAAGGCTGCACGTCTCTGGTTTCTCTTAATTTTTCATGCCTCAAGGGGAACATCAATTCGGCAGCTCTTTTGAGACTTGTAGCAAGATCTCCAAATCTTAGATGCTTGAGGCTGAACCGTGCAGTACCAATTGATGCACTTGAAAGAATATTGGCATGTGCATCTCAACTAGTAGACTTGGGTGTGGGGTCTTATGTACATGACCACCAAGATTTTCAGACCTACAATAAATTTAAAGCCACAATTAAGAAGTGTAAATCAATTACGAGTTTGTCAGGGTTTCTTGAAGTTGCTCCTAACTGCTTATCGCCTTTCTACTCAATTTGTCCAAATTTGACATCACTGAACCTGAGCTATGCTTCGGGTATTCGTGGCTTTCAGCTTATGAAACTGATTCAATATTGCAGAAAACTCCAGCGCTTATGGGTAAGTGCCTGTTGATCTCTTTTTGCAGGATATATTTTATACTTTGATTTATCAAGGATGACATTTCTTGTTATCTTTGCAGATACTGGATTCCATTGGAGACCAGGGATTGGAAGTTGTGGCTTCTGCTTGCAAGGATCTGGAGGAGTTGAGGGTATTCCCCTCCGAACCTTATGTTGGGAATACGGGTGTGACAGAGCAAGGTCTTGTTGCCATTTCTGTTGGTTGTCCTAAGCTACAATCAATTCTGTACTTCTGTCAGCAGATGACAAATGCAGCCCTCATAACCGTAGCCAATAACTGTCAGAATTTCACCCGATTTAGATTGTGTATTCTGGACCCTACAAAACCAGACGCTGTAACTATGCAGCCTTTGGATGAAGGTTTTGGGGAAATTGTTCGGTCATCCAAGGGTCTAAGACGATTGTCACTTTCTGGACTTCTGACCGACCAAGTTTTCCTCTACATTGGAATGTATGCTGAGCAGCTTGAAATGCTCTCCATTGCATTTGCTGGGGAAAGTGACAAGGGAATGCAATATGTTTTAAATGGTTGCAAGAAACTTCAGAAACTAGAGATTATGGATAGCCCTTTTGGCAATGCAGCACTTCTAATGGACGTAGGGAAGTATGAAACAATGCGATCCCTTTGGATGTCGTCCTGCGAAGTTACCCTTGGAGGCTGTGAGACCCTTGCAAAGAAGATGCCTAGGCTCAATGTAGAGATAATAAATGAAAACAATCAGATGGATTGCAGCACTGATGATGGACAAAAAGTGGAGAAGATGTACTTGTATCGGACATTGACGGGCCGAAGAAAAGATGCACCACACTTTGTGTGGACCTTGTAGACTTTTAAGGTGCTTTCCTGGCAATTTAAGTTTATGTACCTTGTTTTAGTATCAGTTTGATTTATTGGGTTGTTACCATGCTGGTGTGACCTTTGCTACTCTTTAATTTATGTATGACAAATTGGCAGCTAGTCGCAACTTACCAGTATTTGTCGCTCTGATGACTACTATTATTAGGTTTCCATAGATCATGGATGTAAAGAAGCTGAGTCTGTGAACGTTGGCCTGACCAGTTGGAGTTGGAGGCAGTTTCTTCTCGAGTAAAATGAAAAGGATTAGAACTTGTGGCTTTAGCCCAATCATCGAGTAGTGTTTCGACGCGTCAATTGGATCAGACTGATCTTCATAGTAGCAATTTCACTCATATTAGCTACGGTCAGAAAGTCCATGTTTATTGGGTTGGTTCATCTTAGACATCCGATGGGCATGACAGGCACAAGTAGCTTTTGCAATGGACTAACGTCGGGGCTCTGATTAGAGTTATGGATTTCATACCGAACCATCCGCCGGAAAATGATGCCAAACTTAAGTCATAATATTGTACCGCGTCTAAGTACCGTCGGAGCAAATAGTAGGATAATTTTGTAAATATTGAAAATTAAAGGATTAAAAAAATCTGAATATCTATGTATCGCCTGCCTCTCTCTCTCGCCGCCGCACCTCTCCAGCCACCAAGTCCAAAACCAAAAACATTTCTGAGGCTATAACCTCTATCTATCTCGACTCTTCTTCTCTTTCCTGTTGTTGTTGCTCCATCGTCCATCTTATTCCTTCTCCATCCTTGTTGCTACTCTGTTGCGGCTGGGTATCGTCTCCATCCTTTGTTGTCGTTGCTTTGTGCTACCATTGTTGCTTCTTCGTGTGGCTTTCTATCGCTGCCCATCATTGTTGCTTGAGTGACACCCGTCGCCTGCTTCATCTTCTTTAGCTCCTTAGCATTGTCCCGAAGAAGGTTGATGAATGAATGAGCTAATGGTGATGGTGGATTGGTGACATTTTTTGCATAAAAGATACAAGGGTCTTAAGTTATTATAAAGTCCTCAAGTGAAATATTCTCTGTTATAGTTTCGGAGCCTTTTCAAACCTTAAATCCTTCTCTACTATAAAACCCTAACACCTTCTAATCCATTCAAAACACTTCACTTACCAAAACCAAAAACCAAAGCCACAGAAGCAACTAGGTGGTACTAGTGACCATCAGAGTGCTGGTAGTGTCATCAGAAAACCACCTAGGCGTCGACACGTGGGCGTTACGCATTGTCGTCTGATGAGCACCGGTTATGACAGTTTGATGGGTCAGTTCGCCTCTTCATCCTGAATGAAGTTTTGGGCTTGCTTTATGTCAAAACTAACCAGAACATGGGTATTTTGACAACAATAACGTATTTTATACATTTCAAAACATCGTTAATAGTGTTATTAGTGTCCGTTTAGTCAGGAAATCCATCCAACAGACCTGAGAGATGTCAGATTTTAGTAGCAAATCAATGACAGGTGTTTCAACAATGGGTTCCTCAACTTTGTGAGTCATCAAGCAATGTTTGAACGGTAATAACTATCCATTTGGTCAAAGAATGTAGAGTTGTTCTTTAGAGGTTAGAGAAAGATGTCCCATCTTATATCTAATCTCCAAAAAATACTTGAAAATTGGGGAGGTGATGACACACAATTATTACATATTCTTTTCAACTCTATGGAACTTGAAATTTCAATTCTATTCTCTCACTTTAGCACTTGTGAGCAAGCTTGGGACTATGCTAAGCTTCTTTGCTTTAGTAATATGCTTCGTATATATGATATTTCTATTGAGTTATTTCAGCCCAAACAGAAGGAAAGTTTGATTGAATCCTTTGGGAAAGTGAAACGTCCATTTGAGGAGTTAAGTTCTTTACTACCGATCACATCTAATATTAAGGAGATGCAGATTCAAAAAGAGCAATTGGTGGCTATGACGTTTTTGGCTGGATTGAAACCTATATGAGCCTATGCGAGCATAAATCTTAGGAGGGTTAAATTTTCCATCCTTAGTTGAAATATATTCCAGACTCTCTCGCTCAATGACTACGGCGAATCCACTACAGAATAACTATGATAGGTCAGCACTTGCATCACAATCTTATTCACAAGTTAGAGGAAGCCATAGGGGAAGTTGAGGAGGACGCGATGGTGATGGTGATCGTGGAGGTTGAGGAGGATGTGACAGAGGCTCTCGATTCCATTGCACACACTGTGATAAAGACAGACATGATGAAAAGTCTTGTTAAGATAAATATCTCCATTTGCGAGTTGCTTATATTGCATCTCTTGAAGAACATTCTTCACAACTGTTTGATACTTTATCTCAGGTTGAGTATACTAAGTTTTTGCAGTATAAGTCAACTCAACAAACATCATCTTCATCTATGGAATTTGTGGCTCATCAAGGTAACACAATCGTTTGTTATTCAGCTATCCCTAGAAAACAATCATGCGTAATAGATTCTAGTGCCACTTATCATATTTCAAGTAAAATAACCAACTTTAACTATATCGTTCCTTTACTTGCCTCTCATTATGACAAACTTACTATTGCTGATGGATCTACTGCTACCATTAAAGGTGTTGGACCCTCTCATCCTTGTCCTTCTCTTACATTACCCTTTACATTATTTGTACAGTACTTTTCTTTCAATCTTATGTCTGTGAGCAAATTGACTAAATAACTAAATTGTTCTGTATGTCTTTACCCTGATAACGTCATTATTCAAGATTTGAAGACCAAGCTAACCATTGGAGAAGGGCGGGAACTGAATAGAATGTACTATTTTGACAAGTTGTAATCATCCATCGCATCCCCAGTGTCAACCTCTCCTATTGATATCCATAGTCGATTGGGTCATCCATCGTTGGAAAATCTTAAGAAAATGGTGACAGGGTTAGATTATGTTTCCAATTTAAATTGTGAGTCGTGTCAGATAAGAAAATATCATCGTACTTTGTTTTTTCCTCGAGTCAATAAAAGAGTTGAAAAATCCTTTATGTTTATCCACACAGATATTTGGGGCTCGAGTCGTGTCAAGTCTAAGTTGGAATTTTAGTGTTTTGTAATTTTTGTTGATGATTTCTCTTGAATAATTTGATTATATCTAATGCGAGATCATTCAAAACTATTTTCTATAGTTTGTTCTTTCTATATTAAAATTTAAATTCAGTTTAATATCAGAATCAATATTCTTCATAGTGATAATGCTAAAGAATATTTCTTTGGATCATTCTCCAGTTACTTGAAACAAGGTATTCAACATCAATCTTCCTCCCCACACACTCCTCAACAAAATGGGGTAATTGAGCGAAAAATCCAACATATTGTTGAAACTGCTCGTACCATGTTAATCCACATGAATGCACCCAAAAGTTTCTGGGCAGATGTACTCACTACATGTTTTTCTTATCAATGGAGTGCCATCTTCTATGTTAATGGGTAAAACTCCATTCTTAGCTCTCTTTCCCTATCAAGATCCTTTTTTCTATTAACCCCCAAGTATTCGGATGTGTTTGTTTTGCTCATCACCTTCAGCCTAACATGAATAATTTAGATCCAAAAACTATAAAGTGTATTTTTCTTGGGTACTATCGTTTGTAAAAAGGGTATAAATATTTCAGCCCCTTGTTGAATCGTTTCTTTGTGTCTATTGATGTTACATTCTTTGAAGAAACATCGTACTTTTTTAATGCCCAGTTTGTCTCTACTGACATAGATGAGTGTCTGCCAATTCCTTTTGATCCTTACCAAACAACTCCTAATTATGTTGCTCCTGATACTATTCCTACTCTTTTGGAACGTCCATCTTATCCTAATTTGTAGGTTTATACTCGACGTACTCATCCTAAAGTACAACCAGACAATTCACGCTCGTCACCATTGTCTTCTTCATCTTCAACTCCATCATATGATGATCTTGATTGGCTCATTGCTCCTTGTAAAGGAAGAAGGTCTTGTACATCTCACCCTATTTCAAAATTTGTTTCTTATAATTCATTTTCCCCATCATATGTTGCTTTTGTATCCACTTTGTCTTTCATACTTGTACCTAAGTTTGTTTCAGAATCTTTGGATCATCATGGATAGAAACATGCCACAGAAGAAGAGATGTTGGCTTTGTAAGCTAATAATATATGGGACTTAGTTCCTCTTCCACATTGACAGACAACTGTGGGTTATCGTTGGGTGTTCAATGTTAAGGTCAATTCTGATGGCACGATTAATCGTCTAAAAGCTCATTTGGTAGCTAAAGGTTATACATAGATGCATGGTATAGATTATACTGAAACCTTTTTTCCTGTAGCTAAATTGACATCCATTTGTGTTTTCATTGCATTGGCAGCCACCTATGATTGGCCATCAACTAGATGTAAAAAATGCTTTCCTTTAGGGTGATCTTCAAAAGACTATTTTTATGGAGCAACCACCAGGGTTTGTTGCTTAGGGGGAGACTAATCTAGTGTGTCACCTTAAAAAATCTTTGTATGGTCTAAAATAGTCACCGAGAGTTTGGTTTGAGTGCTTTAGTACAATGGTTACAGAGTTTGATCTGCATCGATGTAATATTGATCACTCTGTGTTTTATTTTCACTTCGAGGTTGGTAAAATTCTTTCGATTATTTATGTTGATGATATTGTTATTACTGGATTGATAAAGTAGGAATCTAGACTTTAAAACAATTCCTACTGACTAAATTTCAAACAAAGGGTCTTGGTTTACTAAAATATTTTCTGGGTATTGGGATATCAAAGTCAAAAATGGGGATTTGTTTATGTCAAAGAAAGTACACCCTTGATCTTCTAAAGGAAAGAGGTCTATTAGGAACAAAACCAGTTATTAGCCCCATGGAACCAAATGTAAAACTTAATGTTGATAAAGGAGAGTAGGTGGAAGATCCAGGTCAGTATCGAAGCCTTGTTGGTAAACTGAATTATTTGACTATTACTCGTCCAAATATTTCGTTTGTTACAAATGTGGTGAGTTAATTTATGGGATCTCCGCGAACTAGTCATTGGGATGCAGATGTTAGAATTATGAGATATTTGAAAGGCTCTCTAGGGCAAGATCTTCTTTACTATAATTATGGACACATTTAGATTCAAAGGTATATAGATGCACATTGGGCAGGCTTTTATGACCAACATTCTACTTCTGGCTATTGTGTATTTTTTTGCTGGAAACATGGTCTTATGAAAACGTAAAACACAGTCAGTTATTGCACATTCTAGTGCTAAGTCTGAGTACAGGGCTATGGCGTATAAATGTGAGTTAATTTGGTTGAAGCATCTTCTTGGGGAGCTTGGTTTCGAGCACTCCACTCCAATGAACTTGATGTGTGATAATCAAGTAGCCATTCATATTGCCTCGAATTTAGTCTTTCATGAGAGAACCAAACATATTAAAGTGGATTGTCATTTCAATCATGAAAAGCTTTGGGTCTCAGTTGAAACCTATATGTAACAAGCTCAAAGCTTATGATATATATGCTCCAACTTGAGGGGGACTGTTATGAAATATCTATATTAGTGAGATATATCTATATTAGGAAGTGTACGATCTCCTTCTCTATTAAGTGATATCAACTTTATTCCTAAGATCCTTTCCTTATGTAATTACCTCTTTATAAAGGATATAATGGTCTTAAGTTATGGGTGTGCGTGTGTGTGTGTGTATGTATTGAGTCAAATACAAAAGATCCTATTGTATCTATTTTATATTTTTTTATTTCAGATAGATACAAACTTAGTTAGGCAGACAAGATCTTAAATACCAAAATAAATAAATAACTCAAAATTTGTTATATTGTTGTCTTGAATTTGCAATGAATGATACAGATTTATAGAATTGGTATACTCTTTTACATCCTTAGTTTTAGATCATGAGTAGAGCCAAATATCACAACCTCTTCTAACTATGTTGTCTACTGTCTTTTTCTTTCATTCCATGTTGGAATAGAATCTTATTAATAGACAACATCTTATAAAAAAATTCTTCATATACTTGGGAATATTCTTACAAGAAAATAAATATTCTTTTCTCAATGCAAATTTGACACAACATGATAAATGTATATTCCATTTAAGTTCTAAAACTAGAAAGAATAATATTTAATGAAAATTAAATTTGTAATATTGATTAAAAGTTAGAAAGTTGTGAATTTATGGTTGAATCATGTAATCACACAAAAATAGATACGGTTATGGCTATGTTTGAATTATGTGATCACATTATATGAGTTATAGTTATGATTGAATTCCATAATCACATAAAATAATTTGTAGTTGTGAGTTATCATTGAATTATATTATTTCACAAAATGAGTTATAATTGTGAGTTTATAGTTGAATTATATAATCACCTAAAATAGGTTTTAATTGTGAAAGTGCAACAATCATTTATATAAGTTAGTGAAGTTCGGTTGCATTTCTATACCATATGAATTTTGAGAAGTTACTGTTGTCTATTTTTTCTTGTTATTTTACAAAAAAATTTCAATATTTTTAATGTTATCAATAGTTAATGATGATTCTTAGACTATTTGACTTTAAATATAAGATGTATGTATATTTTTAAAGTTCAAGTTGTGTGTATGCTTTTAGAATCTATAATATACATTTGTATTTGTTTTGAATTGAGTGATACACATTGTTTTGATAATAGTTGATAATAAATTTATTAATTTAATTTTGACACATATCTTTATTTATTTTACAAATAAATAAAGGAAAGTTCAAGTACTCCTAATAATTTAATCTCTTCAGTTTTAGGAATATTTGATGATCTGGCTGGGGTTCATGTTAGATTGATTCCTAGAATGAAGAACTATACCATTTGTTTGTATTATGACAAGCTTTTGAAAGGTAGGAGAATCATCTTATCAAAGAAGCATTTAGTTAAGGTCAAAGGTGATGTGAAACCTTGTAAAAAATTAAGTCATATCTTAAAAAGTATCAACCTGAGAAAGGCAGAAAATAAAGATTGAACTATCAAATGGGTAGTTAAAGTTCTTTTTATTGGTGATCAGGATAATGGTGGGGATGTTGAAGGTTATAGTATTCCTACTCAATAGGAAGAGAATGTTGCACCCGATGTTAAGAATAACAGAAGACGTGTATCTAATTTTTTGCACCATGAGCAACTCAGAGACTCAGTTTTCAATTTATAGTGACTTCAACATTGTCCAGACTTATTATTATCAACCTATGGTGGACGTTAGTGCCTTCTATAAAGCTCCTTTAATTGATGACTAAGTAAACTTCTGAGCAGTTTTATTTATGAAATAAAAAGTTATGTGAATAAAAGAAGAATGACTTAGGCAACTTATTGGTGTTCAATCATTTGTGGTGATTAGACAAATAGATGACAGTAGCCTATTATTAATTTTTTAGTTTATTCAACAAAAGGGACAATATTATTGAAGTCTATTGATGCATATGACCATGTTAAGAATGTTGATATTCTGTTTCAGATATTTAATGAAGTTGTGAATAAAGTTGGACGAAAAAAAATATTCAATTCATTATTGACGATGATTATGCTTATCAAGAAGCTGAAAGAAGGTTGCAAAACAAGTATAATTCTTTTTATTAGACTCATATGTGCCACGTTCCATTGATTTGATGTTGGAAAGCATATATGATGCTAAATATTTTCCTATTTTGATGAGATTGTGTAAAAAAAAGTGACCAAGTTCATTTACAATCATATATGATCCTAAATTTAATGAGAAAGAATTTCATTAATAGTAGGATTTTATATCGTTCTATTATTACAAGATTTGCAGTTAATTTCTTATCACTTAAGTGTTTTATTATGATGAAGAATGAGTTGAGACAAATGCTTACAAGTGATAAATGAGTTACATCTCAACATGTTAAGTTTATTGTTGGATTGGAGGTTTCTAGAATCATACTTGAAGATGATAAATTTTGGTCTCATTGTCAATCTGTCATATGAGTTTATAAGCTTTTGATAAGAGTACTTTGTCTGACTGATAGTGATGAAAAGACAATAATGAGTTATTTTATGATGTCATAGAGAAGGCGAAGGAAGCAACCAAAGTTAATCTAAAAAATAAGTCTTTTGTGTACATATCTGATCTTGTAATCATTAATGAGAGTTGATAAAGACAATTTTACTCTCTTTTGTTTGCAGCTGGGGCATTTTTGAATCATATTATCTATTTCGGATTAAATTTTACCAAGAAAGCTAAAGTTAATAAGAGAATGTTATTAACTATTATAACAATTGTTGTCTATTGGATGCTGCAAGATCTCCTAAGTTCACAAATGGAGATTTATTAGGATATTTTTGGAATGTCCGTTACTATTCTTCAAAGAGACGAACTTAATTTAAGTATATTTTTTATTTTTGTTATTTTTTGAAAAGTAAATATTAATTTATTTTGTTTATAATATTACTTTTGTTATCTTATAATACTTGGTAGAACCAATTCGAAGGTCATATTCTAGAATTACAAAAGTTTAGAATTCGAGTTTTGAGTTAAATGACTTGGTATTTGTTTTATACAATTTAAAGCTTTAGAAAAAGTAAGTTATTATCATTATTAAGTTGAATATAAGTTCTTGTAATTTTTAAATAATTTAATTTTATTTGTTTACTAGGACTTTTAATAGAACAAGTAGTTCTATGGATCCAATATGTATTGACCATAGATCTTTTGGCTAATTGAGTTTTAGATGAACTAAAATTGATAGATGAAAATGATTTGAAAGATAATCTTAAATATAAAAGTATTGACATGTGATTTGATGCAATAACTTTTAATAATGGTGATGATAAAATTTCTCTCAATAATAATAATTTTGTACCAAATGAAAATTATGGTCAATACAATTTTAGAGAATATTTGATTAAATAAAATTTCAAGTTTTCATTTCTTCTCTTCTTTTAATTCCTCTTATATTTAATGTATGTATTAAATTTTATATATACAATATAAATCAAACTGTAAATATGTTTACTTTAAATTTCACTTGGTTATTTCCTTAATATAAACCCATGTTGTAATATTTAAAGAATTGTGCATCTTTATTATTCTTTTTATTATGCATTTTAATGTAATTATTATTATTATATAATAAAATTGTAACATTTTAAATACTTTGTATTATTGTTAATTTTATATTTATATAATGATTAAATGATCTTTTTTATATTAATTGTAATTATTATTTAAATATCAAATATATGTAAAAGTAATATTAATAAAAATAAATAAATTATTGTTTCAAATTTCTATTTTTATAATTTTTAAAAACATAGTTAATGTAAAATAATAATGTACCAATAATCGTGTGATTTTCATAATACTAGATCTGATTAAACTTAACCCAATCAGCCGATAGCTTGAAGTTAGATTTGTTTGAACCAAAATAACATTATAATTAAAACATCATATTTAATAGAATAAAATGATGACTTCCTCAACATAACGATCAATCAATTCGAGCTTGGCCGTAGGATCGAGTTAATTTTGCCATCCATAGCACAAATTTATGCATCCCATGATCGAGTATAAGAACTACTAAGCCATATGCATGAGAGTGGCAAGAATACTTTCACCTTTATCTGCAATCTCATTGAGAGCTTCAATAGCAATTGGCACTCCAGTACTCATAAAAGTCAGCGGGAGTAATTGTCACGCTTGTTAAAGCGACCTCATCAGTACATAAAATATCTCTTCGCTATAAAAGCCAATTGTAGAAACCAAGATATACATAGATAATATAAGAAATTCAGTGTATATAGGTTCTTTACAGTTCTGGGGAAACTGACAGGTTGTTCTATTTACGTAGGAACCATAAGCAAATACCCCTTAAGCATAAGGGGAGCAATAAACAAGAATTACGAGAACCCCCCAGTCATTATATGAGCTATGATGAGGAAACATATTGTTTTAGAAGCAGCATTCCTCCAACAAGCAACAGCAACAAAGTGCAGCCAAACTGCCCATAGAAATAAGTCATTACAACATCAATAGTTTCAAAGACAATAGGTGCACACCTATACTTAAAACATCAATTCTCATCATTCATTTTCTTTTAATAAATTAGACATAAAATTGCACAGCTTTCTTGTTTAAGCAAATTCTAGATGCACATGGACCTCTAAAGACACCACTCCAACAACTTCCTGGAAGTTAAAAGACACAAGGACAGGTGAACCAGTTAAGAGTAACAAAATCAGAATACAAAACCACCGTACAACTACTGTTACAAAAAGCTCTAGGTTCTAATTATTGGGTAGTATGCTAATCATTTGCAACCCCTCAAACAGTAATGAAACAAAAGCAGGAATAACAAAAGCTAAAATGATACACTTCTAACAAGAAATCTCACTTTCATTTCACAGCATGGATCCCCACTACTTAAGCAGTTAAATACATCAAACGAACCAAAAGAGACTCGTTGCTATAAGATAAATTTATAGGCCCTGCAATCGTCTCGATCTAATTCTACAATCTCAATATGATCTTTTTAATGGTCTATCACTAAAAATTTATGAATCTCACTCTAGACTAGAGAAATACAGGAGGACAAAAAGAGATTAAATCATAAATAAAAATGGAAAAGCACAAATTTGGCCCTTCTACTTCGGTCTACTTAAATTTTTGTTCTTTAAATCCTTTTGTAAACTAGAACTTTTCAATGTAGTCCTTTTTCTGAATATCAGGATAGGACATCAATATAGCAAACATGAACTTGTTAGTTGCAATTGTGGATTATACATGACCTATGTGCTACAAGTAAGTTTAGATTGTGGAAAAAAATTTGTATAAAAAACAATACTAATCATGAAATTGCTACTTGAAATTATTCAGATGTAATTTATGTGCTAAAATTCAGTTCAGTTCAGATACTCGCACCGGGTTTCAAATAACAGGTTACAGTTCACATTAGTTTTTGCAAGTCCCTATGATACAGGATCACTCTGACTACAGATCTATAATACAACCTAAATTTGGTCCTTGGTAGAAACATTTCAAGTGTCAAATAGGAATTTTATGCTCGGTGCTATCTAAAATGTACAAAATTCTATGTGTTGACACCTGAGACAGCGTTGAAACCTTATCATAAGGACTGAAAAATTAAGCAGGAGTACTGAAATAGGAATTGGGATCAATGACTACTAGTGAAAGTTTGTTTGTTTTTGCATAAAAATTGAAGAGTGAGATATAAACAAAATTAATCACATCAAACCATAGAAAGTTTGATAAGAATTAAAGGATGAGATCAAGTAGGACAACTGAAAGTTTGTTAGTACCTCAAACCATAGAAAGTTTGCATATGTTAAAGTCACACAAGGATCTACAAACTTCAGAATTTCAAGTATTTGACATTAGAGACAAAGAGGCAATTTTATTCTTGAACTTCTCACCCCCCGCTTAGTGTCAAACCAATATAGATCAAGCTCAAATCATCAGCAATAAATAAGCAGCTTATCACTAGTGTTTAATATAGTTGTGAATTTTATCATTCAATAGTTGAGAGAAAAAGCTGCAAGCCCGACCAAAGTCAAGACTCCCCAAAGATAAAAGTTGAACACAATTAATTTCAAGTTCCAAACTTATGCATGTGATTCTCCACTGTATCTTATGTTAAATGTCCAACAAAGATAGCAATGGTCATTTCAGCAAGAAGCACATCATTGGCCTAATACAAAAGTTGTGGTCTAATCTAACTTGCGGAAACTGTTCTATTTAATTGTTAATTCTTGAGAGCACCCAACCAAGTAAGAACGATATTTGACAATACTAAGATCGCTTTAAGCTACCAGGACCAACCAAGAACCAAAAACCAAAATACAAGGAAATATACTTGAATAACATTTCTAGTGAGAGTAAATAAATTCTACCAATTCACATCACATTGCAATATTTCTACGTAGAAACAACGCCTCTTTCATTCAAGGGATGCACGTAATTTTTAGTTCAGTGTTAATAGTATAAAGAATATTTGGTTAAATTGTAGTGATAAATCTTAATATAACTTAGTTTCCACGAAATTTAATAATTAAAAGATATTTTGGTTTATTATGGTTTGAATCGAGTAAACTTTAAACAAAATGGTAAAATTATTTAAAATTTAACTTTCTTCCTCAATTGCCCCCACTTAACAAATACCCAGGTTCCGGCTCTGCTTCTAAGACCACGAGCAGGTACTAAAAATTAAGCAAACATATTCTATAGCCGCAAAATTATTTCGGACGTAAGCATAAAACTACTCAACTCACACAAGGAGGAACAGAAAGAGATATAGACCATACCACCCTCGTAAGACGGAGTTACAACCGTCGGAATCGCCATGATGATGCTGATGCTGGTACTGCTGATAATGATATTGGGGCGGTGGCGGCGGCGGCGGAGGATACCCCTCAGTGAAATACCCTTGATACCCTTCATATGGCGGTGGCGGTGGCGGTCCCGGAGGCGGTGGTGGAGGTGGATAAGGAGGGTAACCCGGCGGCGGCGGGTAAGGAGGTGGTGCCGATGGAGGATATCCCGGTGGCGGGTAAGGTGGGGCATAACCTGTAAACACAACCGAATTAATCAAAACCTAGAAAGCAGCCACAAGATTGGGAAGAGATTTAACGGGGTAATAGCGATTACCTGGAGGAGGGTATGGTTCTTGGGGCGGTATTTTCTGGTAACTCATGTTTTAGGGTTTAGAAAACAAAACCAGCGAGCAAGAAGAAGAACAGGAGCGATGTTGGTTCGTTGTTGTTTGGCTGGTGATGTTGGATTACTTAATGGACTCCAACAAACTCACTAGCAATAACCACCGTCCGATCAAGGAGGCTAACTACACGGATGCTAACTTAATCATGTGTATTAGTTGATTTCTGAAGGAGCCTAACAATTACTAACCCGAACCTAGGAAATCGTTCTGTCGAGGATTTAAATAAAAATTCACTGTTTTTGTGGTTAGAAATTCATTTTATATTTTATTTAAATATTATATTAGGATGTAGGCTTAATTTTTCAGAACTTAAATTCTCAAACATATTTAAGATTAATAAACATAGTAACATCAAGAAAGAAATTGAAATGTCATGTAAATCTAACTCTAATATCATATATGATTTCTGTCGAAATTTAAATTCAAAGATTGAAATAAAATATATATAACTTTAATACAGGATAAACGTCAAAATTAGATTGTTTTGAGTAGCGAAATTTCCAACTCGCAACCAAAGGCATAACGATCTGACGCTGTCTAACTAAACAGCTAGCGACAATGCCCTTTCCTTTCTAGCCCAGAAAAAGTGTAGGTAACAACATAATCGCTCGTTCCTCACGGACCAAATGTAAAAGTATCTCTAACGCTTCTTCTTGCTTCCTTTTGAAGATGGTGTCGAAACCAGACGCACGAAGAGAACCACAATGGAGACCGCAGAAATTACCGACCCATATTCTGCCAACAGCCTCTGCAGTTCGATAAACAATTCATATCAGCCTTGTTACCCTTTTGTGACCCATCAAACTAAGTCTACAACCTACTCAGTCATATATAAGATCGACTATAGCATAATAACGTCTTAGAAGAAGTTCATGCATACCTTAGCCTGTCAAAGATTGGCCAGACCCAAAGTTGATTCCAGAGAATAACAACAAAAGGAAAAAAAAAAAAAAAGATTGTGAACTCCAAAAGAATATAAAAGGGCTGGTAGGAGCTCCATCACAAACACATGCAGATAGTACCAAATAGTACTTACCCAATCAAACTTCTTCTCAGGGGTTCTTTCTGCGAGAACGTCAAGAGATAGAATAGGAGTGGAATATGCCTCCTATTACAAAAATAACAACCAGAAGATAAATATATCAATGCAAAATGTTGGGAAACAGAGACCTTATGGTATGATGCGATGTTCTGAAATTCGGACCGGTCATCGAACCGGTAACCTTATTGGTTATCGGTTTGCCCGGTTCGAACGGGTTAACCACCGATCGAACCGGTGTGACGTAATAATTATGCAATAATTATATTTAATTA
>JANTPM010000006.1:25896421-25914569 GCA_025434745.1 Erythroxylum divaricatum
CTTTTCTTCTCAAACCCACGACATTCCTCTTCCTCTTCTAAGCCAAGACATATTTCTATTCTTGTTTTTCCCATTTTTCCCTTCACTTACTTGGCTCTTCCAATTCTACCCCTTCTTTCATTTAATCCAACTACTTACCTTAGGCCATAATTTAATACCTTAACCATACCCTAATTTAGTTCTAACTTTGGCATAATAATTAAACTCCAAATAAAATGGTTTATCTAGCAAGACCACAAAATTTATTCAAATCATGCTTAATAAATATAAAAAAAATCAGGGCCCAACAATTTAAGTAAAAAGGGTTTCAAAAGATAAAAATTATAAGAAAAAGTCTAAGTAGCTCTTTCAACTTTTGATGAAAGGTTAAAAACAAATTTGTTATTTCTTTGTCCATGTCACTCTATGAGAAGCTTCTTCTTTTTCTTCCCCATATGCTTTGCTCTTTGCTCTCACTAGTACATCCCTTCTTGTTTCCAACCAGCTAAGCTTTCACCAAGTCCTTCCAGTTAGTAACTTACTTTCCACCCACCAAAAAGAGTTTCCCCTAACTTTGACTTACTCTTTCCTAATAGTAAAAACCATAGAAATTACAGGGCCTTTTTAATCATTGTAACCTCTATGCCCCCTCCTTTTCCCATATTAGCAATTGGCCTTAAAAATAACCCATACGCCAAAGTTGTTCTAGCACTATTATGAGAAAAGTTGCAGCTAATAGAACCTTAAAACTTGAAAAAATATAGATGATTTTTTTCACCCCTTCTAGTTGCCAAGAAGAAGGATGTAAGCTCCATCAACCTCCCCAATTCTAAGTCGAAACCTTTGCTAAAGAATTGGAAATAGTAGTAGGAAAAGCCTCTGGATCCACCCTGCAATTTATCCCTACCTCCTTTTTAGATAAAAAAAAGTGTTGTAACTCCAGACATAGAAATTTTTAAAAAGGAAGCCAAGGTTTGTAACTCCACAATTGTAAGGCTCTTTGTAAATAGAAGACCTACATTTCAAACAATCCAAATTTGGGTAGTTAAAGCGTGGAAAGGAAGAGGATTGTAGGAAATACTAATTTCAAAAGACAATCATGTATTGTCCAAGTTTCAAAATAAAAGTGAGGCTAGGAAAATAGTGGAAGAATGTCCTTTGTAGATCTACAACATCCCACTATTCTTACATGTATGGATACTAGGACTAAAATTAGGTAAAATCAGGCAAGCAAGCATATGTTGTGTATGAAATTTTGTAACATTCTACTAGAATATTGGTCTACTAATGGGTTAAGCTCTTTGACGTGCTTCATTGGAAAACTCCTATGTATAGATGAGACAACTGCCATAAGAAGGAGAATAGGTTTCACCATAACTTGTATCAGCATAGAGTTTAGCAAACAACTCCTAAAGAAGGTTCATATATTGATGCTAAGAGAAGGAGGGGATCTTGTAGAAGATTAGGTACATATATCTTATTCATAAAGGCCTACTTTGAAGCAGTAAGGAAAAAATGTGGATTCCAACAGGTAAATTTTTTAAGAGAGGGTACTATAAAGAACCGATGAGCATAGAAGATGAGAGGCAAGATGCAAGTGTAAACAATGGGGCTAACAAGAAGAATGACAAAGTCCAAGAGGCACTAGATTTAGAAGTTGATGACAATTCCACCTTTCAGATAGAAAATACCCAAGAAAAAGTTTTTGGGTAAGCCAATGTATAGGAATAATGGAGTAGCTAAAGAAGTATATAAAGAAAGGCCTTGAAATTTACTAAGTGATAACTTTCAAATTTATAAAAATTATTTCAAGAGAGGCCTTGGAAATTTACTAAGTGATAACTTTCAAATTTAAGGAAACCTTGGAATAAAAAATAGGTAATTTTGATCTAAATCTTGTTTTCTAAAAACAATCAAAAGTTTATGGGACAAGATAAAAAGACCATTTTTTAGGCTCTTATACTCATCATGCCTAGAGCTTTACGTGATAAGAAAACAAACTAGGGAGGAGGAAGTGAATAGATTTGAAGAAGTGATAAGCAAAAAGAAAAAGATAGCAAGGAGGAAAACTAAGCTAAAGGGTGCTAAATCACCTAAATCACAATTATGTCTTTAAGTGTTTAGAATATTAGGGGCATGAATAGCCCCTAATAAAATAAAGGTGATCAATGATTTTGTCCGAGAAAAAAGAGTATTTTTATAGGATTACTCAAAATGAAAATAAAAAGAACATGAAGAAGTTAAACATATTCGGTAGTCATTCTTTTATATTGGACTATAGTCATCACTCTTATAGAAAGGTTATAGTAGCTTATGATATAAGGAGGGTAAAAGTCAAACTAGAAGAATTAAATAACCAAATGATGCACCTAAATATGGATGTATTAAAGGGAAATACTCCTTTATAGCTACCATAATGTAAGCAACAAACCTTAACTATCTTTAAAGATCCTTGCGGCAAAAAGATTGAAGTTATCATCAATTATATATAACGTCGTTGGATCATCTTAGGAGATTTTAACAATGTAGTGCACATAAATGAGGTGGACGGGAATATTGGGATGCATTTCTACACAAGTTGCTTGAGGGATTGCATAAAAAACAATAAGGGTAATGGATATGAAGATGGAAGATAGGTTTTATACATAGTGCAATAATTAGAATTTGGCATATAAGTTGAGAAAGAAACTTGATCGAGCCCTAATGAACACTCGATGGAGAGGTTCCTAGGAAGCAAATCAATATTTGATGCATTAGAATCTCAGATCACACACCTATTTTAATCCAAGAGTTAAAAAGTAATTGGAGAAGGAGTGGCCCCTTTCCAGTTCAATAATTACCTCACTGAGGGATAGGGCTTTGATGAGTCAATAAATAGATGCGTCCAAATGGAGAATGAAGGAAGTAAGAAATTCCATTGCACTAGAAAGTTGGAAATGCTCAAAAAGAGATGAAGAAACTGAATAGGAGGATTCCTATGCACATTAAAGATATTATAGAGCAAACTAAAACAAAGCTGATTTGGATTTAGAATGATTTATACCAATAAGCTATTGATATTTATATCAGGAGGAAGAAAGGGCAACACTGAATGAGTACTCAAGGGTTGTCTCTATACTTCATTCCATACTAAAATATATGGAAAGGCTAAAATAGTGTTGATATGGAAATTTCCCACAATATTGTCAAATTAAGAAGTATATTGATTATAATTACATCCTTGAGAAAACCTAACGAGAATGCATCTCTACGCATTGATGTATCATTAGTTTGTAACAACACTGGTTAATGTATTGGTCAACAAATGTGTCATATTATTCAACCAATATATGTACTAGTTGACCAATATTATAATGGCTAGTGAATTTGGAGCTTTTATTGCTTACTAGTTAACTAGTATGCTACACTAGTGGACCAACATGCTACACTGGTGCATCGAATATAATTGTTATAACTGCTAGTTCTTGGCTTTAATGACTATTTTAGGTCCCAAAATACTCTAAATAGGTGTTTTCTCATTGGTTTTAGCATCAAGAAGGAGTTGGGTGTTGTATACACACATTTCAAAGAGTTTTCAATCATTTGAGCATCTTTATATCATATTTGTGAGAGTAAGCCATTTTGGAATTATTAAATGAATAAGTGAGATATTTTTTATTTGTAATACTTTGTTAGGGTGTTAAATATTGTACTTGTTGGTGATATAAGTAGTATTAAGGTTCCTCTTCACCTTGGAAGATGTTTGTAAGAAGAGTTCCTCTTTATTGAAAAAGATTATACAGAAGTTATTCTTCACCTTGAAAGAAGAATTATAGTATAATTTTAAGAAGAATCTTAGGAGTAAACGTAAGCAAGGGTTGTTTGCCAAACCACTATAAGTCGGTTTGCATTCTCTCCTCATTATCCTTTTCAAATTATTGTTTCATTATTTAATTAAATTATATTAAACAATTTCTGCATACTTATTTGTATTGATTATTGTTAATTAAATATATTATTTAGAAAAATTGTTGAATTTTTTAAGTACCTAATTCACGCTCTCTTAGGTGTCATTAGAGACTAATAAGTTGTGTCAAAGTGGGCCTACTAAGCTAGTATTTCTAACAAAATTCTATATAAAAAATCATAATGGCATGTTTAGGAGCGTCATCATCATTATTAAAATAAGAGGGACAAAGCATCAATAAAGTACCTTTCTTTGATAACAATGATTATGTTTATTGGAAAACTAGGATGGGATTTTTCTTAACAGTCGAAAGTGTAAACCAACAAGAAGCCAAGGATCTAATAACATCACATACAAAATGAGGCTCTCTTAATGCGAGTCCAATGCACCAAAAAATAAACCTAACTTTGCACACTAAAATTTATAGCAGTAATGAATAAGGATTGTATCCACAAGGAGTATTTGTGTAGCATTTACAATGAAAGAATCAAGGTTTATAATACAAAAGGGGTTTTGATTGGATGTAACTAAGAAAACAAAGTAAAATTAAACTAATGAAAGCAAATCTAATTAAAAAACAATAAAGATAGAAAATCGATGAATGATTTTGAATCCAATTTTTGGTTTAATCTCAGCCTGCACATAAATGAACTTACTTCGTTATATTATTGTTTTCACACCTCTCTTAGAATCTATTGATCGTAGATTAACAATAAAATTTGTTAATGTAATACCCTATACCCGATAATGGAATCGACATACCGAATATTACCATATTCTTAAATACCTAATACTTCAAACTACAATATTTTCTATTTAAAACCTCATTAATCTAGCAATTACTATTCACTTTCTAAAATTTTTACAGAGTTTCTTCTATATTTACTAAAAACCTCCTGCAAGAAACTTTAATACATTTCTCACGCATGTTACTCAACTATCCATCTCCATGTCAAACTCCTTGACAAAATAATTTAGCCATCCTCCAATACATTTCAACACATCTAAACCAGATTTCGTACATAACTTTCATTTATTCATATATAATTCATAATAAAACCCTGTATGATCCTTCACTTCTTTATGTGTACATGTCGTAACCAAAAATAAAATAAAAATTTGTAGTACATCTACCTCCAATTTTTTCGAGATCCTCTATGTGACTCTTATCTTGTGGTAGATCTACCATAGCTTTCTTCTAATTCTCTTGAAAATGTACACGCGGAAAGAAAATTCACACGCTAAGCTATAGGTTTAGTGGTGTTCAAGCAATTCCATTTCACATTTAATTTAATTCATTCAAGTATAACATGCATAATATATAATATTTTCACATATAAATATCTTTATTTCTTTCTAAGCATAAATAGGCATTTAAAATCAAGTTATGAAATACAAGCATATATTTATTTTAATAATCCACATCTAATTATACAATGATCAATAAGTTGTACATTCAATTACTACTTTCATTTAAAGTTCTTTAATCATTAATTATGCAGTTATCTACTTTCTATAATTTCCCTAAAGTAAAATCCATCGGAATTGCATCACCGAGTCGGATAAGAGGGATTTTTTTAAAAATACAAGATCAAGTTCTCGGAATCATACTATCCATTTTTTATATACATTTATATTGGAACTGAGCTCTCGGAGCCATTCAGTTCATAACACAAATCAATTGTCTCATACCAAAACCAAGCTCTCCGAGCCATACAGTTCGGTAACATATATCATAACACAGTACTGCTAACTCCCTAATTGGCATGTCAACCTTATCATATTCCTCCAATTCCTATCTATTTTACTGGGGGCAAATCTAATTAAATTCCATTGAAATTTCATAATAAAAGCCCATAATAACCAATTTCGACTATTCCACATTTGGCTAAAGTAAATGTCTTTTTTTTCCGTTATTGGTTTTAATTTAATTCATACAACAATTAAGACATATTCATCTCATGAATTAATCAAAAATAACATGTATATCAAGTTTCTCAATTCAAACATAATGTATGCCAATGGGGGAAGTATAAATTATAAGTCCAAAATCTCAATTAATCACATATACTACTTCATTTAACATCCAATTAAATATTTTTAACAACAATTTCATAAACACCCAATTTTACTCAAGAACCCTAAATTTCCTTATACACAATTTTTAGGAAAAAGTATAATTGAAAAAACACATACCAAATTGATGCCCAAATCTTCAAATTAAACTTCCATAAACTTCAATATCATCATCAATTCCTTATTCTTTCTCTTTATTTTTCTCTCTCTCCCTCAATTCCTCTTCTTTGTCTTCACAATATTGCATAACAAATTCAATTTCATGCATTTTATTCATCAATGCATGCAACTACATCAAAATCATGTACTAAAAATAATTAAAACTCCATTGACTTATCTTATAAATGTTTGGGTACTACTCATATACCTTTTCTTCATCTTTTTCCTTTTTTTGTTGATATGGTGAGTTTTGGGACCCTAGGTTGATGTTTTAATATTTAATTAGGTGATTTGAGGGTTAAAACTAAAGAAAATTGGCTTGAAAATCTAAGAAATGAAAGAAAAATGGAGAAGAAAGGAGGAATGGTTGTTCTCGACACTCTTTAGTGAAGAAGAGAGGCTAGGTGGCCAAGAAAATGACAAAAATGTCACGTGGTTCCTCATTAAAGTTTTCCAATTCTTGTTTTAAGGATAAAATTTATTTATTAATTCTTTTGTTTAATAAAAAATACCCATAAGATAAATATTAACCTCACATAACGACCTTAATTAATATCATATATTTTCATTAATAGTTTTGGGTTTGAGTTTCACCCTTTCTTAGGTCAAACTTTGACCACTGCTTAACTCTTGGTCAAAGCCTCAAGATGAAATTATTTTGAGCTCTAATTTGATCCTTGGGCTATCCTTGAACAATATTATCTAATGTCAAATAAAATAAAATGCAGTTTGGGTCCCAAATATTACTATTCACCTCGAGATATACTATTCACAACCCAAAAGTACTATTCATGAAATCGAAATTTTTAGGGTGTTATAGTTAACCCCTGTTTTCCCTTAGATATCGTTTAATCAAAATAAGCTTTTTAACTAAACCTAGCAATCAAAAACCTATAATAAGCTCTCTACATTTAGTCGAATAGTTGTATTACAAATAAGAAAAATAGATCAATCTAGGCAACAACTACATAAGCTCGAGTCATTTAACGTATGTTATATTATCCCTAATGATTCAATATCATTAGTCGTCATAAATTAATCCAAAACACAACTATTACATATCATATTTGAGATTCTAGTAATAGATTTATTTAAAAACAATTTAATAGAAACATTCAGATCATCCTTACATAAATACTCAAATCAATAAGTAAAGAATAACATAGAAACTCGACAAAGAGAGAAATATTCAACAATACACGATGAAGATATGCTCAAATGTGATCGATTTCACCTTTAAACTAGACTACGGAAGATTAGCCCTCTATAGATCCCAAAAAAACTAAAGTTTCTGCCCTTTCCTGTGCTCCAAAAATGATTCCATATGTTCTTTTGGCCTCTCAAATGTTTATTGATATGAAAAACTAGGGATATACATGGTTTGATGCAAGGTCAAAACAATTCATTATTCAAAATTGTGCAAGGCCATGCATTTTGCAATGCATGACGAATTCTTCATTTTATAGCATTTTCTTATCTCATCTTCACTCTAATCAATCTCTTTCTTGTTCCACAAAAACAAATGAGTTTGAACATCAAGAGAATGACTTAAAGAATGTTTTTTTAACTCATTTTAGCTCTTGAACTTCCAAATTGTACCTGAAACTAAATATGAACCAAAATGAGTTTCTTAAGCATTTCATAGCCTTAATCACAAAGTGTTGTGGAGTAAATATATAAGTAATTAAATACTCATCAAGTTCTCCTACATTTAGCTTTTAACCATCATTAGACAAAACAACAGAATCAAAGTCACAAACCAAAACATTTCCACATTTTCCATATTTCCAAGAATAGATAGTCATAAGAATAGAGAAATAACTTTCAAAACCATAGCAAGACTCAACATTTAATGTTTCTACTCATGATCAATCAATAATCATTTTCTTCAAAAACTGTGCATCTAGTGGTAGACTCTGACAAAATGTATTTAACTATGATAGATTCATAAGTACACTCAAAAATCATTCATAATCAAAACATTCCTCAACTTTACATATCATTTCATTTCTCCACCACTAAGATTCACTTGTATATCATAAATCAAAGGACTTTTAAGGTTGTAATGTGGGTGAAGGTTAAGGTGAGATGTATTTGGGTAATGTAGCATAAAAGCCATCAAAGCTAGTGAAGCAAGAAAAATACTCAATGTAACATTAAACGCAATAACTAACATTCACTCAAAATTGGGTACCATCAAATATGATGAATGCAAAAACTATATTCACAATTCAAATTCAAGCTCTCACACTACAACCCTCATTAAGTAAAAGGAATTAGAAGGAATCACTCATAAAATCGATGGCAATCAATACATTATAACTATAAGTAGTGATCCTTCAAAACATCTACATCATATGCATCATACTCAAATCACCCATTCTATACATTCTATACAACTTTAGGAGGAAAAACTAATCATGAATAACTTTGCAAGACAAATACATTTTCTCTTTGATACTTTTATTTAAATACTTTTTATTTTTTAATAAAAATTGAAAGAAGCTACATCAATAATGGAATTCATTGATAAGACATAAAATGACATTCCATATATTATAATCTACTTGCATATATGCACAACCCCACACTTATACTCTTATGCATATACAATCATCAATAATTAATAAATGCTCCACTAACTTAAATGTAACATCCCGTTATCCCATGTTAAGGGTTAGAACTCTAGAATAGTGTACATGAAAGATTATCGAAAAGTTAGAAAGTGCATTTCATGCTCATGCATAGTATATCATATACACACATGTGACTTTTAATTATTGCACATATTAAAATAATTGTACATGCATTCATTAATATTTTTCTAGTTATAATTGATTTACAAAAGTGATTATGATGTGAATTATGAATATTTTGTCTTAAAAATTGATTTGGAGAGTATAATTATTGATTTTGAATTTTTGGTGAAATTTAGAAAACTTCCTAAAATTTTGGGTATTTTTGGACTAAGAAAAATGCCAAGTGACAAGACAATTGATAAATAGTAGTAAAAATAAGAGTCAATTGGTAGTGAAAATTTTTATAGATGACTTTGGGATTTAATAACATATGTCATTGAAAATTAAGAGACAATTGGAATAAAAATTGGAGGTAAATGGACTAGATAAATAAAAGACTAAGGAGAGATCATAAGAAAGCGACATGTGGCAAGTGGCAAGTGTCACTTGCCAAGCCATATCTTTATCCCACGAATTCTCGTAATTATTTGAAAGACCTTGTCACTTGCCAAGCCATGTCTTTATCCCATGAATTCTCGTAATTATTTGAAAGACCACTTTAATTGTTTTGTTTCTTGCTTTCTTCTTCTTCTTCGTGGCTTTCTTCTTCAACTTCTTCATGAATTTTCTCACCAATCTCCATTCAAGTTGAACCTAGCTCTTTCATCTTTCACTTGATACTCTCACCTTGTTGTTTTCTTCATTTTCCACAAGAAAACCTAAACTTCCCAACCTTTATGATGTTGTCCATATAGGTTGTATGAGAAGTTAGGGCTTCTTAGTGTTCTTGAAGAGTTTGAAGCTTTTGAAGCTTAATCAAGTAAGTAACATGTTAATTCTCATGAGTTGTATGCATATGAAACAAATATGGTGATTAATTGATATTAAATGATCATGAGAATAGTGGTCATTTACATGTGCTTCGTGGATGAAGAATGAAAATATTGGTTTCTTGTTTTCATGTTTATGATGATTAATATTTCATGAGTTATTGTAGAGATGAGTTTGAAATAGAAAGATCATTGATAATGGTGTAGGAAAAAGGTGCAAAAATTTAGTGATGAAAATATGTGTAGATGTTCTGTTTCAGTGTTAAAGATGTTTTTGAGATAGGTTGGTTATGAAAATGATGTCTTCATGAGAATTGAAAGTTGATGAATATAGAGATGAGTTTATGACTTAATTTTGTTTATAGAATGAGTGTAGAAATGTGAATGAAAGAATGATATAAATGTGTTTTGGAGAGAATCTGGAATGAAGTTTGAATATTTGATCAATAGGTAGTGCACGATCACACGATCATGACAGAAAGGAAACACCAGGAAGAGTGCACGATTATGCATAAGTATGATCATAACAGAGAGGAGACACAAGGAGGATTGCACGATCGCACACAAGCACGATCGTGACAAAAAGGAAGTATCAGGGAGTTTCACAATTGTGCACATGACAAAGAGGAACATCGAGGAGTTGCACAATCATGAATCAACAGGAAATGCATGATCATGCACAAGCACGATCGTGACAAAGAGGAATCAATAGGAAGTGCATGATCGTGACAGTGAAGGTGTAGTGCTTTTTGACAATTTTAAACACCCTTCACTCTTTTGACCATAACTTCTTCTCCGGACCTCCGATTGACTTGAAATTTGAACCACAAGCTCCTCACACATTGTCCTTACTCTCTAAAAATTTCATTGACATCTAAATTCACTAAGAAAGGATTGATTGATGATGTTATAAGAATCAAGTGTATTGAGCTATAAACCTTAATGTATGGTTGATTGATGAACTTTCAAGTTTTACGAGACATGATTTATGGAAGATCATAAGATATGAATTAACAAAAAATATCGGGGATTGTCATTAAATATGCATTGTACATAATCCATATATACATATATGCATAAATGAGTACTTATATAATTGTGCAAAGTTGTGATGTGTATAAATGTGTGTTGCATGATTTAGAAGAGAAATTAGAGAAACAACTTCCAGACATTGCCGGGACTTTGAGATAATAGCTATCTAGAGCAAACCATGAGTAACCTATATGGTCTCACTTGATTAATTATTTATTTTAAATTATGTATTGAATTATTATGTGAATGTGACATTAAATGTCTGAGGCATTTAATGCATGAATAATATATTGGAAGTACTCCTTGCTTGTGAATTTGACGAAATAAGTGATACTCAACATTATTGTTTAATTTCAGACTAAGGTACGATGATAAATGTGAATGCGAACATAAATGTGAAACTAAAATCAAGTGACTGATTGAAAATATGTGAACGTGATGCTTTTCATTACATGAACGCATGACAATATAAAGGCTGTTGTGACTAGAGTAGCCACAAAAAAAGCTTAAAGCTCAAAATGTGATAAGAGCGTCTAGCTCAGTTGTTAATATACGCGGTATCCAATAAGAGATATGAGACAATATCTAAAACAAGCCCGGTATTCATAAGGGATATGGGCCAGCAAAAAGGCATTTGGTCACAATATTGTAATAAATGAAAGTAAGTCTCATAAGCATTGCATATAAAATTGATATGTATGTTTTAAACGATCGGAATGAATTGTTTGACTACTTTAAATATGAAATATGAAATAAGTGATCAAAGTGATATGTGATTCTATATAATTATTAGTGAAATGATGTGAATTATGTGATTACATGAACTGTATGTGTTATGTGTTATAAGTAGCCATCGATGATAGGTAACTTATTAAGTTTGCAAAACTCATCAAAATTGCAAATGTTCACATTTCAGGTTCGAGAGAAGATACTAGTGACAGAGAGACTCTATAAGAAGTATAGTTTTTGTACTTTTGGATTGAAGACATGGCTCAAAGGTCGGTCATTTGAGACTGAAGGATCTAGATACAATTTTTGTATAATTCGTCATATATGTAGCACATTTTGTATACAGAGATGTAAACTCTGATTAGTTTTTGATAATGTACATATATGGATGTTATTGTAAAGCTATAATATACATATTTGTTTTTATAAAGTAAAAAATGAGGAATTGTTTTTTAAATATTGTGACATTTACGCATTAAATGATGATGCCATGTTTAAGTTAGTGTCGTGACTGCTCTAGCATGCCACCCTTGTGGGGTACATACTCAGATATCCCTCAGGACGTTGGGTATATGTCCTATAAGAGTGGGGTGCTATATTAAAGGCTTGTATAGAACATTTGTTTAGTTTTAAGGAATGTAATGTGGTGAGCAAAAAAAGAAAGGCAAATAAAGCTCAATGGGGCTTATAAAAAGGAAAAATCATATCAATAGGTAGGGCATTTGACTAATGTAGCTTGTAAAACAAATAATCCCTATATCATTTTCATATTAATGCATGTGATAAAAAAGTTGTCTTGATTAGAAAATCAAATCAAAGTTAGGATGTACATGTATTGAAGGTCACATATAAACAAAAGATAATAAAATTGATATGGATGTGTCAGTCTCTAAAGGTTCAAAATCCCACTGGCATGTGTCTACCTACTAGTCACTACTCTTCTAAAGATAATGTATATTGACTAATCATAAGAGTAAAAGTACATGCTCAAGTTGCTATGAATTTTTCTAGTTAATTCACTCTATAATTATGGCTATATAGTCCTGAAAACAATAGAAAAGACAAAATGTTGGTTTGCTTGTTTTGATTTTTAACCTAAGAAAACATATGAGCAACACACAAATTTAAAACAACATGCATGAAAATCCCCACCCCTCACACTTAAAACTTACATTATCCCCAATATAACATCAAGTGTAAGAAATAGAACATTCAATAAAAAAATGCAAAAATGTAAATGAAAAGAAACAAACTTCCCTTGGGTTACCTCCCAAGGAGCACCTTTGTTTATTATCGCTAGCTCGACTCTTTGTTTTCCTCAAAATGTGACAAAATTATGATCTTCAAGTATCACAACTTCAACCTTTTCCACTTGAGGTTCTTCAGGGTAAGGCCTGAGTTGATGATCAATCACATTCATTGTCTTCCCTATCTTTAAACTCTTAATCTCTATTGAATCCTTGCACTATTGAAAAATGTCCAATATCTCTTCACCCTTTTCCTCCTTATTCAATTTCTCCAACTTGCAATGTTAAAGGTGACGGATTAGTCTTTTGGTAATTCGAGATTCAACATTTATCTTTGAGCTAGATGATATATTCCTTTCTCTTTCGAGCTCCTTCTCAAGAGACACAAGAAGAGACAATTCTTTAAAAGAAAAAGAACATAGCATTGTAAAGCCTTAAATGAAGAATCAATGCGAAGAGGAAAAGACATTAACTATTGAAAGCGAAGAAGAAGACATTGGCTTACTTACTAGAAAATTCAAGGAGTTCATGAAAAAGAAATTCTACAAAATAAATGATTCAAAGAAGGTAAAAGTGATTTAAAACATAAATCCTCTAATATTACTTGATTTAAATATAGAAAACTCAGTCATATAAAGTCATAATATCCTTGACTTAAAGATAATGATAAGTATAAGAGAAATTACAAAAAGGAGAAGAAAGACAAGGAGGAGGAACTTAAATTATCAACTTGAGATGACACAAGTGAATTCGAAAGTAAGGATCTGGTAAAAGAGATAACTAATATGTGCTTTACCATTATAGACAATGATGAGGTAACATTAAACCTTAATTCATTTAGTAATGATAATGATGTTGATTTAACAAATGATAAATTAGTAGAAAGTTTAGAAATCATAAGAAAAGGAAGAAATTGTCTTACAAACTTAAAAAAGTTCATAAAGAGTTAAATGAAAGGATGAAAAGTTAACTGCTTAGCATTAAAACATCCAAAAATGTGATTATTAATAACAATCATTACTTAGATCCATTAACATGTGAGAATAAAACATTCGAAAAGGAAACTGATGCTCTCAAAGATTTCTAATCTAAATTTACAAAGAAAAGTGAGAAACTTGAAAGCATATCGTAAGCATGGAATTAGATATAAATGTGAAAGTATTTCTAGCACTAAAACTACCTCTATTAAAGGAAAAACATTTACATAGTGTAGAATCATTTCCTAGAATGACAAATGAGCATAAAGCATCCATACCTAAACATACACATGCACATAACACATTCACTAAGTGCCAACTTAAGAGCAAACATCATGCTTTCATATATGGCTCACAACTTAGGCATAAAGTTCAATACTTTTCATGGAAGAATAGGCATAATTTTAATGATAACAAGCACAGCCACTCACACCCTTATAGAATCATGCATCTCGCCTTTATTCATAGTATGCATTATATATATAATCATGGTAGGACTTTTCCCCAACCTACGAGACCATTCAACACATTTAATGTCCAAAGAAAACTTCCTCATTATGCATACACACATAGAATTCTAAGCAATGCACTAATGCATCATCATTAACTAAGTCCCAACTTAAAAGCAAACATCATGCTTTCATATATGGCTCATAACTTATGTATAAAGTTTAATACTTTTAAAGGAAGAATATGCTAAATTTCAATGATAATAAGCACACCCACTCACAACCTTATAGAAGCATGCATCATGCCTTCATTCATAGTAGCATCATATATATTAATGGTAGAACTTTTCACTAACCTAGAATACCATTCAACACATTTAATGTCTAAAGAAAATTTCCTTATTATGCATACAAACATAGAATTATAATCAATGAACTCATGCATCATCATTACTCATATAAAAAACTGTGCCACTTTGTGGTAAGTTTGGACATAATGATAGATTTTGCTTTATCAAACAAAGAATGTTAAGCAAAACTTTGAAAGCATGAGTTAAAAAGAAGACGGAACCAAGCTTATTTAGGTTCCTAAAACACATTGATTACCTTGTTTTATAAGGCTATTAGAAAAGAAAGAGCAAGTGGTATATAATTAATTAGTAGCTATTGAATCAAGCAATATTTTAAAATTTTATATCTTTTATCTTAATAAATCTAACATTTTTGTCTCCAAAAAAGTCTTAAAGATGTTGTAAGATATAGGGAATTTAACTTCTAAAATTAACCATCAAGACTTCTCAAGTTGTTGAACCAAGTAAGGAAGATGGGAAGGATGAGATATCACAAATGGATTAAGAATTCAAGAAGAATCTTCATTCAAATCTCTCATAAGTAATGCTCAACATGAGGCAATTATTAACTTATAATTTATAAATATATGATTTTGAGTATAAATCCTTGTTGATGATTATTTGAGTTTGAATTATGAATAAGGTATTTTTTTAAGTTTGAATCTTAGTACCTAAAATTAGAGACTATGCAAAATAATGCCATTAATTTAGAATTTACATCAATTAGGTTATCATTTCTACAAACTTTTGAATAAGGATAAATCTTGTTCATTTAGTTTGAATTGACATGAATTCTTTTTGGAAAGGACCTTTATGTTATTAATTCTTTGTTGATATTTAATTCATTAATATGTGCTTTAATAATATTTTGTTGAAGTTTTGATGCTTTAATTTGAGTTTCAAATACAATTCCTTAAGCTATCTAGTTAATCAGATGACCAATGTCTAAGTATGGTCAACCAATTCACCCACTTTTTATTTTCTAGTGAGATTATTAGCTTCCTAGTTACTTGTCTAGTTACCCAAACAATCTCATTGTTCAACTGATCACCTTCAATGGTCGACCAATGATCTAATATCTAATATCTAACATTCTTTTATTTTTCCAATGATTTTGTTATTTGTTTGGTCGAAGCTTTAGTCATCTCATTTACTCACACTGGCCGACTAATGTTTTGAAGTGATCGACCATAAGGCCATAATTATTGATAGGGAAGACAATTAAGCACAGTGAGCTTGTAATATGTTTGGTTGATATATAAAAGTCAACCACAACTTTTTACTAGTTGACCAGCGTCCCTATACGGTTGACCAGCACATATATTTTAATTCCCCCCTCTTTTGCCTTGCTTTTGTTTTATCTTTTTCTTGTTTAAGGCTAGTCAAAACCATAGATAACTCACTTATATCTTTGAAAAACACCACAGCCGATTGCAAATAGCTACCCCTTCAATTTTGTCCTTTTTTTTATTAAAGATCTTTATAATTCACATTTTCTTTAGATAGATCCCTAACTTTAGGATTACTTGATAATATTCATGTCTTTTCCATAAATTACTTAATTAATTTTTTTCAAGTGAGATTGCATCATATTTGTCATTTTTTAATTTCATATTTGATTACTTTATTCCATCATTATTTTTGAAATTTAGAACTTTATAAATTATAAATTTTTATGGAATTGATTATTGGATATTGCAATTATGCTTTATTTATTAAAATTATAACTCTTTTGTCAAAACTTGCTCTTAATGCTTTAATTAAAATTTTAACTTAGGAATAATACTAAAATTGGGAATTTTAAAATTAGACACAATTAGGGATGTTTTTATCAAAATCGAAATGTTATTTTAAATCTTAAAATATTCAATATCACTCTTCAATGAGAATTTTTGTCAATCTTAATCAAATATATTATGATTTTTTAAAGCTCACTTTGTTAATTTGATGATCAAAAAGGCTCACCATGTATAATTGTTTAATATTACTTTATTGCATTGGTCTTTACATTCTTCAAGAAGCATTAAAGCATTTTGATTTTAATATAAAAGCCTTTTGATTTTTCAAATAATATTTATGGAACATTTAAGGAAGTTTTTTAATCATATATGAATTACACAAATTGGTTTTAAGCATTTGAAAGTGTTAAAATAATGTTTTTGGTATGATGGATCGGCCTATATGAGTTAGTAGTCAACCAATATAGGTTAGAGTTAATAAAATTGATGTACAGTGAGTTTGTAGTAACATCGATTGATGTATTGGTCAACCAATATTCCAACGACAAGTGAATCTAGAGCTTTTATTACATACTGGTCAACCAATATGCTACACTAGTCAACTAGCTAGTGGATCAAATATAGTCATTGTAACAACTAATTCTTAGCTCTAATGACTATTTTAAGTCTTGAAATCCTATAAGATAGGTGTATTCTCATTGGCTTTAACATCAAAAAGGTTTTGGGTGTTATAAATCAATCATTTAAACATCATTGTGTCATATAAAAGTGAGCCATTTTAGAGTTATTAAGTGAGATTTTTTGAGTTGTAATACTTTGTTAGGGTGTTGAATATTGTACTTATGGGTGATCCAAATGGTATTGATGTTCCTCTTCACCTTAAAAAAAGATTGTATAAAGTGTTCCCCTTTACTGAAAAAGGTTGTACAAAGGTTATTCTTGGCCTTGAAAGAAGAACTATAGTGGAATTCTAAGAAGAGTCTTGGGAGTGGACGTAAGTAACGATTGTTTTTCCGAACCATTATAAATCGGTTTGCATTCTCTCCTTTCTATCTTTTTAATTATTGTTCTATTATTTGATTCAATTATATTAAGCAATTTTCTCATATTTGTTTATATTGATTATTGTTAATTGTATATATTGTTTAGAAAAATTGTTAAATTTTGTAATCACCCAATTCTCATTAGGGACTATCATTGATGTCTCTCAATTTTAACATTTAGTTGAGAGTCTAAGAGTTATTTTTTCTTGGCTTTGATTCCCCAAAAACTCTAATCTTTTAAGATATAGATATATATCCACCTGACCTAAATTGATTCCTAATCAACAAAGAGCTTCTATATTCTTTTAGCAATTAGCATTTTTATTAGTGTTCCTTATTAAATTATTTCCCAGATCACCCTCATCCTTGGTAAAACAAACCTCAACCTATTTTATTTTAGGCTCTAAACCCTTATCTAAATTGCTAGACCATAAGAAATTCTTTAGACTCCTTTTTATATCCTTGATTAGGTTTTTGGACATATCTAAATGGTAATAAAAATGGGCATGGAGGTTATTTATCACCTGCAAGAGTGAAAGTTATTGTTTCATTCGATTTTGGATTGAAACAAAAAAAGTTTTGCAATCCCTGTAAGAAATTCTCTTGTTCGAAATTAGAGTTTCCAAGTATTTGAATGGAATTTCATAACGTTTGAAGCTTGATATTTTTGAGAAATTAGTTGCTAGATTAAAGGAGTTATTATAGATATAGAGGCAGTTTTTGCTTTAATATATAAATAGATTAGAGATAATGTTGAAGAAATGTTAGCCCCAAAATTTTTTTTAGACTAAGCATGATTAGATTAAATTGATTAAGATAGATTAGCATTAATTAGTAAGATGAAGAATTAATGA
>JANTPM010000006.1:25914669-25931108 GCA_025434745.1 Erythroxylum divaricatum
TCAGTTAAGAGAGCATGTTTCGGGTATGAACTCTCTTAGGTTTTTGGAGTGTATCTTGAGTTATATGACTCCGATTAGGGTGATTCTTGCCTCTATGCGACCGTGAGGCATTAAGCTACATTTGGTATGAACAAGTCCAAATACATGATTTGGATGTTTAGGTAGTATGCGCTCATCACTTTTATGGAACAGCTGCGAATATCACTGCAATGAATTAAGCGCAAGGCTTCAGGAAAGCATGAATAGTAAGTATTATGCAGTCGGAATCCGGTCTCCGGGTCGGGTTCCGACAAGAAAGCACATATTTAATCAAATTTTTCATTAAGATTGAGTTAACACTATATAACACTAATAGGCCATCTGCAGACAAGAGGTTGTATAATCTCAACTTCTTGCATTTATGATAATATTTGAATTCTTGGCCTTACTCTATTTCAAATGTAGCTATTGTAGTTAGTATTTCAATGCCGATTGTAAATAAAGAAAGGGAAATTGAGATTCTTTGTCTCAATTCCTTAATTAGCTCCATTAAAAATTAAGATGAGTTCACTATTAACTAGAGTGGCAAGGGAGGTAGGAGAGCTATAAGAAGAATTTGACACTTAGAAATTGGACAGAGTAGAAAGAGGTACGAGAAAATTTTCACTTTAACTATTTTCTAAAAAGTAGTTAAAGTTGGATTAAAAATTGGAAAGAGTAGAAAGAAGTTAGAAAGAGGTTTGTATATGAGATTTTCTAATTAAGTTACTTATATGAAAATTTTAATTCACTATTGTTCTTTCTTTTTTTTTTTCAAAATAGGATTTTCGACCTTAAGCCTAAATTAAAAGATGAAATATGCCATAAAAAATAAAAATTGTCTATATCCTACATAGTTATTTTGACCATCTACTTCGATTAAGGTATTTTGTATTTGAATAACCTATAAGATGTCGTATAGAGAAAGAAAACAAAAATATGTTTAGTGATAAATATTTTGACAATTAAAACTCATAGCTTGCCAAAATTGGTTTAGTATTGTGTTGAAATTCTTTTACGTGACAATAACAAGATATAAATTAAGATATTTTCAAAATCTTTTTACCGAAATAATATCCTAATTCCTAACCACTTTTTTTCTAAAAATACCATTTTTAATGAAATGTTAGATATCCATTATTAAATTAAAATATGATTTTAATAATTTTAAGTGACAATAAATTATAATCTTTTTTTTTCATACAATAAATTATCTATGGTTATTGAAACAGTGTCTCATACACTTCAACGTACAGCTTTTTCTAGAACATGGTAATGTGACGGGATTCTAAGTTTAACATGTTTGTAATCCCTTTTTTTTTTTTTTTCTCTGTTGAAATTTGGTCTGAATCTCCTGAGCTATCAATTGTTCCTTTTTGGAACTAACGAGCTCTGGCAGCAAGGTATCCATGCACTTGGCTTGGCTTTGAAAGACCCTTTTATTCTTCTAACACTACAATGTATATACTGTATTTTTTAAGGAGATTTTGCAAACTAGAGAATCCCAATTGCTATGTTTGAGAATCTAAGAAGATTAATATATTATCTCATTCCAATCCAACGCAGGAGAGAGAAAATGTAGTACCTATTCCAAACATGAGAGGAATATTCAACTTGAAAGAAGAGTAGGCCCTATTTTGTTTTATTTTAATTTTTTATAAGGATAAAAATAGGTCATATTTTATCATTTTTAAAGATAAGCCTTGGGTAGTTGCCCACCCTGATCTTGCCCAAGGCCGGCCCTGCTATTACCGATTTTAACTTTGATATAAGGCATGAATAATTTTCTAAGCTTCAAAATACCAATAGGAATTATATGTAGGTTGAATTTTTCCAAAGGTTGGCCTTTTTGAGATAAAATGCATAGATCCATTTTACTTATAGTCCCTGTTTATTTGCTAGGATCTTCCATAGTCTTTGATTATTAGAGTTCTATTGATGACTTTAATTGGGACGATCGCCAAACCCCCCTTCATGCTTTGGTTAGCACAAATCACTCCATCTAACTTTTGTCATTACTCTTTTATTGCAATTCCTTGACCAAAGAAAACTTCTCATCACTCTTTTAATTGTTTTAATGATACCTATTAACAACGTGGGGTGTGAATAGTAATGGATGTGAAGGTTGCTAAGAATGGAGTTAACGAGTTGAATCCTCCCCACAAGTGATAAGCTCTTGCTGTGCCAATTTGTAATCCTCTTCTGAATCTTTTCTATTAATGGGAGATAGTTTTTAAAAGAGAGTTTCCTTGAATTGGTAGAGGCTTCCAACTTGGACGGTGAAAGGAGCCTTTCGATGTTTCTCACCAAGAAGCGTAGAAAACTAGGGAGCAAGATGCTGAACATTTAACCAAAGATACTCTAAATTTTTCCCTTAATAATAGCGTGTCCGGATATATACTCCCTCCTATTTAAAATAAGTATCGTTTTAGAGAGATTTTAATTATTTAAAATAAGTGTCGTTCATGATTTTTCATGCATATTTATAATTTTATTTCTAAAGTTACCATTTAATTTCTCTTACATTCTAATTATATAAATTACATTTTCAAGACAATTCAATATGCAATTAATAAGGACATATCAAACATTTTACTAACTTTCTTAATAAATGTGCATATTTCTAAAACGACAGTTATTTTGGATGGGATGATGTAGCTCTTTAAATATATTTGTTGTCATTAAAGCTCCAAGTGATTTAGCATATGCTTTTGAAGAGATGATTAGATCATCTGCAAAACATAACTTAGGAAATGAAACTTGAAATGTTGTTCGTGGTTGATAACTAGCCTGATCAACCATGTTGGGAATTCCATTATTAGGAATTCCATTACTTAGTAACAAAAGAAAATGAATACAAAATAAAAAAACTAATATAAAATAAAAATGAGAATGAGAATTGAAAGCATCTTTTATATAGAATTAAATAAAGTTAATATTTATGCTAATAAATTTTTTTACTTATATTTAATTATTATAATATTTATTTTGTAAAAAATTAATTATAATAATTTGTTTTTTATAAGTAACTAATCAAAATTTTTGTTCTACAATTTATAAAAATATTAATTTTAAATAATTAAGAGATATTTTTATATTAAGAATAAAATTTTAATAAAATAAAATAAATAATTGTTAAAAACAATATAAAAGATTGATTTTGATGGTAATATTAAGACATGAATTAATATTAGGATGAATTAATTAATCGTTATTAATATTGTTAAATGGGGAAAACGAATCTAGAGACAGCAAGTGGAGGAGAATAACTATTGCACAAAAAAAGAGAGAGGCAATCTCTAATGGCGCCCACGGGAACTGAATTCTAAAGAGCACCCACTATTTAACTCCCCTTTCTAACCTTTTGCTGTGCTTAAAAAGTAAATTCCATCATAAACCAATATCGGAAGGAAGGGCATATAGCGAGAGAGACAGATTGACAGGAGGAGAAACCTTTGGCCCGCAAATCAACTGAAGAATCAAAATTGGGTTGTTGCCATATATATATGTTGATTGCTATTATTGATTTTTTGGGGCGATCGCTATATGATTTAAGAAGATGATGAGCTGGAGAAGAGTGTTGAAGTCCGTGCAGGCCTTAGCGGCCCACAGTCTCCTTTTCTCGTTCACTCTCTTGCTTGTTCTCAAACTCGACCATGTTGTCTCATACTCTTGGTGGTCAGTTATCTCTCTCTATTTTGCGAAATTTGTTTTCACTTCGTAGTTTGTTTTTATTTCTATATGAATTGGGGTTTGATTCTTTATTTTCCTCCTTTTCAGTTGGAAGAGCTCCTTTTTCTTTGTTCTTTCATAGTTGGAACAGTGTTTGGAGATGGTTTAATTTCCTTGATTGGAGAGATTATGGGGGTTTTTGATTTTGGAATTGCTGACCCATTTCTGGGTTTGATGCATTTATTAATGGGTTGGCTTTTTTCGTCTTTTTTTATAGGAAATAATACTTCAATAGCGAAATTCATTTTCAAATCCTGCTTAATTTGTGAACTAAGTCATGCATGAGGCGTCTATTTTATGATTATTACTACAAAGATTGAATATAATGCAGTTTGATCCTGAACAAAGAGAACTCCGTATGGAGACGGCAAAATCAGTTTCCTCCAGAAAACTGTAATCATATTTCGAGAAGTATGAGACCTTTTCGTGTTTTCAATAACACTTGCAATATTGCTTTAGAATCTTACACTAGGAGGCTTAAAACTCATTCAGTACAGGTGTAGAGGTTTCTTGAGACTAGTATGGGTTCTGATGAAGTGACGAATTGGAAAAAAAAAACAAGAAGAAGTAATTATTAGGTTTCTATCTAAGGCAATGCAATATTTCTTTTATTCCGGCAAGATGTTTGGGGGCATTGAACTGTTTCTTCTGAAGAGCAATCGGCCTTTATTTCTTTTGGTGATGGATGATGTGGTTGGCTCCCTTGATGTCAATTTTTTTTTCATTTATACTGAAGAAGAAAGATATTGCAAATTGGCGATGATCTAATCTTTTGAAGGGTATAGGATTTTCCCCCCTTCTTTCAGCATCCAAAAGAGCTGCCTAGTCTAGAATGGGCATGCTTAGTTGTTGAGTTGGTTGAAGATTAGAATAGGTAGAGAATGAATAAGCAAAGGTAATGAATGGAATTGATTCGGACTGGGAAATAAAATATGGAAACAAAATTCTGATCCATTTGGTAAAGATATTTTCTTTTGTCACTAGTCATCCCTTAGTCAATGGTCTTTTCTAACTTTCTGTCAATAAGTACCTTGCGTGTAACTTCCCTATCACTAAAATCATGCTTTAGTTGATCCTCACTTATTTCACTATTGAGATGCTAAATATAAAGAGATCACTGAATTAATTGCATTCTGAATGGACTCTAATTTTCAGGGTAGTTTTCTTCCCTCTTTGGGTTTTCCATGGGGTTGTTGCTCGTGGACGATTTTCATTACCTGCACCATCAGTTCCACGCAATCGTCATGTATGTAACTAATTTTATTGCCATATTGAGAGATTCGTAGTGATACTAATTTTTTGTTGTGATTATTTGTTGGCGTATTTATATCTTTGATAAAGTGTCATGGTTTATAATGTGCACATGATATTTCAAATCTTTTACCCAATTTCATGGATTTGAATCATTGGGATCTATTATCATGAGACAGTGGGCACCGTGCCATGCAGTTGTGGCAACACCATTGCTTGTTGCGTTTGAACTGCTCCTCTGCATATATCTCGAAAGTGTTTATGGTATATATCTCCTTCCTTATAAGAACTCTTGAGAGTGTTTATTTTGTTGGTTTTTTAGATCATGCAAATTTATATGCGTTGAACATTATTTACTAATTTATCTTGTTTTTTCAGTTCATGGCATTGGAGCTGTAAACTTGAAGATTGTCTTTATTCCACTGTTTGCATTTGAAATAATTATCCTTACTGACAATTTCAGGTATTTCCTTTGCAATTTAAATTGTTGTGGTTGTTATTTAGTTTTTGTGAAATTAGATATTTCTTTCTCATGAGTGACCTGACGAGACCTCACATTCAGCGGGACTTTTACTGGGTTGTTGTTATTGTTGATTGACCTGACAATGTGTCATATGAATGACTAGTCAACAAATGTTGAGAGAATTGCATAAAACTTTCTTTTATTTTGATTTTCTTAAAATCATTTCTAACTCTGTCACTGAAAGAGCATTGGAATCAAATAGTTTGATATTTGTCCTGTTTTATATTCTTTATTAGTTTCTAAAGTTCCCATAGATGATTGATCGGTAGCCCACTAAGGTCAAGTCTTTCTTTGGCATTTAAAACTTTTCTGTGAGGGATGCATTGTCATTAGGCCATGCAAGTATGGTCCCGATGTGCATAAGACATTCGCTTGGAAATTTCATTGCAACACAAAAACATATTTTTAATCTTGTTTCTTGTCTATGTCATCTTTGATGGCCATACAGTGTCTTTAATGCAGATATCAGCATTTGACTTGTGTCATGACACCTGTATTTGATGTTTGACTAACTTATTGCATTTGTGACCTCTTTTAACAATATATTCAGTAGAATCTGAGTTTAGTCTTTCAGTGCTTTTGTATACTTATTGCTTTGCAAATCAATCAACGGTAACAACTTGAATATGCCTTCTTCCATACTCCAGCCCGATTTTGAATAGTAATCCATTTTTGTTCATTCATTATGTTTGGTATCTGATCGATTAATCTTGCAGAATGTGTAAGGCTCTAATGCCTGGAGAAGAAGAAAGTATGAATGATGAAGCAATATGGGAGACATTACCTGTAAGTTATTCTTTTTTTTCCTTGCTGTTAAAAATTTATCTAGTGCAGCTTTTTTGAGAATACTACGACTTTGATATTTAGTTTTCAATTGAGATCTATCACAATGTATATCTGTTCATTTCCGTTCTCCACATGAAGTGAAGGAATGATTCCCCTAAGAGACTTCAAATGCTTGAAATCCAGACACGTTAGTCTTTCAACAGTAAAAGATCAAGGATTCTTTGGACATGTTGGAACTAAAGAAAGCATTATGTGTTGGGAGAAAGTAGTTTTTTTTTTGGTTCTTGTGTTGATTATACATGTTAAATATGAAAGAAATTGTTTGAAAGACTCATTTTGTAGGGATTCTATTCTGTTAAAAAGAGAGATCAAGTCATAATGTTTAGCGGGAAAGTTGATATATAAGTAAAAGCATATGTGGATGAATTTTATCTTTTCCATTTCAGCACTTTTGGATTGCAATTTCTATGGTTTTCTTCTTGGCTGCTACAGTCTTCACACTTCTAAAGCTATGCGGTAAACTTTCTAACTTGTTTCATGATTTTTATGCATAGTTAAATTCGTTGTTCTTAGCTACTGTCTTATTTTATGAGATTGGCATTGAATCAATTTGATTGATCCTCTTGCGATAGGTAAGGTGAGATCATGACTGTAAACGTACATTTTCATTAATAGATATAAAGCGATCAGACACAATCAATCAAGATTATCTGCTATAAGTGTTTAATTGAGGTGATTTTACTCTGCAACTAGGTTTTTACCTTTCTGGGTACAAGCTGGTTTCATATCAGGTTGAGTATCCTCCACTGTTCACCCCAATTTTCCCAGTGGTAGAAATTTAGTTCTCATTTTCAAATAGTAATAGTCTACAAAAAGAAAAGATCTTGTTACAATTAAGTATCATTAGATGTCCTTTTGTATTTAAAAGGGGTTACTGCTTATTAGCATCTTATGAAGTATCATTAGATGCCCTTTAGGGTGTGATCCAGTCATTGTTTACTAGCATTATGTTTACCATAGATAATACGTGTGAGATGGTAATTATTGGTTGTTTTTCTTGACCTCTGCTGTATATTTTGAATTTGCATTGTCAGTATTTTCTCTGGGTTGTCCTCAATTGTATGTCAATTATCTATTCTGGGACTCATACAATACTAGTTTGGTCTTCCTTGGATTGCTGACTTGCCAGCTTGAAAATATTGTAAGTTAAAGCTATGGTTAAAGTTCCTGAACTTTCATGCTTGCAAAATCTAAAAGTGAACCTCTTAATGACCTGCTGTTTTACTGTTTCTTCAACAGTGGGAATACCATGGCTGTTGGTCTGAATCACTAACTTTCTGATTAATTTGATATTACTGGATCTAAATGTATTGGTGTAGGAAAATTAGATCCTCTTCTACCCAATTCTAATAATTATGTGATTTCAGAGATCCATAAACCAAGGTCTCCTTCTGAGTGTATGTGCAATACTTTATGTGTTTGCTCATTTTTCTGCTTTATTTCAACCTTACTAATTCGAACTAGGACACATCATCAGTAACTCCTTTGTTTAATGCTTAATTTCAATACAACATATTTTCACTGACAACTTTTCTTCAAATTTCATTGTCCCTTAGAATTCCTATATTTTTTGGGCTAGTCAACTATATGCTTGGGGTATCTATGCTTTTACTTGTGATGCTCACTTCCCCCAACTTTTTTAGTGGCCCAGGAATTAGATCCCACCTAGACTGCAACATTTACAATCAACAAAAAGTACTTTTTAATTTTTCATTTAAATTTTATAGGTGATGTAGGTGCTCTTGGCTGGTGGGACTTGTTCATTAATTTTGGGTATGGCTTCTTTCATGCGATCTGCATTATTAACATTCACATAGAGTTAGTGGAAGTTTCTAATACACCCAGCTGAATAAGAAAACATGTTGTTTGTGCAGGATTGCAGAATGCTTTGCTTTTCTTGTTTGTACAAAGTGGTCCAATCCAGTGATTCACCGATATTGTCATCCAAGAGATGCCAGTTCAACCTCCACTACCATTAGATATCTTGACTGGAACAGTGGCTTGGTAGTTTTGCCTGAGGATAACCAGCATCAAGAAAGAATGTGCGGCCTGCAAGACATTGGTGGTCATATTATGAAGGTTCCAATAATTGGTTTTCAAGTTCTCCTCTGTATGCGGTTAGAGGTGTGTAACAGATCTTTTTGTTACCTTGAATACTGATATTGGAATAGTCTTACCAACAAATGTTCAACACCTTAATTTAGGGAACACCTGTTGGAGCAAGAAATATACCACTCCCAATTCTTTTCTCTCCAATCTTCCTACTACAAGGCGCTGGTGTGCTGTTTGCTGCATCCAAGTTGGTGGAGAAGCTTATTATTTTAATACGAAGTGAAGCTGATACAGGAAGATATTTTAGATTATCTGCAAGAGCTCATGACTGCCTAGGTTTCTTGCATCATGGTTCTAGGTAAATAGCCTTTGTTTTGCATCAGGAGTCAAACATATGTTGAGATGACCCAATATCGTACCCTTCCTGTGTTAGGCAAGTATTTGATATTTGTAACATATGCAACTAATTATTTCTTCTCTTTTATCTATCCTTTTCCTTGGAAACTCTATTTTCAAAAAGGCTGTTAGGATGGTGGTCTATAGATGAGGGAAGCCGAGAGGAACAGGCCCGACTTTATCACGAGGGTGCATCTGGGTTAGTTTATTCTGTTTCTGTTATAATTAGTTATCTGCGTAAACTGTTCATCTATATTTATCTTTTGCATGCTTGGGATAGTATGTGAAATAATGTCATGGAACAAATGCAAGATTTAGGCATTTGAAATCTGCTCTGTTGGGTGAACGAAGGACTGTGTTATGGAATCTTAGTTGAGAAACTAATAATTACTGTTTTATATGTCCCTGAGAGCAGATCCTATGTCTCACATTTCTTTGATTTCTTAGTGCTACGCTTACTTTCTACTCCCTCCCACAAGGACCACATTTCACTTTGAGTCTCTAGCTATTCACTTGTATTTAGGGCTTCTCTAAATAATATCGTAGAAAAGAATTCAAATGAGAGTCATTGCTAATGTTTAGATTTGATTCCTCAACCTGCAGGTATAATACTTTCTGTGGTTATCCTCCTGATATAGTGAAGAAGATGCCCAGAAAGGATCTTGCTGAGGAGGTGATCTCCTTGACTTTAAATATTCTTGTTCCATTTTCTGCATGACATCATCTTGTACTAGAGGATTGTTCTCTCTACCTTTTTTGGTTTGCATACCTGTACAGTTTATGTTCCTTATGATCCTGTCAGGTTTGGAGGCTTCAAGCAGCTTTGGGTGAGCAGAGCGAGATCACCAAATATAGCCAACAGGAGTTTGAAAGACTGCAGAATGTAACCTTCTTTTTTTTGCCTAGTATTTTGAGATTGGAAGATGTCTTGCTGTTGAATGAAATGAACCTTTTGTTTTTTAGAGACCATGAATTAGGTCTCCCTTTCAAATCATTTAGATATGAATTCTTGCTCTCTAGATTGATGTAGAAGTAAAACTACCTGCATTCTTTTGGTTAGTTTTCGATATGGTTAAGTGTAAGTCCATTCAGAAGTAGATATATGCATTAAATAGAGTATTCAAATTATTTTTTTCCTTGGAAACTGCTCAACTTCTAAGGTTGTCACGAGATCATTTTGAAACGCCAAAAGTTTGTCATACAGACAATAGTGACTTTCAATAGTAAATCTTTGTTGTGATTGGCAATCAAGTGCCATGTATTTGGGATGACTTGGAAGAGCTTATCTTCCATTTAATTTACTCCTAAGAGTAATAGACTGAAAGTTGCAATTCTGTTGTTTCTTTTCCATGGTTTCACTATGCTTATATTCCTTTTCTGCGCAAGTGTTTAATAGTGTATAGTTTGTGTTTAAGGTTTAAGTAGGGTTTGCTTTGAGGATTGGGCAGCATTTCACCGTGATGTTTACATACCTTGTATTTAACTGCTCATTTGTGTATTGGCCAGGAAAAAGTGCTATGTAGGGTTTGCTTTGAGAAAGAGATCAGTGTGGTACTACTTCCTTGTCGGCATCGCATTCTTTGCAGGTATAGTTACTGTCCTCTACTTGCAGCTTCAATGTATTATTTGCTCCCCTTGAGATTGCTGTTTAATGGTTATTCTGATATGTATTGCAGCAACTGTTGTGAAAAATGCAAAAAATGCCCAATTTGCCGCGTCTGTATCGAAGAGCGCTTACCTGTGTACGATGTTTAATTCCTAACTTGTGCAGATGTTGTGTAAGATGAAGTTTTTGTGCACAAAAAGGTTATAACAACTAACAGGGCACTGCTGTTTTACGTTTGACTGGAAGTTTTGCCTCAGTCGATGTCACTGTCCAAATTGACATTACCAGCTATTAGGAGGGATGTAGAACAGACAGATGCTGCATTTAACTTCACGTTCTGTTTTAACTTGTCTTCTTTTTCCTTACCGTAGGAAACTGTACATAAATTTAACTTTACAAGTGCAGGTTTCTGAGTTCAGGACTAATGTTATGAAATGGTCGTACACCTAGTAGAAACAAAACTGCTTCTTTTCTCTATCTGTATATGAGTGATAGTTGGAATGGCGACACAGATTTATAACTTTTGCATACTGGACTATATGAAGTTTGGGTTGGTCTGTAGTCATCACTGGTATCTATCCTGGGATGAATTTGCTTATGATTTGTTGTATCTGTTGAACAAATTCGTGTCAACTGTAGGTTCGACATGATTAAGATTGCAAAGCTATGATACTTCCTATTAAAATGTTTTCATATCATAGTAATATATAGAGTAATAATTTTCTTTCTTGATTGTCTATGTGGAGAACACTTTGTAACCAGTTAAAGACGCGGGCACCACTGCCAAAAATGGAATGATATTTTGTAAGGGTGATGTTATATATCCTTGTAAGGCAATCTTCGGGACAAAAAAATCAAGAGGTCCTTGTTTGACAGTTAAAAAAAAAAAAGAAGAAGAAGAAGAAGAGAAGTTTGTGTGGAAAGCACAGTTTTAGAATTCGAAGCTCCATATGAACATGAACTTTTGTCTTTAGTTTAATTTCATTGATGATTTGACTATTGTCCTAAGTTCATCTTATTCCATCACCAATGTGCATCTCTTCATCACATGCTTAATGAGAGAAAACAGACAAAACGGTAACTATCCATTTTGTTAATTTGTGTATGTATTAATATTGGATTTGTTTGATTGTCATTAATAATTAAGTGTAAACTCGTATTTATTTTAGTGTGAAGTAGTAGTATTATAAGTAGTTTTGAATAATATGATGGTATCTTTTATATGACATGGTAGTATTCTTTGCATAATGTGGTGGTATTTATCATTTCTTGGAATATGCAAGACTATGATTTGATTCCAAATAATGTGAGGTTCACGATACAACATTGGATTGTGGATAGCCATGTAAGACGTGGATTAGTATTGAATGATAACTATGGAATTAAGCCATGCTTATATGTACGTTTTGTTGTTGATGGCACGAGGGTGAGGTTATGAAAATATGACATGTTTACGAAGGTGTTTTAATCATATAAACATATTGAGGCGAGTGAGATCGGAAGGAAAGATGTTCATTAGAATGAGAGAAAAAGGACACTAGATTCTTCTAGGAATGGAATTGATTACGATGAGTAAGGTTGAAGAATATTTTTTAAGTAGATGCAAAGAGTTAGGAAGCTTATGTTGATTTCGGTGATGTGATCACGTTTAATATCGCATATCTTATGAATAGATATTAATTTTCCTTAAAATAATTTTTGCGGTTAAAAAAAGTACTTTTAGAGTCTCCAAAAGCTGAAATAAACAGGTGCTCCATTCGCTACTATAAACCATCGAATACAACCTATTTTATTATGTTATGCATTACTGGGCAATAAGATGACTAATACCTTTTATTGACCTTTTCATACATATCTTAGATATACAACATTACAAGAAAAAAAAATTTTAGCGATGAAAATTATCGACAGAAAATAAATACATTTTGTCTCGAAACAAATTTACCGACATAAAAAGTTGTATGAGAAACAATCGTAGGTAAATTTTAGTGATGGAATTTTGTTATTCCGTCGGTAAAAATATAGTAACGGAAAAAAATTTGCATCAGTAAAATATAATGATTTTAGCGACAGAAAAAAATTTCAATCGATAAAATATAATGATTTTGGTGACGGAATTTTGTTATTTCATTGGCAAAATTATAGTGACAAAAAAAGTTTTCTGTTAGTAAATTTACCGATCAAGAAACAAAATTCCGTTGGTATCTTTTACCGATAGAATTATGTATTCCATCGGTATATTTTTTTTACCTATGGAGTAACAATTATCTGTTGCTAAAACATCTATGGAATATCAAAATTTGGTCAGTAAATTTTAAGATGGAATATGCCACTCTGTCACAAATTAGAGACGAATTATTGTAAACTGTCGGAAAATTTAACTATTATAAATTTCACCTGTCATTTCTCTCTCCTTACTCGAGTTTTCTGTTAATAATGTTATTATCATTTTTATACATTTAATTTCTGTAAATAATATAACATTGATTAAGAAATATAAAGTCAATATTATCCTCACTAATGATAATATAATAAAAATATTATAATTTATACGAATAAGTATCTTAAAAATAATTGTATATTAATAATTTCTACAAAAACTTAAGAGTAAGAAAACATCAAATATAATCACTTATCCATCTAAGCTATAACGGTGGTGAAGGCAGATGGTCTGACTATAACGATGAGGTCTTATCCCTCCCCTTCAACTGATCCATCTTATTACGAAGTTGAGCTATGTACTCTATCGACTGTGAGTTGTCAGCCTCTCTACTGTGCTCTTAAGTTGAATGACTCTTTCATTTGTTCCAGACCACCTACTAGATGCAGCTATAGTAAATGTAGATGATTGCAAATAACATGTGTTTGCAAATGAATCTAAATAAAAAATCCTTTCATAATAAGCCCTACCACCCACTACATCAAGATATGCTTGACTCTCATCAATAGTTTTAGGGTTATGAGATTGTTGTTCAATGCTTTCTTGTATTTGGTCCTATCATTATAATTGTTTATGTTAATAAGTGATAATTTTTAAGAATTAATATTAAAGGATAGATTTAACATACATGAAGTTGTCTGCAACGGTTGTTGACAAAGGTCACACCATTATGCTTCTTAGTGTGAGTGCAAAAAGAGCTGGCGTGACGTAGGTTTCTTCCCATAGATTTTTCTTGCATCAGAATAAATTATTATAAGTGTATTACAATATACAAAAATTTCAAAATTTCCTTTCTTTTTATATTTAGCCCCCATTAGACCAAAAAAACTCAATAATACAACTATTAACGGTGCCAGACATTTATAACATTATTATTCTCCATAATGCACATATGTCAATTATACGTGAATTTCTTATGTTAATACTAAGTTTGAATTCATTACATTAAAGTTGAAGTCTTTATGTTTCAAATAATCACCTACAAGTTGATTTCTAAAGTTCGATTTTAAGCAAACGTTATGGTACGTAGCATTGTTTATACCTGTGAATTAAGAAAGAGACTTCTCGTCATGACTCCTAAGCTCATGAAATTTTTCACTGATGATCCTCATAAGAGTTGCATCATGATTTTCCAGCCTATATACCATCTTAGGGTTTTATTATACAAAGAATTGTTATGTCAATTATATGTGAATTTCTTATGTTAATACTAAGTTTGAATTCATCACATTAAAGTTAAAGACTTTATGTTTCAGTTAATCACCTACAAGTTGATTTCCAAAGTTTGATTTTAAATAAGCACTATGGCACGAGGCATTGTCTACACCTGTGAATCAAGAAAGGGACTTCTCGCTATGACTCATAGGCTCGTGGAAATTTTCACTAATAGGCCTCATAAGAGCTGCATCATGGGTTTACAACCTATATACCCTCCTAGGGGTTTATTATGCCTCAAATCATCCATAATTATGCAAACCAATTCGACATGTAGTAAATGCTTATGTAATTAGTAAATCTAACCATCAATCATTCTAACAGTATTCCAAACAACAAAGCCGAGATAACCAATTCCAAAGGACAACACACATTCGTATAATCTATTAAAGGAGAGCATACAAAACCAAGATAAAAATTTCTAATTATATTTGTGCAAGAGTTAATTACATCGAGATAACCACAATTACATAATGTTATTTTCATATAGCCCTGCATTTAATTTTATTTGATAATCTTATGGTTGATGCATAATTTATACAGTTATTAGTCATCTGTTGATAATATTTCGATTTGTTTCTACATTTAATTTGTTAAAACAGAAAGTTGATTAATGATATAAAGTTTTAATTATCTTAATTGATAATAAAAAATTATTTTGTACTTAATAAGTATTTAATTAATATAAAATGACTACAAGTACGTTTTTTATTTAGTAAACGTGGATGCTCTAACTGCTGCGATGAGGTGTTGCTCCTTCCTTTCAATTCATGCACCTAATTACGGAACTGGGCTATATACTTTATCAATTTTTGCAATTGAGTTGCCAATGTCTACACTGTGCTCCAAAGCTCATGAACTTTATTGGGTGCGGATTGCCTACTAGATGTTGTTGTATTGGATGTGGGGGATTGCGAATAACATGTGTTTACAAATGAACCTAAGACGAATATCTTTCCACGACAACCCTACCACCCACTGCATGAAGATAGGTTTGAATCTTATCAAAATCTTTAGACTGTTGAGACTGCCGTTGAATGTTTTCATGTATTTAGTCTTATTAGAAGGCAATATTTATGTTGGTAAGTGGTCATTATTAAACATTACTATTACAACATAAACTTCACATGCATTTAGTTCTCTACATCGAGTGTTGATGAAGGTCACATCGTCAAGCTTCTTAGTGTGAGTGTGCAAAAAGATCTAGCGATGTGTAGGCTTTGCATCGACAGGCTTTTCTTGCATCAGAATAAAATGTTATAAATGAACTATAATTTACCAAAATTTTGGTAGAATTTTCTCTATTTTTATGATATTTACCCCTATTGAACAAAGAAAGTAACTCAACAACATAACCATATATGGAACCAAACATTTATAACATTATCATTCTCCATAATACACATCTTTATAATAAACATATTTTCATTCCAAAATTCACACATCAAATTAAATATACCAAAGTTTAAAAAAATTAGAATATAAATGTAAAGTGTAGATACATATAAGTCTCTTTGCATGCTCGTGGTGGGTAATAGATTCTCCAATATGTAAGAGAAGACTCTCTCCCCCCAGTCTTCCACGTCTATTGGTCTAATTATGCTCTAAAATGGACATTGCCTCGGGTGATGTCCAATACTGCTGCCAATGACTCCATATTTGTTCAAAAATATAATTCAGTCGTACCCAGTATTGTGTATCTCACCAACAAAGTCTCGATAACGTGTACATGCTTGTCTCTCCCTTACTTTATAAATGACTTGTAACACCCCACTCCCAAGTGACACGAGCCCGATATCATTGGTGATATCCGAGTCCGTGCCCCGCGAGGGTGGCGTGCTGGATCACTCAGTCCAAAACTCAGTATAAATTTTTTTTCTTTTTTTTTCACGCACATACATACACATCACATATTAAGCAGAAACAATTTACATAAACGATTCACTGGCCTCGAGGCCCCTTTTCGTAAATACAATTAATTCCAGTCTGTTGACTTTACAAACTGACTTATTCAATAATACAGAATATCAGAAAATACAACTACACTAATGCAGACGCAAACTGATCCCGACCTCTATCTTTTACTTGCTTACAGTACTCCCGTGTCAAACGGGGTATTCTTCAAAACCTGAAAAATAGATGCAAATTTTGGGTGAGTTTTGCGAACTCAGTGAGAAACCATCATCGATGGTTTTCCCAATTCATGCATCAATTAACAATCTATAGTAATCAGGCAGTTTCAGTAGTACAATAGTGTACAGTCACAGTAGACATATGTCACAATCACAAAATACAGTCAATCACAACAATCACAGTAGTCATACAGTTATTCAGTTCAGTCTGTGTGCGATGCACATGTG
>JANTPM010000006.1:25958202-25969142 GCA_025434745.1 Erythroxylum divaricatum
TATCGGATGTCGGACTTCGGTTTTATTTGCTTCGATTAAATCCGTAATTGTCTTATATTTCTATCAAAACCACCATTGGCAATCTTTGATTTCAAGATCATTTTCTAGTTGCAATTGAATTCATTTGGTATCAGATATTGACCGATTCGTCTCACATTTGTATTCAAACCTATTTACTTCGCAATGGTTGCATTTCATTTGATTTGATTTCCGACTTCGTATATGTTTCTGCTTCAGTTCAGTTGCTCTACTTGTTTGGCATTCATATTCGATTTCAATCGGATTCGATTCTCTTAGCTTCGCATTTGTTTCGTTTCACTTGTTTCCTTTCGTCTTGAATCTTATTCAAGAATGCACATGATCAGTTTAAGCAGTTGGGTCTCGGATACGGGATCCAACACCAGTAGGTTGTTAGGTTACATATAATATATAACAACAATTGAAGTCTACATCTATAGCTTAGGAACCTATTCCACGAATTGCCCACTTTCCTTTTGATGGACTCTATATGGGGTATAAAATCATAAGTTGTTAATTTCCTTGTGTAAATAAGAACCCTAGGCTTCTAAAAGGGAGTGCGGACTATTGTATTCTTATATTAAAGACTATGATGGCAACTTGAGGAACAATGCTTGTTAATAAGAATAGAGAGTTCTCTGACTTATTTGAAGATAAACTAATAACTACTTGAATATGTCAAAGATTGGATCAATAAATTGATTTATACATATCTGGTATCCATTCTCTTCTTATCTACTTACTATATATAGAGAGGTTCTCATAAGATTAATATAATTTAGAATTAATCAAAGGCAATGCTTTAAATTCCATTACAAGTGTAAGAAATTGAGTCTATTTAGCCTTTATTTTATTAATGACCTTCTTCGTATATGTGGTGCATATCCTGGCTTAATCTAGATTTTAATGGATTCCTTGAACTTCTCCAACTTGAGATCATGCTTATCAATAAATAAAAGCAATTGCTATTAGTATGTAACTGGTGACTTTATAAATCAGGTAAGCTTATTCACAGTAATATTAGGCCTAAATCATTATAGTCTTTCCTATAAGTACTTGGGAATACCAACCTTAAACAAACGATTCACATATATTGATTACCATATTCTATTTGATGCTATCAGAAGGAGGATCAATCACTGGAATAAGAAATTCCTATCTTATATATAGGCTGTAACTTATCATTGTTATTTAAATAAACTGCACATTTATTGGTGTTCATCTCTGTGTACCACATAATCTGATAAATGATGTTGAGAGAATACTGAAGAATTTCCTATAAACAAGCATTATTGACAATCATTTAAGTGCATAAGTAAAGTGGTATAAGCTTTTTGCACCTAAATAAGGAGAGGGATTGGGGATTAATTTGACCAAAATTACAAACAAATGGTTATTAGCTAAAAGAATTTAGAAGCTCTTCATTGACTCACAATCCGTTTCGCTGAAGTGAATTCATACTTTACATCATTAAAGAGCAAAGTTTTTTATGCATCAAGATAAAACAAACAAAATTATGATCCTTTACTCAAATTATAAAGTTAAGGGATGTCATGGGACATAAAATCAAATTCGTTATAGGGGATAGAGCAAGAACTTGGTTTTAGTGAAATAATTGGATTTTGTCCTATATATAAGCTCCCTGGTTTGAAGAAGCTTAAGCTGATCATTCCTCTAAAGGCCAAAGTTGACATAATTATAGTTGATTGAGAGTGGTTTTCCAGGCTCAGAGGTTTTATATCAATTATGGATAATGTTCCCAATAATAGAAAAAACATGGAGATTGAAGAAAAACTTGTATAAAAAGGTTAGAACTCTAAAAGATTCATAAATAAGACATGCTTAAAGTTCTTTAAGGTTCCTCACCAAGAATTTTCTTAGTGGAAGGTGGTTTGATTTACTAGATAGATCTCAGATCTCTTAAGGCTTCCTTTGTTTTCTAAACAGCCATTAGATAAATTTTGTTGATTATAGATAGATTAAAAGGCTTCCAAACTAATATAATTTGTAAATTATGCAATCATATCCTTGAAAGCATCAATTACCTATTCCACGCTGCTTCACCTAGGTTTTTGTAGCCAATCACTTCAATTATGCAAAAGTCATTCTTTATCACTTCTTAGCCTACGTCATCACTTGAGTTGAGCAAGTTAGATTCATTCACACACAAAGAAAAACCATTTATATTTAAACTTGTCATTAATTATGGTATTTATGTCTTATAGAAGGATAACAATAATAATAACAACAATAACAACATCAACAACAGTAAAGTTAAAGTCCCGTTGATATGTGGAATTTGAAGAGGTTTAATAGTACACAATCTTATTCATAATTAGTAAAGAGGTATTTCCAATATACCCACATATATATACATACACATATTAAAATAATAAAATAAAAATAGACATAAAGGATAATAATAATATAATAACAAATATAAATACATATAAATAAAATATAAAATAAGTAATAAATTAAAGAATATAATAAATATAAAACTAGGTAAAAAATTAAAAATAAAAGGAAAATAAGTAAATAAATAAACAAATAAGAAAGAAATCAAATCATTAATAAATAAAACATGCCATTATGAGAAAATATCCAGGCCAATTAAGAAAATGTTTAGATTAAATAATTAAGAGAGAAGTACTGCATATTAAATATTTAGACAAAAAACAAAACATAAGATTTCAAGAAAAATGCTTAAAAGACCTATGAAAATGGGAATGAACTCTTTATATGAGATCCTTTTTTTGTATCCTAGTACGTCAAAGTTTTCTAATGAGGGGTATGTGTTGGTTTATGCCCTACAACTAATTCCTTTGGTTGTAGTTTATTGACAAATTACTTAAAGACATTCTTTATCTTATACATGTTTACATGTATATGATAAAGTCCATGAGATAATTGTACATTGCAAATGAAATTATAATGATATTATAATTATGAAATTCATATTGCATTTATGTAATATTCTTAAATGTTTCTAGTCATTGTTCTATTAAGATTGAACATTAATAGACTGTAAAAAGACTAGCACTCATTTTGTTTTTTCTTATGAAGAAAGTAGTCGTTCTCATAGGCTAAAGTATAGAGATACTTAAACAAATGTGTTGATGCTTATTAGAGAACAAGTTCACTAAACAGACCCGATATGAGAAATCTATTTGGAACATTACTTGTATATCTATGAAATTCTCATTGTGATGGTTTTATAAGTGATCCTTTGACTTAAGGTCACCAAAGTTATCTTGTATAGGAATTTCTATGTTTTAATACTATTTATGACCTATTTAATCATAGGTCAATCAAACGGTAGTCATTGGATGTAGTATGAATTATATGGAGATAGTTATTTGATCAAGATAGAATTCATCACCCTAAAGTAATTAAAGAGAATGTTCCATTGTTTTCGATTACTATTGATTCAAAAAATCCTTGGCCAAGGCATAATAACGTTTTGTAAATAATTTACAAATGTCATTAGTTGAATTGATAACTGATAGTAGAGAACTAATATGATCAGACTCAAAATAGAATAGACATTAATTTTATACTCTATGTCTAATCGAAACATTGTACGATGAAAGGATTAAATTGTACAGAAAAATCATGCATAAAAACGTTAGTCAAAACCACATTGACATTTCTAAATATTTTGATGATCATGATGCGTTGCTAGATACTAATCTTGATCTATGATTATAAATCGTTTAATTAGAGAATTAAAGATAAATTGAAAGAAGTTTTAATTTATCTAATTCTAATTATGAATTAAAATTATAACATAATTATTGCCAATATATTAGAGAATCTAATAGGTCTCACATATAGAATGAGTTTAAGAGTACAAAGTTAACTTAATCAAGTTAGACTTGATTATAAAATTTGAGAAAATTTGCGATTAAATATGAGATATTTAATAAATAAGGATCAATATGAGATATTGAATCTTGTTTAGGCATAATTGGTATTTAATAAGAATTATTTGTAATTCTAATTAAAGTTTAATTGAAATTAGAATTTAATTTCAATTAAATTACTAAAATGTCCAAAGCTTATTATAAATAGGCTTAAGCCATATAGAACTAGTACTTCTTACTTAACCCTCTCTATAACAGTTACAGAGTTCTCTCAACCTGTTCTGTGGATATCGTTAGAGGCCGGACACTTATATGGCTATGGTGGTTCAGACGGATGTGTTTTAAAAACAGTTTGAGGGATACAATAAGACAAAGATCAAGCTTCAAAATAAGGTACGAATTAAATTTTCTCTTTATTATGATTTGTGTTAATCATTTTATATAATTAAATAGATCTTGGTTTTCAGAAAATCAAAACTCACGAAAAAGTTTTGTGATTATTTTGTTGTGGTTAGGATCAAATCTTGACCCGGTTTCCCAACAATTGAGAGAAGAAAAATCTGAAGTTAAGGCATCAAAGGATTGTCCATATTCCCATATGCCTTTTCGTGAATTTACTAATCTTAGACACATATTTCAATCTCACTGGGCCATATGTCACAATCCTATTAGAGCATATGTTACAATCCCATTGGACCACCTGTTAGAATTCTATTGAACCATGTGTCACAATTCTATTAAACCATGTGTTACAATTCTATTGGACACATGCTTTAATCTTCTTGGTTCATGTGTTGACTTTAGGAAAATTGCATATTGGTCCTTCTTCTTCCTTTAATTCCTATATTGGCTTATAATATTATCAATTTATTTCATTCCCCTATGTTTTAGTTTATAATGACATAAATTTCATACAATTTGGTTAATTATATTGGGAGTTATACCTAAAAACTATAAACTATTCGAAAACAAGAATAGTATCTAGAAGTAAACTTCAAAACTGAATTCAATACTCTTAAAGGTAGAATCAAATTTCAGTTCCTTCATCAAAGTTTTAGAGCTATGTCTCTATTTTAATTGTCAATTTTAGTTATCCAATTCGGAGGTCTACAGGTCAAGATATGAACAAATTATAGAAGTCTATTTAGTGGAACCTATCTGTTTAGCGAGGTACACATCCCAAATCAACTAACTTCGGTCTTATCATGTAAGAATAACACAAAAATACATCCAATTTAACCAAAAAAAAACATCTCATTTACTTATGGAATACTTCTTTTATCAATGCCCCTCAAATCACTTTCATAAATCGAAGCAAACATATTAAAAATTTCCATACATATCTCACATCCGAATATGTATGTCCATACTAAAGCGAACAAATTACCCATTTACCCATGTCTTTTACATTAAGTACCATTGTATCTCTTACTATACTTAGATGTACTTAATTCATTATGTTCACTTCTTAATACACCCTAGATATGCTATAACACTTCCAAGGTATATGTTGGGGCATTATAAACCTAGAGCAGTGCATTGACATTTCCTCTTAATCCTCTACTTTACGTTGAAGTTGAAGATGATCTCAGGTGTCTTTATAAAGCCAACACATACGACAATTTCTGTTAACTTCCAAGTAAGGCAATATGTCTGAAGTATTAAGCTTATTTTGGATAGCAAGCCAAAGAATGAAGGATAGCCAAAGAGTGAGTGTTTTTTTTCACACAATTTTGTGCTAATCAACTTCGAGGCATTTTCTATGTGAGAGATTCTTGGTGATCTTATTGCTTAAAATGTAAATCAGGTAGCCTTTCCAATATAGTTAAGCAATACAATTGCAATTAACTTAGTGAGTTACAATTTTAGAAAAATAAACTATGAAAATTAAGGTAATTAAGGTCATTCATTAAATGTTTAAATTCCTTTATGATTAAACTATATTATGCTAATGGATATAGTTATCAATGAGTAGTTTATTTCAAAGTTAATCGAATGACCATGGAAATGATGATTGAATTAAATGATGTACTATACATATTATTTAAACATGATTTGAGTTTAGAGTTTAGTTTAATACTTGGTTAAGTATTCCATATTGATTATAAATTGATGTTTTAAAATTATGAATAAATTGAGCATTAATAAATTCTATTTTGGTAATTTTGATATAATTAATGGGTAAAAATAATAAGCAACGCAAGCAGTTATTTGAAATTATTACTTAACTAAGTAATCAGATGTATTAATGATGAATTGTTTATGGTAAGTGCATGTTTGATATATATTTTTAACATTATAAAACTTTCCTATCGTAAATCTATCACTAATTAACTAGGCAAGTTATCTTTTATTGGCAAGCAATATAATGTTAAACAGATTATCAATCTCATAAAGAAGTGATATAGATAAAAAAATCATAATATTATTAACTAGTATAAAAACTAATTAATAAAAAGATGGCTTTTAGGATTTTCATAATAAAGAAAAATAAAACAAAGCTAAACCTAATAAATGAAGATAGCAAAAGAAATAAATGATAAGTTCATTAATAAAAAAGAATGCAATTAAATAGAAATATCAAGATGAGTACTTCCTTTATTAATATGTTTGATTTCATGCTATTAACCTAGAATGGATATATTCTCTAAACCATCAGGGCTTCCAAGATAGTGAAACTGCACTCTTTTGAGCTATAATCTTCTACCCTTAGGTTTGTTAATTGTATCTTTACTTATACTGACACCCTTTGAATGCATTAAGTTCTAAGAAATCCAAAAAAATGTCTCACCTTAACCCCCTTTATATAAGCGATAGGCACTAATGATTAGGCTCTCTCTCAAGTTATCTATAAGTGAATTAAAATCAAATTTAAACATCAATATGAATAAATTAGTATTAAGACTAACAAAGGTAGCCAATAGAAATATATCCCATTTCATAGATTAAATTAAATCAATATTTACAAAAATAACCACTAGGCTTCCTTTATCTAAACATAGAAAAGAACTAATTAACTATAAAACATTTCAAAATAACAAAATCAAATGAAAAAATAGAAAAATCATAATAGAAGCAAATTTAGATTAACGCCTTAATTTTACTGACAACTTGATTTATTGAGATGATATCTAGATCTTGATTCTCTACTGCAAAATAACTTAAAATTGATTATCAGGCATCTAATAACATGGCAATCAAATAAATTGACTTAGGGAATTATGATAAAATGTGTTTAAGAATAAGGTAAATCTATAGGTACACTTAAACACCATTCATAATCAAGACATTCAACAACTTAGCACATCATTTCAATTCTCCACCACTAGGGTTCACATACATAATCATGAATTAAAGGACTTTCTATGGTTGTAATTTGGGAAAAGGTTAAGGTGAGATGTATTTGGATAGCGTAGTACAAAAGCCATCCAAGCTAAAGCAAGAAAAACACTAATTGTAACATTAAGTACAAAAACTAACATTCTCTCAAAACTGGGTGCTTTCAACAATGATGAATGCAAAGCTATGTTTCACAACTCATATTTAAGCTCTCACACCACAAGTCTCATGAAGCATAAGGAATTAGAAGGAATCACTCATAAAAATTGATGATAAACTATGTAACCATAAGGAGCAATCCCTCAAAACAAAATCTCCCTCATTCATTTCATAATCAAATCACCCTTTTCGATACAACTTTAGGAAGAAAGACTAATTATGAATAACTTTTCAACACAAATGCATTTCCTCATTGATAAATTTATTTAAACATATTTTTCTTTGTTTTCCTTCTTTTTCTTTGTAATATAAAAATTGAAAAAAATCAACATTGAAATTCATTGATAAGAGTTAAATGACATTCTAATAATTATAACCAACCAATACATATGCACACCCTTATCCTTATACTCTTGTGCATCCACAATCATCAATAATCAATAAATGCTCCACTAGCTTTAAGGCTTAGATAGGACATTTAGTTATGTTAAAAGCATGTAATGTGGTTAGCATAAAAATAAAAGGTAAATAAAGCTCAAAGGGCTTATCAAAAGGAAAAATATATCGATAGATAAGCTATTTGGCTAATGTAGTGTAAAACAAAGAATGCCTATATCATTTCCGTATTAATGCATGTGATAAAAAAGAGGTCTCTAACAAAAGATTAAATCAAAGTCAGGTTGTACATGTCATAAAGGTCATACATAACAAAAGACAATAAGACTAATATGGATGTGTCATTCTATAAAGACTTAAAATCTCACTAGCTTGTGTCTACCACTACTAACCACTCTTCTAAAGAAAATTTATATTGAGCAATCACAAAAGTAAAAGTATGTGCCCAAGTTTCCATGAGATTTTATAATTAATTCATTCTCTAATTATGACTATATAGTCCGAGAAGCAATAGAACACTAGAAATTGTTGGTTTATTTTGATTTGATTCTCTTTCTCTTTTTTAATACTTAAAGACATGTAAGAAACAATCAAACTTAAAAACACATGTGCATATAATTAAAAAAAAACTTAAAAACACACATGATAATACCCATTTTTTAATACTTAAAAACATGTAAAAATGAAAAAAATTTTAAAAACTTATGTATATAAGAAAAAGAAAATATGATAATCCCCACCCTCACACTTAAAACTTACATTATGCAAAATGTAACCTTAAATGTAAGAAATGGAGCATTCAACAAAGCAACAAATGTGAAAATGTAAAGGAAAAAGAACAAACTTCCCTTGGGTTGCCTCCCAAGTAGTGCCTTTGTTTATTATCACTAACTTTAATCCAAGCTTTCCTACTAACTTGACAAAATTATGGTCTTCATATGTCTCTACTTCTGCCTTTTCCAATTGAGGTTCTTCAGGATAGGGCCTAAGTTGATGACCACTCACATTCAGTGTCTTCCTTATCTTTAAACTCTTAATCTCTACTTAATCCTTGCACTCTTGAAAAGTCTCCAATATCTCTTCACTCTTTTCCTCCTTGTTCAATTTCTCCAACCTTCTAAGTAAAGGTCAAGGGTTAGTCTTAACAATAATTGGGAACTTAGTATTTAACTTTGAACTAAATGAAATATCCTTTTATCCTTTGAGCTCCTTACCAATTTCTTCTTCATTAGCAATCCTTTGAGTAGTCCTCTCAAGATTCTCAATCTCCCCTCCACTCCTTAAGGTTACCGTGCTAATGTTCTTTGGATTCACATCAGGTTGAGATGGTTGCTTCTCTCTATTTTGTGATTATAGTTAGTTGATCATTACTACTAATAGATGAATGATTGATCATATTTCACCTCATATTTGTTGTATTTTTGCTTTATAAATTATATTTTTAATGTATATTTGGCACTTAATGCCTTGCAAGTGTGTTTACAGAGTATAACATCCTTCATAAACTTAAAGGATAAGAATTTGGAAGAAAACATGGTATAAAACAAAGATTTAACACACAAAAGGGATGCAGGGCCATGTATCTGCCTGTGCACATCTCCCAGGCTGTTCAGTTTTATGATTTTTGGAGAATTTGGTGATGCATAATATGACGCAGGACTATGCATCAACCAAAATCCTATAATTTTATGTAAAAGGATATGAACGGAGACTTAAAGGGGGAACAAATGTTAGGATGTGATTCTAGACATAGGGATCATTCTCAAAGGGCAAATTTGGTCTAGAGAAGCAGAAAACAAGAAGAAATCATTAAAAGATCCATTGGAATATAAGATTAGACCTCTAAATCACTATAATGGTTTATAGAAGACAATTAGGGATTCCATTTTTTTAATTCAATGTTTTGTTTATGTAAATTTGATTCGTATTCGCCAATGTGTAACTAAATATTTCATTAGTGTTTAGGCTAGATGAACCTTATTTGATACCTAAACATGTGTTGATTATTTTGTTAATGTAATTGAATGATTGATTTATTGCAATCTAATTACTTATTGTATTTATGTTCTAGTAATCTGAAATATTAGATCATAATCTAATTTTAGACATAGAGATTGAGAAATCCTAGGTTTGAATAGATCCACGGTAATTAGAAAGGGTTGATTGCAACCCTAGGGATAGATGACATAAATCTTCTAGATTTGGGTCAAACTTAGTAAAGGGACTCATAAAACAATAATGCAATCTTATAAAATTTAACCTAAGTAATTCAGCTAGAAACCTTAGGATTAGTTGTTAGTAGACTTAAGGTCAGCTACTAGCATACCATAGGAGTCTCCATGGTCTAATAAATCATCAAACCAATTACATAACAAAAGATTAATATGTTAAAGGTTTAGGAGGATTCAAAACCTAGAAACTAAATTTCTAGTATTGAGAATTTTCTTAGTGCTTCCTTAATTCTCTATTCAATATCATTGCCTTTTTATTTTACTTGTTTTAGTTTTATTTTCTTTTTGTTAACATCCAAAATCGATAGGCTAGATAATTTGAAAAAGGTAATTACTAGTAATTATTGTATTTATAGGATTGACCTATACTTACAAGTACTAGCTACAGCTATGTCATGCACTTATGGTTATTACAATATTAACTAACTCAAAAAAGGTCAATCAACTACATCTGACCCAACTGACTTACCAAGTTTGGGAATCTGGACCTTGCATTTTACTGGAATTGTTTCACATCCTAATGAAATTTTAGAGTATTAGTAGCCATATACTTAACTAAGTCTTCCAGAGATGTACCTAGCTGGAATAAGAGGCTTCTTGTAACATCCCGTCACCGATGGGAATGATCAAATAGTAGATTTGGATTGGGTCGTATTTTTGTACACAAAACTGTACATGCACTTGTGACAAGTCCCGACTTTGGTGTTTTTGTGAAAAATATGAATTTGGAGTGATTTATGTGAATTCTTCAGATTATTGCAATGTGGGTACCGATGAGATTTCCAGTACTGAAAATGACTGTCATTTGGACATTCCATTAAAGTCATGATTTAGGAAATTTTTTTAAGTGAATTTTGGAACGATTTATGAAAGTCTAAAGAAATGAATTGATTGAATTGGAAATTGGTAGGCATGACAGCGAGTAATTCTG
>JANTPM010000006.1:26033210-26043889 GCA_025434745.1 Erythroxylum divaricatum
AGTCATCATCAAGATAAAAAGAATTAAACAAACAAACAAAAATTAAGACACTTTTAGAATAAAGGCAAATAATTAATTATGTATATAGATAAAAATAAATAAATAAATAAATTACTAAATACATTATATAAATAAATAATTTATCAGTGGAATAATAGAAGTTGAAACAAAAATTCACTGCTTGGCTTTGAAAGATACCTTTACAGTGATTTTAAAATAGGGTTGTACAGTATTTAAATTTTTAACAAAAATGACGTCATTTTATTTATAGACAAAATAAAATAGGATAACGTTAGACAGAATCCGAACTCCACGGAAAGTAGTAAGAAGCAGAGGGCAATCCTGTCAAACACAGTGAGTACCTGTTGTAACGGCAGGGGGTTTTGGAGAGTAGAAACAAAGACAATGGCATTGCATGCATCAGATGAAAGATACGTGTCCACGAGCAGCCACCACTCGGCACTCCACCGCCAACAAAGCGCATGCAAATTAAGAGTTAGTGAGGAGGAGCGCTTAAAAAGGATCCAAAACCAAACACACACCCCACTCCTCGCACAAGAACACACCCTCCTACTCTCATCAGTTTGTTGAGTTTTCTTGCAGGTATGAGTCAGGGACGTCTTTCCATTGGACCCAAGAGGCTAATGATTGTTGTGGACGGTTCTGCAGAAATGGGTCCTCACTGGAGCGACATTTTGGATGGCTATCTCCAAAAGATCGTTAGGTTTATCACAACTTCTTAACCTTGAACTATCTTGTTTAATCGTTAGGTTTGTCTCTTTACAATTGTTTTCATCAGGTATAGGAATCCCGATTTGTAGGCAACGTACATTAATGTCGAGACCAGCTAAACAACCTGAGACCGTCCTCCCAAAATCTTTGCACTCTTTTATACGTGGTTGGAGATATATATAGCTCTTTTATTTGGTTTTTATTTTAGTTCTATTTGTTCTTGAAAATGGATGGGCTCTGTGGTTTGTTAGGTGTGACATGCTCACAAATTTAGTAGCATTTGTTTCAAATATATATAGCTATAAAGAATGAACATGTATTTTAAGAGTAGCATATTAAAAAGGAAGATATATTCTTTTGCTTTTCTAAAAAAATTAAGTTTGTGAAAAGCTAAATCCTTTGCGAATTGTTTGAAAGAAATTAGGAGTGGCTTGATTATTGTTATTTAAACTCTTTTATACATGATTCAGTGTAGAAAAATAGGTTTTCTGAAATAAATTTGAAGTTTTCTTTAATTATGTTAAAATAAAAAAATTCTTCAAAGATATTGAATATTAAATGTTAAATTAAATAAAAAATAGAAAGACATATCACTTTCCATAAGATGTAAAAAACAGCATGCTAAAATAACATTTTTTTATTTCATAAATAGAGGATAAAAAGTGAACACATTATTTATAATTAATTTTAAATAATTTTTTAATTAAACTTTTGTTTACTTGAAATCCATTCAATCACACGTATAAATCTCATGCAACACTAGACAAATAGAAACCGTTATTATTTATAAGTTCATTGTAACATTTTTAATGATTTTTTATTGTTATTTTGTTAGCAGTTATATATTATATTTTATGTGCATATATCAACAGAGCTTTTATCAGTAGAACTTTTATCATTAAAGTTTTTTTTATAAGAGTTTTTCTAAAAAAACCAGTTAATTGTTTAGCTGTCAATTAAAAAATAACTTTTTTAAAAGAACTTTATACAATAGATTATTTGACAACATAAAAATAAAAACACTTTTATTAATTTTAACTATATTTTATTTTGTAATAAAATTATTTATGCATATAAATATTATTTCAAGGATATTAAACAATATGTAAAGCACAATATATTAATTATTATATAATTTTAAACCATATGAAACATAAATAAAATTTTATGTAACCAATTTTTTATATATTTATAACATAAATAAAACTAATATCAAAAATAAATATTAAAACATATAAAAAGTAAAATAATATTATATAAATCTCCAAAAAAACGTGAAGATGAGTTTGTAGGTATTGTGCAAATTATGTGTAAAACATAAGGACAAAAGGAACTAAAAAATAGGCACATTAATTGATTTGAAAAATCTACTTAAAAAGTGTTTTTTTAAAAAGCTTCAAATTTGAGCTTCTTAAAAAAAAGTATTTTAACTGCCAAAAAAGCTATATCTACTAAAAAAGTGTTTTTTATTTTACAGCTAAACAATCATTTTTCTTATAAAAAAACTTCTGCGATGAAAAAAATGTTTATTCACTCTTCAAAAGTTCAACTAAACAGACACTAAGTTTATTATATGCATGACTTAATTGTAACACCTTCTTATTTATTAAGATCTTTTAATAAAATTTTAAAGTTTTAACATTAATTTTCAGAAAAATAATAAAAACAGATTTATCATATCTCATATATTCTGAGTCAACATTGAATTTCAAAATATCTCGTATATTAAATTCTAAAATCACAAATGAATATGCTAAATGCGTAAGTTCACAATGTATTTTTGTGAACATATCCCTAAGCATATTTTAGAAAATTATTAATTATGTATAATTAAACTAATGCAACATTTTGTATATATATTTGTTGTTACTAATTATATTAAAAAATATTTATAGTCGTTTGCCACATGACTAATCTTTCTAAATTAGTCATCCATGTCTAATAAAATAACTGGTTTTTGCGCAGATCATTTTGTGGGTCCACAGTGGAAAACCAGGTAAGCTTTATTTAGATATGAGAAGAATAACTCCACAATAATGACCTAATGAAGGACCTCGATAATCCAAAAAATGGGTTGCAATAAACTCTTAATCTTTCCAAATCAGCAACCAACTAGCCATATGGTCTTCTACTGATCATTTTTTATAACATTGTAGCCATTTGTACAGAAAGAAAAAAGGGTAAGAGAGAAGATTATAGTTAGGTCAATTCCCTTTCAATCACTTTATAACAGAAATTCAGATCTTCTGTCTAATATTATGGTATCTTATTGTGTCCAATGAATCTCAGTCATTTATTTATATGAATCCCGTATGAGTCTCGTGTGAGTCCCACATAAAAAATAGTTGAGATTCTATAAGAAAGAATAATATTGAACAGATGATCTTCTCTCCTAAGTAGCTTAATAAATAGCTTTCCCATGGTGGTAAATACAACAAATAACAAATTAATAATCGGCAAGTTGCCGGCGCCCCACAGATACAGAAGTGAAACATAACATCATATTAACTTAGAGTTTCAGTAGAATTTTTTTATAGAAGATTATATATATATATATATATATATATGTGTGTGTATATAAATAATTGTGGCGAGTGAGGATGTCTTTGGGGATTTCTTTTCACTGGTTTTTCTTGTGTTTCCTTGTATGTCTTGTGTTATTAGGGCACGTCCGTCCCCGAACTATCCTACGTGCAATCTCACAGAGGACCACTTAGTGAGGGTATGTGCATATGATCCCAACCTTCCTAATTGCTGTTATGTTTCCAGATTTTGTATCCTGTAACTGAACTGTTCAAGTCATGATAGTCTTTATTTCAGCTTTTGCACCCGTTCGTACATTAAGTCCTCTTCTATTTAGCATGCATATTTCTCATTAAGAGTTCCTCCCTATACTCGTCGATTTGTCATGGATAGTCGAAATGAATGTGTGCACAAACGATGTATCTTGCTGCGAAAACTTGTTTCACCATTACCCAAGCATTTAATTAACTGACAGGAAAAAGTTCAGAACTTCTGCGGGAGCTTTACTATATGGAGCCAAACTTATATATATACACATATTACTTTGGATTACTTCTGAAGACTTAATTACGAATACTGTTCCAATACATTACTGTACACAGGACCAGGAACTCTACCGTCAGGCCGCACAACAGATGTGGACGTTTATTTGAACTGGTTGTCTAATCTTACATTTGATGTCAGTTGTGATATCAACAGTTTCGCCATTGGAGATTGTCTCGCCAACGCACTTCTGGTATTATCCTAGCTCGTGTTTTACCTATATATAGTAGTTAATATTCTCGAAATCAGAAGTAGTGAGTTAGCTAACGATAATATGCTATGCATATATGTATAGGAAATGTTTGGAATGAAACATAACGATGATCATGACCAATACGGTGGAGAACGGCACTGCATTCTTGTGGCTGCCAGTAACCCTTTTGGCTCGGCGGATCTGCAGAGAACAGGTTCCTGTATCGGAACCAAACGGAAGAGGACTGATGCGGAATCCATGGCTGAGTATTGTCGGAAGGTGGTATATATGCTTTTTGTAGTTATAAGCTGAAAGATAGCAATTAGTTTTACGTAGTTCGTAGATGTGTATTTCGTCAACTTACGATCATATGTTTTATTCTCTATTAGCAGCTTGACGTATCCCTTTCCGTAATTTCCCCGATAGACATTCCCATATTCAAGAAGATATATTACGCGGTAAATGCAAATATTCTTTTTGGAATAATAATGCAGGTACTTCAAACTTTTACCTTTAACAATAAGTTTTACAAATGGTTGTGTCAAATTTAAAGCTATTAGTCTGATTCTTTCTAGGTTCTTAGCTGGCATATGTACCGAAAGCAATGGACATGGAGTCCATCTCTGCAAATGTATAGTCTATTTCATAGTCATGGTTGCCTTAGTTTCATAAGCAAGACTAAAGTCTGTTTGTATTTTGAAGGCAAATCCAAATTCACCTGCTAAGAACTTCAAAAGCAACCTGAACCCAGACTTCGTTGTCCTGTTGTCAGAAAAGTTTGTGCTGGCTTGTGATGCTCTCAAAGAGGAAGAACCGACAAAGAACAATCTTTCAGGTTAGGGCGCACCAGATAGGTCAAGTTTATCATCTACCTACCGACTTCCTTCAGAGATATATTTCGGAATGCCACGGGAATCCTCCAAAAATTGGTTCTATATTTGTTGTCTTCTATGTTTTGTTTGTAATGCAGAAAGGAAGAGTTCAAAGTTTCAAATAGTATATTAGCTAATCCCCTCCATAGTTTTGTCCTTACTTTATATTTTTTCCGAAATGCCTAATAATTTTTTTTTTTAACATATGACCTGCATAACCTGTCAAAGTTTCTGGGTATATATGTTATATTGTGGCAAAAATGAGTTACTGCGTCCCAGTGTCTACCTTCTACAGAATATGATATAAATTTGTGTCCCATATCGAATCCTGGCTTCTTAACTTCTGCTTCTTTCTCTCATTTCTGTTTCAAAAATATTCATTTCTCTTCATCAAAGTTGCTAATCTAAACTTAAGTGCTTTAAGACACCCCGCTGACAGGTTTTATCCTTTGATCAAGTAGGGGTCTAACTGAGACTCTCTTTTTCTTTTCTTTTTCCCCTTATTATTCATCTTCCTCTGACCAACCATATTTACCATTTAACTAGTTGACGAGCTTCAGACGAGCTTTCAATTGGACTGAACTTTATAGAAATGCCTTAGTATACTCTGATATAATTCTGGTTAGCTCATAGATAGGAGATGAGATCCAGCTGCTGGTAATAGCCTTCTACACCACATTTTCATGTGTTCATAGTTCCACTTGTTTATTATTAATTACAGTGGCAATATCATTGTTGCTATTTTCTTATCTGTCTATCTATCAGTAGTTTCCTTCTTGAGATGAAATTATTTGCTAATGTTTGTTTCATGGCTCTAGTTCATTATCAGTTGCTGTTTTTCCAGAACTAAAGACTGCCTCTCTTAACGAAATTGTTGAGGATTTGTTTTCAAGTAATCTGAGTGCTGCCACAGATTTCATTACAGAACTGGATCTGGTACGACACAATTGTGTGTTTTATCTTATGCTTTTCCAAAGTTTTCTACTCTTCTCTTTTGTTAGGGGATATGAGACAACCTAGGACGTTCAAAGTACTTTACCTTCTCGTCACACTTTTCTAATGTTCTTTTTCTTATCTTCTTTTCTTCTTTACTTCACCCGCAACTTCTCTACGCTATGCTTTCCAGTTCAACATCTATAATTCTTTTTAACTTTTAATGTAAGAGTTTAAAGTTAAAATCTTTTAATTGCTTGCAGCCTGATCTACCACCACTGTCCTATGATCCCTCCCAGTTTCTATCAACAAGTATTCCATGTTTGCTAACATTTTCAGAGGACTTTATTTTTCAAGAAATGAACAGCTTTGGGAGCACAGATGAGTCCTGGTTACCTGAATTGGAACCAACTGTTAGTCTTTCAGATCCTCTTATTGTATCTCCATGGGTTATGGTAAGCCCTCATGGTAAAGCTCTTCCACTGAAAGATTCCATGGGTGGAACTCAACGCAATCAAACTCAGAAAACATCTATGGAACATCAAACAGAAAATGAGACCACATTTCGACAAGTAGTTGATTCTGGACCACATTTTGCTCATGAAGTCCCTCAAAATCAAAACAATAGACCACTTTCTACTTCCAATTCTAGTGCCTCCGTGATGAAGAATATGCCTACACAGTCTTCAGCATTAATTCAAAGAAAAGGTAAGCGCAAACAAGTGAGTCATCAAAGAAAGGAGTCTACATCGCCTGTGACGCCACCAACAATGCCTTCGCGGATGTTACCAGGCAAACCAGGTAGCTTGTTGAATGATTTATTTGGAAACCTAGAAAATATAAGGGCCATCAGACTCCAGGAAATGCATTCAACTCATGGTCTTGCGACGCCCTCTGCAGTTCACCAATCAGAGCCACCTGCGGGAAGTCTGAATACAATTTCTACTGGTTCTTCAAGCAGCAGTTCAGGTCAAACCGGTCAGTCCATTACTGCGCAACATTTTCCTAAAATTCAATGTCCAACTGGCCAAGGGAATTTTCCAGGAGCATATCCTGCAAAAGAAGGATCCAGTCATAACTGGAGCCCAATGACTAGCTTTTTTCTTTCAAAGCTGATGTCTGACATAGGTATGTCAGCTCCAATGCGTCAAATGCATCCAATTCTTCCTCGAAGAATCGAAAGTACTTCAGCTTTTGGTAAGCAAATGCCCCCAGAAGTAGATGAGGCGATGAGATCCTTCTTTGCCCGTGATGGCCAGCATTTCAATCTACAAGAGCACAACAGATACGTGAAAGCATGGGAGGTTAGGCCATACAAAGCTTACGCTTTTTTCTGAAGGAAGCTTGGTCTATTTCTTTGCTCTTTTATGAGTTTCCCTTCTTTGTAACGACTCAACAGTTTGAAGTTGGAAGGTCAGAGCTTTTATACTCCCGTGTTAATCAACCGATTTCATTTTGCTTTGTTTTCAGGGGTCAATTGTGTCTGGATTTATGAGTGAGAAACGTGCCGTTATCACTACAGTTGTGGTAAGTTTTCTTACTCAAAATTGAAGGGACATTATTATAATTTATACCTCCTTCTGCCTATATCAATTAAAATACCAGAGTTGTTAATTTCTGAACCAAATTAATCATTTCCGTTGAACAATAAGTATCAGAACAAGTGGTGAAATTAATAAGATGTCAGTCTGCAATTTAACATGCTGGTTTTAGTAAACCAAAACTTAGTAATTAACCTGTCATCCACTGAATGATTTCTCAATTCAACAACCATAATCTGAATTGGCTGCTCTTAATTCTTGGGGAAAAAAACAGGCCTACAGGTTGGAACCAACACCAGAGTGGTAAGTTCATCATCAATATGCTCAGAATTTTTTTATCTTTTCATTATCATGTTCTTTTTTCATTTTTCAACCTTACCTATTTCAATTCCAGGTATGCTTTTAAATTCCAAGGTATGTATTCAAGGAATACGATGCGCAGAAAAATGCCCATTTGTAGGATATACGATTATAGAAATTTAAAAGTATTATCTTTCTTTTCGACCATTCTATTCTCTTCACTCTCCAAGGTAGCTTGTTTCTTTATCTTAGCATTACCTCCGACTGGCCAGGAGCACTGCATCTCGGACGTCTTTTATGTCAGAACTACTTTGATAATATGTAATGAATCTGAATTCCTTTTAATTAAACTTGTTGGTATGTATAGTCCTATATTTCCTATGCATTTCTCCGTTAATCACTTCCTGTTTTTTCTGACACAGCTCAAAGATAGGGACCAAAAATTACCTGGTTTTCGAAGCTTCCAATACTCACTACATACTGGAACATCTGAAGACAAGGAAGCTTGTAAGTGGCTGTCATTCGTTCATGTATACTTTATGTTGGCTTTCCAGAGATCATAATCAGCTATCTAAGTTTTCTAGCACTGATATCTCACCAGTTCCATAAATAGTGGAATTTAATAAATCAAATGGATATGATCAGTGCTCCAATATCAAGCTGCCCTCACAGACAATGATATTTTCTCCAACAAGAAAACGGTGTTTCTTCATTGGAACAGTTTTCCCTGGGGTATGTAACCCTCATTTTCACTTGATTGTACAAGTGCACAATCTAGAAATAATCTGACGTCACAAAATCTTTTGGTCTCTTCTGTTGACAGGTTTATCCCATATACAGGACCAAAACACGTAATTCCAATTGCCAGCAGTCTGATGCAGTACCTGACCAAGAGCCATCAAATTGAGCAAAAAGTTACGAGTCCCCTTGGGCACAGTATTGCTAACTCCCGGAAGAACATCCACGTCGTGTCTGTAGTGTGCGATTTATTTGTTTAATAAGGGGTTAAGACTGGCTATGTAATGGAATCCTCAGGATACAAGCAAGACTTAATATGTTAAGCTTCTGATTTTCACTTCTATGTTGTATCTGGTTATGGATTCTGTGCTGTAAAATAAAAAAAAGGAGTCAAACTTTATAAACCCCATGTGTTATGACTCTTTCCTTTGTGGAGGAGTACGTCCCAGTGGGTCTTGCATGGAATGTTGGAGGATAGATGGTCTCACGTAGAGAGTAGGGACTGAGGCTTATAAACGTGGAGAGGTAAGTGGAAGCCTGATTGTTGGAGAGAATTAGGGGACTTGGTCAATAATCCTTTTATTTAAGGGTTGCTGTTATTTAATTGTTATTAATGATTTAGAGGCTGTATGGAGTCACCATTAGGATAGTTAATTGAGTGTTACTTTCTGTTCCTTGTTATTAGGCTTGGATTAAGCCACCATTAGTTTAGTGAATTATTTATTTATTAATTGTGTAATATGGAAATAACCCCGTGTATAGTTACTGTCCCCGTATATGGGGACAGATAACAAAACAAACAAATCTTGTCTATCATATGTGTTTAGTTTCCGTCTCCAAGCTTTTGTCCTCTGTCTCTGATAGACAGAGACAAACAAATCATGTACATCCGAAAAATGAAAGACAAAAAAATGTTGTCTCTTGTCCCCGTATGAAAAACGAAAATACTGTCCAACTTACTCCTCTTGTCTGTCTCTCCCAAGCTTATCTCTCCGCTGTCGCACGCTTGGCATCGTTGTAGTCTGCTCTGTCACACAGTGGGAGTCTCTTCCCCAAGACGTTCGCGACTGGAAAAATCTCGCCTTCCCCGTTAGGTCTCCATTTTTTGTTCTTCTGCGATTTCTTGTCTTGAATGGACATTGTGCATTTTTTACTTGACGTCTCCTTCTTGTTGGGGGTTGGGGATTTTTTTCCTTATATCAGATTACCGAGGGCTTTTGCGACGTTGATTTCCAAAACATTTGCTGCGATTCTTCTTCCCCAACACGCTCCTCAATTTTCGGAGGTCAAGTAAGTGTTTTTTTATTTTTTTAAATGTCGTTGCTTCCTTGCTTGTCCTTTCTCTGGTATGGTTGAATTAGGAGTACATTGTCTTCATCTTCTCATTTTCTTGTCTGGGGTTGGAAATGAAGGATGTTTGTGAGAAATGGAGAGTGCGGGTCTATTGGGTCTTCGAATATGTGATCTGTACCGTAGACCCTGAAATCTATGATGGTGATAGAGGTTTTAATTCAGCTGACACGTGAAGCTATTAACTTCATTAAGACTTGAAATTAGCTGATCATATTTGTGGGAATTTCCATCCAAATTGCTTGGTCTGAATATAGTTTAATAACTGGTGCATTGCATTGGGTGAAATGCATTTGTTTGACACAACAAGACAGAGAACACTATGCTGTGTATAGGGATCGAGTAAGAGCGGTGCATGTCATAGACAACAATTTTTATAAGCTTTGCGAATATATAATGTTGTGTGTGTTCTTGCATGCTGTTGTCCGTACATTCTGCTCTGTTTTTTCTCATCTCTTTATATGCAGTGCTTGTAAATAACAATATTGTTGTCACAGGTTGACAAGGGAGTAAATCTGTGCATTGTTTGCTCTGTTGCTAATTCCTTCTCTGGCTGCTAAGACACCGTACGAAGTAAGTTGCTATACCTGTCTTCACATCTAAATGTCATCTGTTCATTGTTTATGTTGTTAATTTTACTTTTGGTAATATGTGAAGTTAATTGTTTGAATGTGTAGCGATTCAATAAAGTGAATGAATAAAGTTGTTTTTCACTCTGAAATCTGTGGTGCAATTGCAAAACTAAGCATGTACTAGTTCTTTTTAGGTAAGGTAAAAGAGGAGAAGATTGTAAATTATGTGACATGGCAATGGTCTTCTTATTAAAGTCTCTTTTCCTGCATTATATGTTGTTACTTGCTAGTAATAATCAGGCATTGAAGGTTGTAAGGTTCACTCGTAAATCCTAAGCTTTTGACAGTAACAACGACTTCATCAGAAACTAGGGTAGGGTCT
>JANTPM010000006.1:26117350-26128807 GCA_025434745.1 Erythroxylum divaricatum
AGATGTAAAGCTAACTCTTACTTTATTAGTTGAAAGATACAAACATTGTAGGAGTTCAATTCAATAATATTAGAGTATCCCTTGGGGATTTTTTATAGGTTATGATCATGGTTTTTTAAATCCGGACCGGATCGGTAGGTCTGATCAATCCGATCGGTGATCCGATCCGGTTTATCCCTCAAAATCGGTTATAAATTGAACCAGTCTGAACCGGTTAAAATCGATCAATTGATCGGTCCGACCGGTCCGGTTCGACAGATCTGATAATTTTTTTGTTTTTGTTTTTGTTTTGTTTTTTATTTTTTGAATTTTTTAAATTTTTTTAATATTAAATATAATTAAATATAATTATTGTATAATTATTACGTCACACTAGTTTGATCGGTGGTTGAATCGGTCAAATTGGTCAAACTGATAATTAATAAGACCACTAATTTAATGACCGATCCGAATTTCAAAACATTGGTTATGATCGATAGTTCAGCATCCTGGAGCAGTTCGTGTCGAAAGTTTACCCCCACTTTAGTGGAAGTCTACAATGAACTTGCTTTAAAAGGAGACTTGGATATTGTTTTTGTTACAATGTAAATAAAAATATTCCTATACGTAGATAATGCTACAATGAGAATTAATTAATTTAAAAATATAATATATTTTATTAAAAATTATTAATATAAAAGTATAATTATAAAAATTAAAATAAGATTATATTTTTATTTTTAGTTTTTTATTACAAATCTCAAATAAGTTTTTATTTTAAAATTTTTTTATATTAGAAACAGGTTTTTGCTTTTTCAATTAAAAATAAAAAACAAAAATTAAAATCGCTAACCGAAAAACCAAACTGAATTAGGCAAGGTACGTCTTACATCCTAAGGTATGTTTCTCTGATCTATGCTCTACCTTAGTCATAACGAAAGCACATTAAACGCAATCTCAGAAACATAGATCCAACTCATTGGACGGCAAATGGAGGCTTTGCAAGGAGGATCGGAGAGGGACAAATCGAACCTCACCTCCTCTCATCTTCATCTCGTCTCCAATTTCTGGAAAGGTACGCAAGTTCTCCTCCAATTTACAATTCATTTTAGTTGAAGTGGATGCGTTTACGAAAATTGTTCCAATAGATCAGTTTGGTTGTGCTTTCTGCTGGAAAATAAGTGCATTTTAACCTTCCCTTTTGTACCTATTTGGCTTTTTAGAGTGTAATTTGAACCTCCGAGTAGCTTGTTTATGGACTCTCATTCCTTAGGTTAGACGAATTTATGAATAACCATTGCTACTCGGTGTAGTAATCAGATTTTATTGTCCGTTAATGTCTCGGTTTGCAGTAAGCATTGACTTTTCATTTATGTATTCTTTTGAGAAATGATTTCGGTCTACGTATCTCGATAATGATTTGTATCAAGTGTGGCCATTTGGAGAATTTAAACGCTGAGCAGCTTGTAATTTTTCAAGCGAAGCTACTAGGGTTACAGGAGGAAGCTCTTTAAACTGTCTTCGCCATGATTTGGATTTGTTATGGTTATGTAAATTAATTCATTGAAACTGCCTAAGGCATTGTAAAGTGAGTATGTTCTGCTGGAATTCTAGCTTTTTAAAGGATGATCAGATGAGACTGTGGTGCATGTGCTAGGATTCTGTATAATTTCTGTTTGTACTTGACGGAGATCAATCTTATTGGCCCCCCATTTGTTTATTGATTCCTTTTTCTATTTTAGTGCTTCTGGTCTGCCATAGTATTGATATGGAAAGATGGTTTTGAAAATACTATGCACAGTTACACTGGAGGCAATTTCTTTTTCATTTTTCTTTCTCTACATTGTCTAGGAATTTGTGCTCAATTACTCTCCCTTTCTAATATATAGATATGTGAATATGCATGCAAGAATATATTTGAAATTTCATATAATCGATCAGCATAAATGTGTACAAATACATATTCTCATGTTGTATATTCTTGACAAATAATTTAAATAATTTAATCAAAGTTATCTTTCAAATTTTCTTTCCCTTTTCTGACAGATTTTCATTTGGAGGAGGAGAAGAGTGTGTTAGATGAACAAGGGATAAGGATTGGTGAAAGTCAGGAAAACAGCCAGAAAAATCGTCGGAGGCTGGCAGAAAGTACTAGAGGTAAATCCTATAGCAATAAAAAGTATCATCATAATCATGCATGGAGACGGGAAGCTTTCTTTACGGTTTACTATTTGGTTTGCTTTGTGGCTGGGACTAAGCTATATGGTTGAAATGCTTCATATGTATTAAATTTTCCATCTATGTGGAATGAATTATTGGACAGAGTTTCATATGTTGCATATTTCTTGCTCTCTCTCTCTCTCTCTTTTCCTGAGTCGGTAGTTTTTGTTTGCATGGTTAAAACAACATTTCTGTACTTATACATTCTTGATATTTTGCCCAGATTTCAAAAAAGCTTCTCCTGAGGATAAGTTAACTCTGTTTAATTCCTTACTCAAGGGTTACCAGGAAGAGGTTGATAATCTTACCAAGAGAGCAAAATTTGGAGAAAATGCATTTCTTAATATCTATCAGAAACTTTATGAGGCTCCAGACCCTTATCCAGCTCTTGCTTCTATTGCTGTAAGTATGGATTTGTTCCTTTTGGGAACTTCAGAAAATTTTATATGCCTTATTCTTTTGGCACGATTGTTGTGGGTGGCCTCCTTTCATGAGAAATCAGATAATATGTCCAGGAACCTCATTTCATTGAAATATTCTAAATAAATTCTAAACTTTTTCCTCAGCACTGCTTTGATGAAAAATTGTCTTTGTGCATGGTTGATCTACAAGTCACTCTTTTATCTCTGCAGGAGCAAGATATTAAGTTGTCTGAACTGGAATCTGAGAACAGGAAGATGAAAGTTGAGCTGGAGGAATTCAGGGCAGAAGCAACTCATTTGAAGAATCAGCAGGCAACAATAAGAAGACTCGAGGAGCGAAACCGTCAATTAGAGCAACAAGTAAGCATTTTATTAGTTGCAAGCACTTTGTTGTCTTGGGTTCTGAAATGTTTCTACTGCATTGCCGTATTATAGAGTTATGATCAATATCTGGCTTTGCAGCGGTCAATGAAGCTGCAAGAATCATAGCGATATTGGTTATATGATCTTTAATGAGTTGTGGAGCCTAAACCTCATTCCTCACATCTCCCCTGCTATCGACTCTTGCATAAAAATATTCTTTTACTTATCTGTTACTCTGTTGTTATGAAAGAGTGATTTGCAAATGAACTAAGTTGCATACTCTTGACATATCAATTACTGTATGCTTACTGATTCCAGCTTTAGGTGCTGAACCTTTTAGACCAAGAACCGGAACTACAAGAATTATGAGTAGACACCCAACAAATTATCGCAATAGTCAAGACCCTAGAAGAAGGAAAATTAGGGAGTCTTGTGTCAATGTCAATTGAATCAATGTTATTGGCTGTGAATTTGAACTTTTTGGTATGTTTTGTTTCTTCGCCATATCCCTCTAAGATCTTTTTGTGCCATTTTCTTTGGATTTTTTGTCAAAAAAGGGAAAACAGGAGTGGATTTACTTACCAAAATTGGAAATGTTGGATCAATGGAGGAACAATATCACTATTTTTGTTCAATAAGATACTAAAAGTGTTTGTCACCAATGGCCTTTAGTATCTCCCTTAAATTGGAGGGAAAGCAGGAGTTGCAATCACAAAGACAAAGATGAAGGATATTAAGTATTATGGAAGCTAGAAATATCGAATGCTGTCAGATTTACATATGAAAGAGAATTACTAAATTTTGAATTGCTATCAGTTGGTGTAATGGCATGCTTCAATGTTACATTAGAAATTTGTTTACTTCTAACATAAAAAAACCTTTGTGAATACTGTTTCTGTGCCATCTTATATTATGCTCCTGAAATCTCTGCATAAGTAAATCTGTTGGCTTGATGTCCTTTTTAATCTTTGTTCTAGATGGAGGAAAAGGTGAAAGAAATTGTGGAGATGAAACAACGCACTTTGGATGAAGAGAACCAGAAGACACTGGAGGTTTTGAAAGATAGGTAAATTTCTGAGTTGTGTTGGGTATTCTATGTGTCTATAGAAGTAGTAATTGTTGCTCTCAATTGTAAAGAAAATCTATACAATTCACCTAGTACTTCTCCTGCAATAAATCCTTGTATGTTTTAATGGCTTTTCAATATTTCTGAGTTGTCGTGTTGGTATTCTATGTTTCCATAGAAGGACCAATAGTTGCTCTCAATTGTAAAGAAAATCTATACAATTCACCTAGTACTGCTCCTGCAATAAATCCTTGTTATGTTCTAATGGCTTTCTCACTGGAGTGATGAGATAAGTAACTTTTCTTGTCAGAGAGCAATCACTGCAAGATCAATTGCGCCAAGCTAAAGAAAGTGTTGCCAATATGCAGAAATTGCATGAACTTGCACAAAGCCAATTGTTTGAAATACGTGCCCAATCAGGTGATTTGCTCGTTGTTCCTTTATTGTGGCAGCATCACGTTTATAAAATTTTCCACTTCTTAGTTTCTATTGCTGTTGCTGGTCACATATGCTTTTGGTATATCTTCAGTACCTGTCATAGGGACTGGAAAATCTATATGTTATTTTGCTTCCAGCTGTCTAATACTTATTTAACTAATATCAGAAGAAGAAAGGGCTGCCAAGCAATCAGAAGTCAATCTTCTGATAAATGAAGTTGAAAGGGCTCAATCACGACTTCTTAGTCTAGAAAGAGAGAAGGTACGTTTGACATGTGGTGGAGTGCAAATTAATAACTCCTTTGTTTCAGTGCTTTATTTTCCCCCTCTACAAGTTTCATCAGTATACATGTTTCTACTGGACCTGGTCTTTTATTTTACGAGAGGAATGGATCTTGCTCTTATTTTAGTGTGATTGTGGCAATAAGACACAGGAGCAAAGGAGTTATTAATTTGTGGCATCTCAAATTTCAGTTAATGCTCCAGATCCTAACTTAATGACCCTGTAGGGTGTCCTACGCTCACAGTTGCAGTCAGCACATGAGGACACTGGAAATAAGAAGAGGTATGTACTCTGCAAATATTCACTTCACTGTTAATTTTTCTTATTGTGTAATGGGTATGTTGACTTTGACTGTTAATTTTTTTCTATACTTTTTTCCTACTTGAATTTTAGTCTATCTGTGCTTCGTTGTGATACTTTACATCATCATTTGTTTTTTTCTGGTCTTATTCCTGATCTGTTTCATTATAGCATCTACTAATGCTGTTTGGCTGTCGGTTTTTGCAATCAGTGACAATACAGATTCAAATAGTATCCTTGAGAATTCCTTGATTGCCAAAGAGAAGCTTATCTCTGAACTTAATATGGAGCTACACAATGTTGAGTCTACCTTGACAAATGAGCGGGAACAACATATGGTTGAGATCAAAAGGTTGAATGCTGTACTGAATGAGAAGGTAAGATATTTCGTTATTCTTCTGTTAGAAGCACGTAATTATGTTACTCATCTTTATATGCAAGCTTATAATCATGCATGAGGAATACCATTCCCTTGATTGTATAGGAAGTACTTATGGCATTGGCATGCCTAAAATTTGTGGTTGATGGTTCAGTCTATACTGCACAACTATTTTCCAAGCTTTTACATTCTGGCGTTTGGTCTATGTGATTCATTGGCAACTTTTGTAAACAAAAGGAGCTTTCCTCTTTGCCATTGAGTTTCTAAAAGTAATTATTGATTGGTCATATTATCTTATCTCGTTTGTGTTCTAATGATCAACAGTTATTGGACTACTTAACAACTAGTACATAATGCTATAAAATGTACATTCTAGAATAGTTTTCCAGGCATAAGAAGAGTTTAAGATGTGTTGGATTCATAATAACATAACGTGGAATATCTCTAAGTGCATACACCTACAGTCAGAGATTGGCTTAAGAAACTGAGTGGGGACAGACATCCACCCTAAGGATTTACTTTCAAGTCACTTGGGCAATCACTTAAATAGGTAGCAGACACCTGCCAGTTTTGCTGTTTCAAATTTGTTCCTGCAAGATAATGCTTACTATTGGTTCTTGGATATAGGGCACAAGAAAAAAACTTTAATTGCTTTATATTACCTATTCTCCATCCAATTTGTTATAGGATGTGTTTTGCGTGTAGTTTATCCAATATTTTCTTATAATTTCTCCCTTTTCTTGACCATCAAGGAAGCTGCTCTCAGGGAGATGCAGAAAGAACTTCAAGCAAGGCCAACTTCAAAATTAGTCAACGATTTGCATAAAAAAGTAAAAATTTTACAGGTACCATTCATTTAGTCCTCTCTGGTAATTAACAGGAACATTTTGTTATGTGGGAAAAACGTTATCATTCCAGTTTTTTTGTTGATATATATTATCCCCTTCTTAAATGTTAATGATAAGTTTAAATTCAATGACGTTCTTGGTACAGTAAGTTTATGCTGGTTGCTTGTTGGGAGGAGCAGATAGAACAAGTAGAGAAATTAAGTGAAAAGGGGGTTTAGTTGCAGGAGATTTGATTTTCCTGTTTTCTATTGACTTTTCGTAGTTGCTGTTTCATATCTGCATAAAAAGGTTTAAAGTCTGCGTGAGTTTTTTTAAATAGCTTTCTTTTATTCATAATTCCTCTTAGTCTTTTCAGTAGCTGAATTTAAATTGGATTCAGGTGTTAGAATTTGATCTTTATGAGATTTAACAACATGAAGAACTGGTCAAGACCCATGATTATGCTAGAGTTGTGGTTTGAAGAAATATGGTGGAACAATTTGTTGTTATTATTCCTCGCTGCATAGACTAGAGGACAAACCTTCCTGATTTGCGTTGATCAACGTCAGTCATATCGTTTTAGGATATTTTGATGATAGTCTTTTACAATATAAGCTTTGAAACCAGCAAGAAATTAAAACTAAACATAGATGGGTTATTTGTGTTTCCTTCTCTAGTTTTCATTTGAAATAGAGCTTAACAGCTCAATCGTTTAACATGTGCCTGAAATTGTCAGGGTTTTTGACATTTTTTGTTGAAGGTTTTCTTTTTATGTGGTACAGGCAGTAGGCTACAATTCTATTGAAGCTGAAGATTGGGAAGCTGCTACTAGCGGGGAAGAGATGACCAAGATGGAGTCTCTTCTACTTGATAAAAATCGGAAAATGGAACATGAACTTACACAGCTAAAGGTATGCAATGTTTCCTTAAATCAGTTTTTGAATGCTGCTCCTCTGTTTAAAAATTCCAACCGGACATGCATTTGCATGTGAACTAGTGCCCAGGTCTGGTCAAGTTTCTTTTTTGAAATAATATTAGAGCTTTCTGTTTCTTTTTTTCTTAAAACGTAAGATTTGAACTGTTAATCCATCATATTTTCATTCCACCGACCTCCACACCCAAAGGTTGAGAGGCTTATAAAGTTATAATAGTAATCGTTATAATATCTTCGTTGCAGCAGTGCAGGCCCATGACAATGATAGTTTTTCGTGTTCTGCTGTCTTTCAGATCAAACTTTCTGAGAAAGCATCTCTGCTAGAAATAGGTGAAGGCAAGATAACGGAGCTTAATGCAAAGGTTATGGAACAACAAAAGTTGATACAAAAGTTGGAAGATGATATATCAAAGGTGGGAATTAATGAATTGTGAAAGGCTTTAAACATTATGTGGAATCCTTGCAGGTTAATGTTAGTTCTTCCTGGTCAGTCAGTGTCAAAACACCACGTTTGAGCATTATATTGTTTCTGGGATTCTTATCATCTTATTATGACATCAGAGCATGATTTTCCCTGTATAACTATGTTGCATGTGCTCGAATAAGTAATCTATCCTTCAAAAAATAGTTATTGAACGTGTGACCACAAGTTTGTCACACATCAATGCCACCTGTTATGTTTATTGCTGTGCATATATATAGTTCTGGGAAAGTGAACTGTGAAATAATTACTAAACTCTCTTCCATCATATTTCATTATTTGTACTTTCTGTGCACAACATGGAAACAAAAAATATTCCCCAAAATCCTACCCCTTACATGTCAAAATAAATAAAACAAGAAACAACACAACATTCTAAATGCAAGTCTTTAACTCTTGATGCAGGGTTATAACTCTAAAGATCGAAAAGGCAGTCTATTTGATGACTGGGATCTTTCAGAGTCTGGAGGTACAGAGCAATTTGAGGTAACTCTCTTTTGCTACCATTCAATTGCTGGAAGCATGTTGAACTTAGTAAAATCAGGCAAGAATCAGAAGTATGCTCCAATTGACAAAGTTTTATTAAATAAATTATGGCCACAGTCCTTTTATTAGTTATTGTGATCCAGAGCTGAATCCTTCAAGTTGTTTGCCAAAATTTTTCAATAAAGTACTTGGATTTTAAGGTTGATTTTGCTGGTATATTTCTGAAAGAAAAGAGCTTGATAAGCATTTTTTTTGTTTTTGGGAACAAGCCTGATAAACATCTTGGCCAATGGGATTATATCTTTTGTTTTTGGGAAAAGTGTGATAAACATGTTGGCCAATGGGATTAACTTTCTAGGATATCATCCGTTTGGAATTTTTCACATGCTATTGTAAATTAATATTTACTTGCATTACAATGCTAAATAAAATGGCCTGACATAGTATGAGGTCATATTGCAAATGCTAGTTTTAATGTTGGCTATTGTTTCTCTTTGTTATTAGTTATCAACACTAGTTTCTCTTTGTTATTAGTCATCAACACTAGTTTCTCTTTGTTATTAGTCATCAACACTAGTTTCTCTTTGTTATTAGTCATTAACACTAGTTAGAACTCCACTGCGTTTCTTTTTCTATGTTACATTTTTTTCCCTGAATACTTGCTCATTGTTAGATTGCTAATGGTGCAGACTGTAGGTCATAAACATGTCTCCTCAGATCAAGATCAGAGTTCAATGCTCAAGGTTATCTGCAATCAACGAGATCGATTTAGGGCACGATTGCGAGAAACGGAAGAGGTAGGGGCCATTCTTTTGTAACTATAGCAGTTGTTATCTTTTATGTGACCAAAAGTTGAAGTTGTGGACTAAAAGTGAAATCCTTGAAAATTGTAGGAGATAAGGCAATTGAAGGAGAGGATAGGTCAACTAACAGTGGAGTTGGAGAAAATAAAGGCTGACAATGTCAAACTATATGGGAAAATACGTTATGTGCAGGATTACAATCATGAAAAAGTAGTGTCAAGAGGATCAAAGAAGGTATTTAATTGGATTTCCAATTGTTGTTGAGATTTATTTCCTGTTTGCTGTTGGTCTGTTAAAAACTTTTGTGTGCTATGTGATGAATTTCAGCATACTGAGGATCTGGAAAGTGGTTTTACTTCAGATGTTGAATCCAAGTACAAGAAGATATATGAAGATGATATAAATCCATTCGCAGCATTTTCAAAAAAGGTCGGTAGCTTTTGTGCCTCTTCACTAAACAAAATTGTGTTGCCTATCACCCAATTTTATCAACTTTAACACCTAACAGGTCTATTGTTCACCTATTTTCTCTTTAAAAGTTTTCTCACATCTTTCTTTCATGCTGATCTTTATCAGCGGAAAATGTTCTTGCATAATATTCAAGAATATGGATAATTACATGGTAAACGTTTGTGCATATTATGCTGCTGAAAAAACAATGCCCATCTAAATGTCTCCTTCCCCATTTTGAACTACTATCATTCGGAAATTGTCTGTGAAAATAACGTATTATTTTTAAGGTGACATCAAACTAATTTATTTCATATTGCATGACCTGTACATGTTGATGCCTACAGTTATAGTATCTTTGTTGTTAATCAGGAAAGGGACCAAAGATACAAGGAGTTGGGTATCAGAGATAGAATCACGCTTAGTAGTGGGCGGTTCCTTCTTGGCAACAAGTATGACTGGATTTCCTCTTCCTGAATCCCTCCCTTTCTTTTTCGTTAATCCTAGAAAACTGCACTGCATTTTTAAAAGATTCATTAGAAATTTGAGGTTGCAATTTTCAGTACCAGATTCTCTCTTTCATTTTGCTCAAGTAGTAGCCTTCTTGGCATCTTACATTCATCATAATTAGGCATCTCAATTTCGTTCCCTGTTTAGCCCATGGTCTTTCTTTGTTATGCGTCATTTCTTCTTTAATTTTGCCCTTGTTTACGGCTTTTAGCAAGTCGTATTCTACACTTTTCTTGCTTCAATTTATCCGCATAATTTTTTAGTGAACTATGGTCCTTAGCAATGAATAATTATGCTTTGCAATTCTCTTTCATCCAAAATTGTCTGATGAGACGAGACCCCAAAAATTGCAGGTATGCACGCACTTTTGCATTTTTCTACACCATTGGGTTGCATATTCTGGTATTTACATGTCTCTACCGAATGTCAGCTCTGAGCTACCTAAGGTAATCGCTTGCTTAATGACATATTTGAGGTTTATATCCCCTTGAAATCTATTGTAATTTAATGATTCAACTTTTGTCTTTTCAGCAATGGCGAGGAGACCTTTGTTGGAGATAATAACATGAATCTCCCTCACGCGGTCTAGTTTTTTCTGTTTAATCAAATTCCCATCAGTCTTTTGCCATATGATTCGGAGCACACAGGTTTTGAAACCAGGAATGGAACATTGTACATATGACAAGGATTTAAAATGGGGGGGAAAAGGAAAAAGGTCAAGTCTTGTGTTACTGTTTACTAAATCCAAGTAATACAATGAAGTATCGTATACTGGGCACAAAATAACATTATTAATATGCGCGCCAATTATAAGAAGAAAAGCATGCATATCCTAATATCATTAAATATATGCCTCCACACTAAATTAGCTTACGAGCTTGCTAAATTAAATATGGACATGATTGTTTCTTGAGATCTGTGACGCTTCTGGAAAATAAGTTTGTTACCCTTGTTTTAGTAATTGATCATTGTACGATCAAACTCTATATTCCCCAGTTTTAATACCAAGGTACATATAAATTTTGTGAAAGAATATAAAAACAGAGTTGGCTCGAAGATAGATTCTCTTATGAAATCAATGAAGTTATTCCTTTTAGATGTTCAGTCGTTGTGTATACCAAAGTATCCCTTCAAGTTGGGTTGTAAAACTGTTGCGGTTTTCACGCTTAATGACGTCGGACGCTCACGTCCACACTGCCTTATAGATTTGTTACATCGAACACTACACAATCACGCAGAATCAAGGGGAGACTATAGAAGAGAGAGAGAGAGAGAGAATTCAAATTCATTCATTAACTGCCTATCTTGACATTCTGTTACAACTGATATATAATCTGCAGTACTAAGAACGTTTTAGATAGTATCACGTGAATCAGACCTGCTTCCTCGGATTTTACACTGCGTTTTATTTATTCGTACTCCTTGCCGACGACGTTGTCTCCTTCTTCTTCCTCGCGAGTTCATGCAGCTACACTTAACGTAACATCCCCTCCGTCTTCAAGAATCACCTTGTCCAG
>JANTPM010000006.1:26128907-26139017 GCA_025434745.1 Erythroxylum divaricatum
CTTCTATAAGTCACCTCAAAATCGTATCCTATCAACTTCGGTAGCCAATTCTGCTGGGAGGGCGTGGAGATCCTTAGTTACAGGAGGTATTTCAGACTCTTGTGATCAGTTTGTACCCGAAAGAACCTCCCACTCAGATAGTGATGCCAATGCTTCACTACTTTGATAATGGCAAGGAACTCTTTTTCGTATGTGGATAATCCTTGGTGTTTAGGAGCTAGAGCTTTACTTAGAAAGGTTGTCGGCTGACTTTCTTGTTGGAGTACTGCACCAATTCCCTTGTCGCACGCATCCGTCTCAATTACAAACAAGTTAGTGAAATCTGGAAGTGTTAGTACAGGTGTTGTCATTAGTCTGCCCTTCAGCTGTTAAAACTTCTTGTCGTCATTCCACCCACTCCCAATTCTCTTTCTCCTGTTTCTTCGGCAAGTCATTGAGGGGCTTCGCTAGGATGCCATAATGCTCAATGAATCTTCGGTAGTAGCCCGTCAGCCCCAGGATTCCCCTTACTTCTTTCAATGTACGCGGCTGGGGCCAACTCTGGATGGTTTCGATCTTCTTTTTGTCGATGGATACCCCTTTCTTCGATATTGAGTGGCCTAAATAATCTATCTGTCGAGCCCCAAATATGCACTTACTTCCTTGCACATATAGTTGTTGTTGTTGTCTCAAAACTTCCAAGACCATCCGAAGGTGTTCCAAGTGTTGAAGGAAATCCGTATTGTAAATGAGCAAATCATCAAAGAAAACTAGTAAGAATTTCCATAGAAAAGGTTGAAATATTTCATTCATAAGGTTCTGGAATGTTGAGGGACCGTTCGTGAGGCCGAATGGCATCACGAGAAACTCAAATTGCCCTTCATGCGTTAAAGGCCATCTTCTGGATATCTTCCTCTTTCATACGAATCTGATGATATCCAGATCGCAAATCTAGCTTGGAATACCAACTGGAACCCTTCAATTCCTCTAGTAGTTCTTCGATTAATGGAATCGGGAATTTGCTTTTGATCGTGTGCTTGTTTAGTTCCCTGTAGTCAATGCACATCCTCCAAAATTTGTCTTTCTTCTTTACTAAAATAACCGACGACGCGTATGGACTGATACTCTTCCGGATGAATCCTTGCTCTGACAACTCCTGCACTGCTGATCCTATTGCATCCTTCTGTTCACTTGAATAGCGGTAAAGCCTGATATTAATAGTCTCCACTCCTGGCTTTAATTGTATGGCATGATCACACACACGTGTCAGTGGCAATCCCCTTGGTTCTAAGAAGATTTCTCCGTATTCTACTAACAATCCCTCCAACTCGTCTCTGGTCTACATGTCGTCATTAATGCTCAGGTGTTACGTCTAAATTTTCAACGGATCTGATAGCCGCAACATGAATAACGCATCTTGGTTAGAATCTTTGATCAATTTATGGAGATTCTTACCGGATACTTCTCAAGTTGGCATCTCGGGTTGTCCCGCCAAAGTTACCACTCTCCCTTCCCACTGGAACTCCATGGTGTGCTTCCTGAAGTTGCACAATACATCATCTAGGGTTGCTAACTACTGTATCCCCAATACTATATCACACCCACCTAACTTGATGATTAACGCTTCAGTGGGAAATCTTGCCCCCTGTATATGCCATACAAAATTCCTACATACCTGCTTACAGGCTAGTTTTAATCCCCCTCCCACAGTGGTACTAATAGGATCGATCTCGCTCACCTCCACCCTTGCTTTTCCTATCACCTTCTCATCCAAGAAGTTGTGCGTGCTTCCACTGTCCACCAGAATGTGTAAGGATCTCCGTCTATAACTTCCCATGATCCGAAGTTGTTTGTAGTCCGTCTGATCTGTTAAGCCCCACATGACCTCTAGCGAAATATTAGGATTGAGGGGAGTTCCATCTTCCTGCTCTCTGTATTCCGGTTCCTCCTCTCCTTGATCCTCATCTTCCACCATGTATAATTGAAACTGCTTCTTCCTGCATCTATGTCCCGGCGAGTATTTCTCATCGCACCAGAAGCACAGCCCTTTGATTCTCTTTTCATCAAACTCCTTGCTGCTTGTTATTCCTACTTCCTTGGTTTCCCGGAGTTGGCAACAACCCAGCCTTTGTTTGTTGTTTGAATCAGGGGCTGCGTAATTAGTTCCTTTATACGAAGAGGATCCTCCCCCGATTGGACTACTAGTCTTGCTTCCCTTTCCGAAGTAGACGGGAACACTGGTAGCAACAATCGCCTCCTGTTTCCGTGCCCATCTATAGGCTTGGTGCAAGGTCTGCGGATCCATCATCTTCACCGTCAACCGCAGCTCCGGCTTAATCCCTTTTAAGAAGAATCCTACCAGGTATTCTTCAGGCAAAGTAAGTTTATTAGAGTATCTGTCAAACAATGCACAATATTCCAGTACCGAACTCTCCTGTCTCAACTCTTTTAAATCACCTATGGGATCTTCGAAAATATCTTCGTCGAACTGTTGTCTTAGGAGTGTCACAAAATCGTCCCATTTGATTCCGTGTATCTCCTTTCGATTTTGAATCGTGAGTTGGTACCATTCAAGTGCATCTCCTTCTATGTGGCTTTAGACAAGTCGTATCTTCATCTCGTCAGATGTTTGATCCATAGTAAAGAACTGCTCGCACTTATAGCTCTAGCTTCTTACTCCGGTTCCATCGAACGTCGGAAACTCGGTCTTGCTGGTCTTTAGTGCTCCTACACCTTGTCCTCCGTCTCCCAAACCCCTCACTGAAGATTCTGTCTCCTCCTTGTCCATTTTTTTGCATGAGTTGCTGGAACGTTGACTTAATATCGCTGATCTCCTTCTCATGCCTTGATTGAGCTTCTAGCATGCTTCTAAGGCTTTCTTCTAGCCGGCGCACCTTAGCTCCTCTCGTGCTCTCGGCCATTCTCTTCCGAGGAACGTAGGCTCTGATACCAGATGTTGCAGTTTTCACGCTTAATGATGTCGGACGCTCACATCCACACTCGCGTTACAGATTTGTTACACCGAACACCACACAATCACACAGAATCAAGGGGAGACTAGAGAGAGAGAGAGAGAGAGAGAGAGAATTCAAATTCATTCATTAACTGCTTATCCTTACATTTCATTACAATCGATATATAATCTGAGTACTAAAAACGTTCTAGATAGCATCACGTGAATCAGACATGCTTCCTCAGATTCTACGCTGCGTTTTATTTATTCGTACTCCTTGCCTACAACATCGTCTCCTTCTTCTTTCTCGTGAGTTCTTGCAGCTCCACTTAACGTAACAAAAACAAATTGTTCAAATAAGTTGATAAATCTTTCTACCTTCTTTCTTTTCTGTTTGTTTTTTTCCCCCTTCAATCTAGACTAGAGGAATTGCTAGTTTTATACGTTTTTATCTATTGCTTGAACCAGATGATGAAACGTACATATTAGCACGTTTCAAGCCCACCTTGCTATGAGAAAAACATTATAAATGTTTATATCTGAAAATAATAATAAAATATAAAGTAAAAGTGCTAGTTCCAAAAATAAAAATATCTTCATTATTTTTTAATTAGGGATTTTAAGTGATACGATATAGTAATACTAAAAAATAATAATACAATTTAACGAAAGTGTTTAATATGTATAGTAAAATAATATATTAGTTTATTAAAGTATTTGTTCGTTTGTAATTGCGCTTGGTTCCGGATTAAATTTTACTAATGGAAGCCGTACTGGGAATATGTATCTTAACAATATTAATATAAGGGTTTAAAAGATTCCAACAATGTCGTTGTAGTATAGTGGTAAGTATTCCCGCCTGTCACGCGGGTGACCCGGGTTCGATCCCCGGCAACGGCGTATTTAGCTTTTTGTTCGAAAAGCAGGTAAACCCTAATCCCACCGATTTCAATGCTGCGTATACTTCTTAGAATTTTAGTTTTTCACAAGCAGAGGAGTCGATCGGATAAGATGAAACCATCAATTGTAGTGGTTCAGACAGTTACATCTTCAATTTCAATTCCCGCATTTAAACCTCGTCCTTTCTTTCTCTCTTCTTGTTCTTATTCTTCTTCTTTTAGTTCTTCACCGACAATGTGCCTGCCCAATGAGGCGGCGGTGCATAAACCAAAGCCTTGGCTCATCGTCGGCCTTGGCAATCCCGGCAAGAAGTACCAGGGCACCCGCCACAACGTATGCATTTTCACTCCTTTCTGATACTGCTTATTCATACACCATTTTATTTGATTGAACTTACTCTTCTTTTTTACAGGTGGGTTTTGAGATGGTAGATGCCATAGCTGATGCTGAGGGCATACACCTTAATAGCCTTTCCTTTAAGTCTCTATTTGGAAAAGGTTGGCTGTGCTGCTTTTGAGATATTGATTTATGAAATATTAAGCACCTAAACTGACTGAAGCTCAAAACTTTGCACTATTTTTGGTTGCCAATACCCTTTCGCCTATTTGTTTGTTAAATATATGTCGACTTCCTTGAACAAGTACAATGTTGTAGAAATAGGTGAAAATAGATTGGCTTCTAGTAGTTTCATGGGCTTCAAATTGCTGCAACGAAATTTATGCTCATATATTATGACCTGATTATTGAGAATACAAATGTCATAGTTTTCCCTGTTTTTATACTTATTGCTGGCATGCAAAATTGAAGCCCCTGAGCAAACAAAAGGAAATAAATCAAACGGACAAGTTGACCATAACTAGAATTTCCTGTGAGGAGAAGATGTAAACGAGATTAATGCATTTGATACATGTTCGATGTTAGTGTCGTCATCAATAATGGTGATGTTGTTAATTTCTATTTCCAGGTTTTATTGGTAATGTTCCAGTGATGCTGGCCAAACCACAAACTTTTATGAATGCAAGTGGTGAGTCTGTAAGTGAGCTCGTCTTGGAGGACCTCTACATGTATATGCAATCAAGATCTATCCCTTTCTCATGATTTTCATCGTTCTAGGAAGTGATTGATTCATTTTCTGATGCACTATGTAGGTTGGGCCCATAGTTTCATACTACAAAATTCCATTGAAGCAAGTACTCTTGGTATATTATTCAAAACTATACCTCCATTTAGTCCTGGCCTTTGCTTGCTGTGCATGATCTCACATATTTAAACTACAGGTTTATGATGACTTAGATTTACCTTTTGCCAAGTTGCGATTGCTGCCCAAAGGTGGACACGGAGGACATAATGGGTATCTATTCCTTTTTCCTTGGCCCTCTTCATTCCTTCCTTGCCATGGCAACACCATCCTTAAATAAGTTGAAGGTTCCTATTCAAAATGACTATGCTACTTCTGGTTTAGGAACTCTACCTGATGGATATTCAACGCATCATTCATTCAGGCATTCTCGTGTTAGTATGAAAAACCCTGACCCATAATTGGCCTCAAAATGGGTGAGAGTTTGATCTCTGTCATCTCTCATCCAGAAAAGAACCAGTAGTTTGGTGGCAAATCTGTTCTGTTTCATGCATAACTGATCATTTTGCATGGATGATTTTTTTCGTGCATATCTGGTTCACCTCCAAACTTATTGCTCCATTTTTGTGATATGCAATATGATTTTGATAATACCTACCACTTACTGGGATGCAGTAGCACCCCTCCATGATTTTCGACTTTTAGTTTAAATGTTATGTGTCTCAATTTTACAAATGTGACTGCTGATTTCAAACTCTGATGGAGAAAATCTACATTTATAATGTTAAAATGTGCTTGGAATAAGTAGACATATATTTGTCAACAAATGGATAAAATAACTTCCAATATGACAGTGACAAATTCAATTATATGATGGTTTTCTTTTGTTTTTCTTTCAGTATGAGAAGTGTAATTGATCACTTCAAAGGGAACCGGGATTTTCCTCGTTTAAGAATAGGTAGTATGGCTTTCTTCAACTTGGCTGGTATTAAAATTCATTGGTTCCTCCATATCTATTGTAGCCTTATAGTTGTTAAATCATTGTAGGGATAGGGCGGCCTCCTGGAAAAATGGATGCTGCGAATTTTGTTCTTCGCCCCTTCAATAGACAAGAACGCGAAGAGGTACTAGACTTAATCTTTACGTGCTAATAAGATAACAGGTGGTGGATGCTTGAAAATTTTTATCGATTTGCCTTTTCAGTTGGACTTAACATTGCAACATGGGTTAGAAGCAGTGCGAATTCTTTTGCTTGAGGGGATCAATAAAAGTGCAACATTTGTCAATAGTGCCAAAAACATGGAACTGCCAGGTTGAGCAACTCAGCTCCTATCAGATAAAAGTAGGGGATGGTGCTATGAACGGAAACCATGTAACATCTAAGGATGTAATCTATATTTGGGGTGAGGAAATTATTTTCCTGTGGTTTGAAGCATAATAGAGGAATTTTGGTCGTATCCCTTCTTCATTTTATGTTCTTTAGATTGTCGAAAATATGACATCTAAATAATATTATTCTCATTCTTTTCATAGTTATATCTAACTCCTTCCCAATATTTTACAATGTTTTAAAATTGGATCAGACATCGAACCGTTTAAAAAAATTTAAGGTTTATAGGTTCAACAATTATTGAAGCGCTATAAAATTAGTATATAATAATTAAGAAGTCAAAATTATAAAAATAAATAAAATATAGTATAAAATAAAATATTTTATTAAAATAAAAATGTATTAATAATTTCTATTAATATGTAATAAATCTAATAATTTAAATTAAGATTGAATCTAACATAAAATTTAAAATAATAATAAAAAAATTTGTATTTTTATATCATCATTTATGTAGTCATAAAAGTTGAAGTATTTTAAAGAAAATCAATAGAAAGGATTATAACAAATGTTATAAATACCATATAGTATCAATATTGGTACTGGATTTGGTTCTGATGTGGTATTGTACTAATACGGTAATACCCATTGTTTCAGATAACTTTTAAATTTTAATATATAATCCTTAAATTTTTTGAAAAGTTACAATATAGTTCAAATTTATGGTTGTCCAATAAAAAGATCCCTATCATGGAAAATTGTAATTCATTAAATTTTGTACATATGCATCCATTATATTGTAGTTTCTTCTCTTTTTGGTGGAAGAATTATAGTATATTAATGAATTGGGCGGCAAGTTTTATTTCAAATGCTTGAAGAACCCCTGATTTGATTCTTGAATTGTAAACCGAACAAGAGATAACCAGTTTAGTTCTTGTCAGTTGATTCTACTGTTATCTATAAATAAAATATTCCCAACAAAAAGGAGTTCTTTTAATATTTTAAAGGAAATTATGAGAAGTCCTCTTCTTTGGTGTAGGTTCATTGATACCAACAAATAGTCTATGCTTGAATTACAGACCAATATGTGTTTGTGCTATTTCATAAAGAAAACTTAGCTAGCTATCATGGAAAGCATTTCTCTATAGCTAGCTATCATGAAAAGCATTTCTCCATAGCTTTATTAATTTTCTCGTCTCTTATCCCTAGTGTATGTCCTCCATCTCTCAAAAGAATGAAACTTCCAGTCTTTAAATAGGTCAGCTACCATAATAAAAAGGTGTTATTTCTTTGGTTCTCATCTCTCTTTCTTATTTGGTGGATTGAATGGATTCTTCTTTCAAAAAGCTTAGACCATATCAAAATAATGGTCACAAATGTTGCATTGGAATTTCTTAACTAAGGTAAAATATTGAGGGAAGACAGTAAATCCTTTATTTTTCTCATTCCTAAGATCTCTTCGCCTTGCTCTTTAAAGGATTTTAGGCTTATTTCATATTGTAATATGATCTATAAAATCCTCCTAATCTAATTGCAAGTAAGCTCAAAAAACTACTTCCTAATTACATTGATTCATCACGAGGAGCATTCATCAAGAAAGATAGATATGAGACAACGTCTTGCTAACACAAAAGCTTTTTAAATAATACAATAGGAGGCATTCAAGCAAGAAATATATACTCAAAGTTGATTTTCATAAGGCATTTGATTCCATTGATTGGAATTTATCTTAAACACCCTTAGAGTATTAACATTTCTATTGTTTAGGTTGAGTAGGGTATCTCCTCAATTTCTTACAGTGTTTTAATAAATAAAGAGCCCTCAAAACTCAATAAATGGGCTAGAGGTTTAAAGAAAAGAGACATTTTATCCCCTTACCTCTTTAACTAAAGCATAAAAGTTCTCACAAGACTTATTATCATAGTAATCAATTAAGAGAAACACTTTAATTTTCACTCAAAGTGGAAGAAGCTAAAGCTAAGTAGTTTGTGCTTATAGATGATCTTATTCTTTGCTTAAGAGCATATGCTGACTCCTTAAGTTCTCTATTAAATGCATGGGAAACATTCAAAGATTTATTAGGCCTTTCCATTAACAAGAAAAAAAACTAGTTGTATGTTTTCTTAAGTGCACAACATCTTGTACTTTGGTTCTCCACCTTGATATGATTGAAAACAAAGAAGTCCCTGTTTTTCCTATCTTGAAATTCCTATCAACTCAAAGAAACTGTCTTATGACTATCTTCCACTAATAGAAAAGATTCAAAAAAGGATATCAAGCTATTATAATAAAAGCCCAATTCTAGCAAGGAGGATTTAACTTATTATCTCAATATTGAATAACCATTATGTACATTGATTATCATATCTTATACTACTTATAGGTATTGTACAAATAATAGAGAGAATGCTCAGAAGATTTCTCTGGTCAAGGGTTCACATTAAACAAACAATGGCTAAAGTTAAATGGAGTAAATTATGTCAATCAAAGGATGAGGGTGGTTTATGAGTAATTCCGATCAGGATCATTAGTAAATTGCTAATGATCAAAAGATTATGGAGGCTCCTAGTTGATAGATAAGCACTTAAAATTAAATGGATTCACAACTTTTTCCTAAAAACTATCAAACTTTTGGACCATTTAACCTAAATACGATTCATCATAGACTATGGTTCAAGATTTGAAGTTAAGGGAAAGGTTCTTAACAATAGGCCACATAACTGTAATTCACTTCCAATGACTCATCTTACTAATCTCCTACTAAGCTTTGTTCTTATTCGATATAAGGAAGATACCATAATGTGGATCAAAGCTCATCAGGTTGTTGCTCTAATTCATCTTGTAAAAAGACGTTAAGGATCCAAGCTCTAAAAGTCATTTGGCATAAATTAGTTTGGTTCTCTCAAGCTAATCATAGATCCTCAGTAATTTCTTGGCTTGCAATTAAAATGAAACTATCCATTGTTGATAGAATCAAGGGATACATAGATATACCGTTTACACACTTTGCAATCAAAAAGAAGAGTTAATAGACCATCTATTCTTTCAGTGTGACTACTCATTTAACATCTAGAGAGGAATTGGACAACTAAGTAACCTCCCTTCTCCTCCATTAAATTGGAATGATATAATGCTTTGGTCATGTTAGAATCTTAATCTTTGTAATGGTGACTCTCTTGTTTATATAATTCCTATGGGGCATAAAATGCGTTTTATGCTCTATGGTGTGAAAGAAATATGACGATATTTCAAAAACAAATCAAGCACAGAGCTAAACTTCTTTAGAAACTTATTGGCTTCATAAGTAAAGAATTAATGGCTTAGGATTTTCATATCAAATATAGTAAAAAACATAACTGCTTCTTGGAATATTCTCATTAATCATATATGATGTTGCTACATATAAATAAATGACTCTTCTAAACAAAATCTATAGGGAAGTTTTGATACACTTGTTCCCTGGTAATGGAATGAAAGCTCCTTGATTTGGTTCAACTCTTCTAAACTAAGATGCCACACTAATTGGCTACTTTTTACACTAGCATATTTGGTTTTATTTTGGGAAGCAATCTTGCTTCTCACTTTTGTTTGGCTTTGTTCCAATTGAAGAAACAAGCAAATTCCTTTTGATCGGATTCTTTTTATACCAAACTCTTATTTTTAAGTTAATACAATTTTTTTTAATTTCTAGAAGAATTTTAAAATAAGATTAAATAACTCAATAATCTAGCACACTTCCATAAAAAACAATTGTCTTTCAACTTTGTTCTTAAATAATGTTGTTCTTGTTGGGAATTAATTCAAATTTTAAAGTTGTTTAAATTCCTTTAGAATAGGTCTTAGATTATTTTAGAATAAGTCTTAGATTAT
>JANTPM010000006.1:26192837-26214443 GCA_025434745.1 Erythroxylum divaricatum
TGATAGGAATCTCAGTAGTATGATCACATCATAATTTCCTTCATGCTATGTCATATATCATGGACTTCATTAATTTGTTTATAGATCAATATCAATTCATAAATAATGAACACCAAATTAATGAAATATGCCTTTCTTTATTTATTTATAAAGTATGTACACAACTTTGTACAAAACGCGTTAAAGGCGATTGCCTTTAGGGCACTACTCTAACACTTACAAGGAGAGTTGACAAGATCTCCATGTAAAGCACAAATAGGTAAGGGGATAATAGGTACCTTTTCTTTAGTCCCTTCCTTGATTTGATCAAGTTTGTAGGTTCTTCATCTACCAAGATTGGCATAAAAGAAATAGTTACACATTCCTATATCCATTCTCTGAACATAGGAGGATAAACTATTGCTTTCAATGTATTGAAAAGAAAGCTTTAATTGCTTGAGTCATAGCCCTTTGCAAGGTCTATCTTTACATTGTAATTACTCATTATGCTCTTTTAATATACCCCTCTAGCAGTTCCTGACAGAGTAGGATATTGGTTCCCACTGACCTCCCCTTAATGAATGCATTTTATTTTAGGCTAATTAACTTTCCTAAGCATGCTCTCTGCCTATTTGTTAGTATCTTCGTGATGGCTCTGGATAACAAGTTACAATAGGCTATTGGCCTGAATTGTTTTGGCCTTTTTTGCATTTCTTTGTTTAAGAATAAGGCAGATAAATGTTTTATTCCATCCCTTGAGGATTGTTCCTCTTTGAATGAATTCTCTTATTGCTTATCATTTCTTCTCCTACAATATCCCAGTTTTTTTGAAAAAATCTCTCATTGTATCCATAAAGTCTAGGTTTTTTTCAGGGTTCATTGAGAAAACAACATCTTTGATTTCTCCCCTTGTTATTTCCCTAACCAAATCTACTCTGTCTTCTTCATCAAGCTATTTAAGACCTACTAACACCTCTTATGGTATAGCCTTTACTAGCATTTCAATCCCATACTGTCTAGTAAAACAATCAAAAACAATCCTCTTCTTGTTTTCTTGGTTTTCATAAATCTGCCCTATTTCATCTTCCAAGATTATGATAGAATTCTTGTTCCTTTTAGATGAAATTGAACTCATAAAATACTTAATGCATTTCTCACCCTCCTTCATCCATATCATTCCAAATTTTTGCCTTAGTAAGGTATTGGTAGTTATCAACATTTGATTAGACTTTTCCACCAACGGAGATTCTTCTTTTCTCAATTGTAAATCTTCTGGTCTTTCCATTAATCTCTTCTGACTTTTATTTAACTCCTTCAAAGCTTTAACTTTAACTTTTAATTCTGGTTTTACTATTGCTATATTGAGCATTTTCAACGTATTTGGTAAGGCTTTTAGTTTTATACTAAGTTGGAACCCCTTTGATTTTGGAACCTTAAACTTCATGCCCTCACTGAGTATGTTTCTAAATTTAGGATTGTCCATTAAGTGATTGAATATCTTAAGTGGGGCCTTCCTCTTCCTATCACTTGTTATTAGTTCCACTATTGTACTATTGGACTATGTTTTGATACATTTAAATCATCAAACATGGCACTGCTTAATGGGAATTGATCTATCCATTTATCATTAACCATACATCTGTATAATTTTCTCAACAAAAACCATCCAATTGCTTATTGTTCATTATATAAGAGTTACCATACCATTTCAGATCAACCAAACCTGTCCTTTCCACCATTTCTTGAAGTTCTTTACAATCTACTTGTTTCCAGCTTCTCCCTCCCCTTGATTCTTCTAATTTAAGAATACAATTATAATCTCCAATAACTATCCATAGAAGGCTTATTTTAGTGTTAGTTTTCTCCAGCTCATTCCATGCATATTGTCTCTAGAATTTATGATTTTTTGCATACAACATTCTAACTGCAATCACTTTCCTTGTAGCTTTAATCAGGACACCCCAATATATCAACTGATCATTTTCAAATTGCTTCACTATTTCCGCTTTCTGAGGATTGAAGCCTATTATCACTCTCCCTATCATGGTTACTTACTACCCTCCATCCTTTATCTAGGAACCATAAATTCTTTTCCAATTGCTCTGTTTTTATTTTGGTTTCCAACAAATCAACAAAATCTAACTTACTGTTCTTAATAAATTCCTTAACTACAAGTTATTTATTTAGACTATTAAGGACTCTAACATTCCATGTTGCACCTTAATCATTTTTCTTTTTCCCTGACCTTTTCCTTAAAGATTTCCTATTCATGCCTGGGGGATATAGATGCTCTGTCATTCTTGCTAATTGTCTCTTATCTTGTCCTGCTCCCTTATCCTTGACTGTCTATTTTCCAGTCCTTGACATATTATTCTCCTCTTGATTCATTGCTAGCATTTCCAGTTGTTTGTAAGTGGGTGAATGTTGCATGAAGGAATAAAGGGTTAGTGAATACTATGGTAAAAGAAGATAAACTCTTTTTTTTCTTTAAATTCAACTCAGAAGAAAATGCACAAAAAGTGTTGGAAGCAGGGCCATGGCACATAACGGGGCATCCAATTCTTATTAGGAAATGACAACCTAGAGTTACCTTGGATAAGAGCAAGCTTGATTCAATTCCCTTATGGGTGAATATTTACAAGGTTCCTTTAGAATATTGGTTTGCATAAGGTATAAGTTATATTGCTAGTATGATTGGAAAACCTCTAGGATTAGATGAAAATACAACTTTAATGAAGAGGATTGGGTTTACTAGAGTTTGTATAGATGTTGACTTATCAAGGAAGCTTTCAGATACTCTTAGAATCATGAAGTTAAATGAGAAAGGAGAACTTGTAGAGGATTTAATAGGAGTAACATATATGTGAAGATGAAAGATGAAAGAAGAGGACTAGGTTTGGAAAAGAAAAGAGAATCAAAAGGGGAAGCAGATGAATGAGGGATTTTCAATATAAGAGAAGGGTACCATAGTAGAAGGAGAGGCACCAAATGAAGTGTAGAATATCCAGAAAATGAATCAGGAGGAGAATCAAATGAGAGGGAATTTGACAGTTACAATATCAAAAGGTTGTGATTATATTTTGAATCAACAACAACAACAACAATCGCAAATTAAGAAAAAGATAAATATTATTTTTTAGTGTAGATTCGACTCTTTATTTTTATTAAAAAATTTAGTATCCATAATCCACATTAAACAATCCTTCATGATATGTACTACTAGATAATTTTTTTTCCTTTTTTTAAATTTCATCATATTGTCCCTGATATTAGAATATAGGCAATGTTAAATTTTTGCAGTCTCTATTAAAATGGATATTTTGATATAAATTTTTTATTTTTTTAAAAAGAAAATTTGTCCAAATCTTTGAGTTTTTTTACAACCAAATATGTAACATTAAACAAATAAGAAATCTTTTATGAGTTGTTATTTATGTTATTCCCTCTTTCTATTTATTTTACCAAATTACCCTTGTTTATTTCAAATTTATTTTTTTATAAGCTAGTTAATTAGACAAGACATTTTTATGATTTCTTCCTCTCTAATTAATCTCCCTTTAGGGAAAGATGCTGGAAAAACTTTCTCCACTTGAGAAATATCCCTTTGATGTCCTCCAAACTTTTTTTTGGTCTTCTTTGGTTATTCTTGAAGCTTCTTTCTTCTTTTGTCTCCTATAAAATGTTGGTTTACGCCCTACAACTAATCGCTTTGTTTGTAGTTTAGTGACAAAATATTTAAAAACATTCTTTATCTTGTACATGTTTAGATGTATATGATAAAGTCCATAGGATAATTATACATTACAAATGAAATTATAATGAGATTATAATTATGATATTCATATTGCATTTATGTATTATCTCTAAATTGTTCCTAGTCATCGTTTTATTAATATAAGACATTAATAGAACGTAAAAAGACTAGAATATATTATGTTTTTCCTTATAAATGAAGTAGTCAATCTCATGGACTAAAGTATGAAGATATATTAAAAAATGTATAAATTCTTCCTAGAAATAAGTTTACTAAACAAACCTGATATGAAAAATCCATTAAAAATTCCTTGTATAATCTATGAAATTTTCATTGCAATGATTGTATAAGTAATTCTTTGAATTAAGGTCTCCAAAGTTATCTTGTATAAGGTTTGTTATAATTTGATACTACTTATGAACTATTTAATCATGGTTGTTCAATTCGTAGTCATTGGATGTAATATAAACTATATAAAGATAGTTGTGCGATCAAAATAGGAGTCATCACCCTAAAGTAATTAGAAATAATGTTTCGTTTTTCTCGATTAGCACTGATTCTAAAAATTCTTGGCCAGGGTGGAATCGTATTTTGCAAATAAGTTACAAATGTCATTAATTAAATCAATAGTTAATCGCGAATAACTAATATAATTAGACTAAAAATAAGTAGGCATTAATTTTATGCTCTATCTAATTGGAATATTGTATGATCAAAGGATTTAAATTTATTAACAAATCATGCATAGAAAGGCTAGTCAAAACTATTTTTACATTCCTAAGTATTTGAATGGTCCTTATGCGTTACTAGACACCAATCTTGATCTATGGTTACAAATGTTTAATTAGAGAATTAAAGATAAATTAAAAGGATTTCCAATTTTTCTAATTCTAATTATGAACTAAAATTAGAATTTATAATCATTGCCAACATATTTACAAAGCTAATGGGTCTCACATATAGAATGAGTTGCAAAGAACAAAGATATTTTATCAAGTTGGATTTGATTGTAAAGTTTGAGAAAATTTATAATTAAATATGAGATATTTAATAAATAACGATCAATATAAGATATTGGATCTTATTAGGGTATAACTGGTATTTAATTAGAATTATTTGTAATTCTAATTAAAGTTTAATTAAAATTAGAATTTAATTTCAATTAATTTACAAAAAATGTCCAAAGCCTATTATAAATAAGGTTAAGTTCTATAAAGCTAGCACTTCTTGTTTAACCGTTTTTGTAAGAGTTACAGAGTTCTCTTAACCTATTATGGATACCTTTAGAGGTTGAATACTTATGTGAATATAGTGGTTAAGATGGATCGATTTTGGAAACGATTCGAGGGATACGACAAGATAAGTATCAAACTTCAAGATAAGGTACGAATTAAGATTTGAGTTTTGTTATGATTCATGTGTTAATCATTTTATAGAATTAAAGTGATCACGATTTTTAGGAAATTAAAATATGAAAAGGTTTTGTAATTATTTCGTTGTGATCAGGATAAGATCCCATCTCGATTTCCTAAAAATCCTATATTGCTCCTCTCTTATCTCTTAATGACCTTTTCATTAATGACTCTCCTTCATATAAGCCTCCACCTCGCACCTTAAATGCTCCAAGAGACAAAACCTTTCTAGACCTATTGTTGGACCCCATTTTTGAAGTCCAACTCTTGCGAAAAATCATAAAACTTGAGCTGTTTCTAATTAAAAACACCCGAACTATTATCGATTCATCTTCATGTTTTGATATCATAACATGTGGGCCTTATTTTTGGAGTCCTATTCTTAAATCATGAAACCATAAATATTGGGTCCTGGGTCTAGAAGTTCACTGTGGTAAACTTCATGTTTCGCCGCGGCAAAGGAACGAACACTTTTGAGGAAACCTTTCAGGAAAAGTTCGCCGCGGCAAACTCTTGACTTCGTCGCGGCAAAGGTTCAAAATTTTCCCTTCCGCTCCTCTTGGGATAAATATGTTGCGGCGAGAAAGTTAACTTTCGTTGCGACTAACCTATAATGTTATTTTTGTCGCGACGACCCTTGTGGTTTTGCCGCGATGAAACCCCTTGGAATCACAACCCCTTAACCTAAAATTCCATCTTTCCTAACCTCTCTTTCAATTTACATTGTCCTAAAATCACTCCCTCAATCCTTGAAATGCAACTAAACCCTCGTGGTTACAAAATCTAGCTTGAAATACAAAAATATGCATAATCGAAGTTAGGTCTTGACTCTCTTTTACTCCATCTTCTGTTCATAACCTAGACATGGGGAGAAGAATGGGGGTGAGCTTAAAGATCGTGGGTAACAAGTTTATAATCAAGAAACAAGCAAAAACCCTTTTATAAAACTCATTTTCATTGAACCTTTTCATAATCATAGTAATTCCGCATTTAAAAATCATAAAATACTTATTTCATGAAATTCTCAAACAATTCATAATAATGCAAATCGTGAACGCATCAACTTGTCTATATATCATAAGCACATAAGCATATCGAATGGTTTAGGTAAGTCCAAAAATATGACGCACTACACATTTCCAATAAAATGGTCCTGTGTAATTGTGAATTTTTTAGGGAGTCCTTGAGAGAATTCCATGTCATTAGCAGGCAGGCAGGAGAAGCCTATACTTAGTTCAACGTGCACGTGACAGTTCTTGAGGGACTATCACAAACCCACATAACACATAGATTTCAAAATCTTTTAAGCTTGATGCCCAAAATGGCACATTCTCTTGAAAACTTGCTTTTCACATGCTTGTTATACCTTAAAGACCATTTCTAAAAGTATGGTTTCATAATCATACATCATTTCAAAGAATTATTTTAAAAACAATTTTTCATAAATCATCACACAATTCATATAACAAACATATAGCAATAAATGCAACACTTATGATGCAATTGGAAACATTAACCTTCTTTTGATTTAAAGAAAACATTAGTGGTTATTTACTCTATTATAAACATGTACCCACCTTGATTTCCTTGCTTAAAGACTTGCTCAAAGGTGCCTCATACTTTGCTCCTCTTGTCTTCCTTGATTTCCTTTAACAATAGCCAAAAATTCCATTCAATAGGAATTCCAATTTATGATCAGGTAAATGAAGAAACTTGATAATACTTTCTTCTATAATAATTTTCCCCATTGTCGTAAGTTTCTAATGACTCTAAAATCATTCAATTTGGTTTAGTACTTCAAAAATTATGCCCCAATCATTTTTGGTTTGTTCCAATACTAACACAACATTCTATGTTCAACTTCCCTTCAACAATTTAGATCCTTAGAGACTTAATTGGACCTTGATTCCTTCATACAACTTGTATTCCTATATCTCTAGTTTACACCAAATCAAAAATCATTCCATTTAGATAACTACACAAAAAGTTATGCCCAAAATATCGAAGTATATTCTGTGTTGGAAAGTTCACCACGGCGATCTAGTGAACTTTTCCAGAGAGGAAAAAGTTCTCGCTGGAAAGTTGATCGTGGTGAACTTTTACAGAAACGTACTCTGGAAACATTTTTTGCTACATTTTCCAACTTTTTACTTCCCACATTTCACATATAACCCATCTAAACACTAAACCATCACTTCTACTTCATTTCTAACTTCATTTCAACCCAATATCATTGACAAATACATCTAAAGCTATCTTTAATCATTAAACCTAAAAAATAAACATATGCATTTACCTATTCTTAACAACTTCTCACACATATTCATCTCTTAACTAACATCAAAACATGTTTCACTCATCTAATCAAGAAGAATGATGCTTATACTTGTTGAAGCTCCAAATTCTTCAAACTCTTCAACGATCTCCAAACCCTAGCTTTTCTCTTCTTTTTCTCTTCTTTTATTCTCTTCTTCTCTCCACCCATGATGCTTTCTTCTTAAAAATACAAGTCAATACCTTTTTCTTCTTTTAATAGTCTTAATGAGTGTGCAATGTCCATTTTGCCCCTTCCTTTAAGCCTTATGTCTTATACCCTTAAGTAAACTTCCAACAATGCCTTTCATACATTCTTATAACATTTATACTTCAATTCAATTAATCTATGTCATAAAATCTTACCAACATTAACATAATAATTAACTCCACAAAATAATCCCTTAAGAACCTCATAATTTATTCAAATCATACTTGATCCTTAAGAAAAAAAATTTAGGGGGCCAACACCTATGGTGTGACTACAATACCTGCATTGGCTCACTCCCCATCTCTCTCTTCTTTGAAACATATTTAAAGCCAAGTAGTGGTTGATGCTTCAAACTATGCTAAGAAGTTAATGTTTCTAAATCCTACATTTGGGTCATCTCACACTGGAACTCGCTTGGTCTCACCTCTAATTAAGAAACTCCAATAAATTATGATAAAATAGGCAAGCGCTCTTATTAGTTTCTTTGAAAAATCTTAGAGTACAAGATTGGGAATTAAGAAGTTGGTCAAAGAATAGGTTGGAGAGTGTTCTTTTTAACATTGATGAGCTCTTATATTTAGATTTTTAAATATTGGTAGTATAGAAAGAGTTATAGAAATTGGTCCTTATCATATTCAAAGTAAGCTACTCATTTTGGTTAAACGGGAATCTGGCTTAAGCCTATAAGACAAAAAGCTAAAGCATGTCCCCTTATGGGTTAGATTCCATAATCTTCCCCTAAAGTATTGGACCACAACAGCCCTTAATCAATTATTCATTCTAGATCAATTTATCCATTTTGTAGCATGTTTGGAGGATGATGTTATTAAGATCACTTTTGTGTATGCTTTGAACTTTGATTTTCAAAGGAGATTGTTATAGAATGAACTAAGAAATTTGAAGCTATCCTTTAAACATTCTTGATTAGTAGTTGGAGATTTCAATAGCACTTTATTTTCTTAAGAAACTAATGGGGAAAGGCTAAGTGGAAGGAGGAGTAATGATGTCTCCTTAATTATTTATCTTTCACCCTGATTTAAATTCTAAAGAAGCTTTATATACCTAGAGCAATAGACAATTGGATAGCTAGATAATAAGGAAAAAGTTAGACCTTACACTTGTGAATCCCTTTTGTCTTTACAAAATCAAGTATATCTTTACTTTCTTCAATAAACCCCTCTATTTAAACTATACCTATATAGAGGTAGGCTTAGGTCTCATTATAAATCTCCTTTCAGACTCAATATCTTTCTAATCAACTATGGAGGTTTTGAAGAAAATTTTTCAAAAGGAAGACGAGTCCATATTAAAGGTTATAAAACATATAAATTGATGAGGGAACTTTAAAGTATGATAATTGAGCTCAAAAGCCTATTCTTGAACAAATTTAGAAACACTAAGGTACCAATTATTGAGCCTAGAGTAGCATTCTTAACCTATAGGCTTAAGTAGAGTTACCGCTTAGAGACCCCTGTATTAGAACCAAAGAAAAATGATTTTATTAAAGCTTATTCTAGGAGCTTAAACAATCACCACTCCTTACTAAGATAAAGAGCTAAGGTTAATTGGCTCAAACAAGATGATAAGAACTCAGATTCTTCTAATATGTCATTCTCTACCACAAGAACTCCAACTAGATCAAGAAGTTTTTAGGCTCCCTTTATCACTTATCCTGGGTTTTACAAGATTTGAAGCTCTTTATAATAGATACTCTCTCCATTCTAAAAGGTACTACTTACTAATCCTTCTAGCGAGCAGGATGTCAAGCTATCTTTATTCTCTATAGAACTTGATGAGTGTAAATTGCATCGTGTTTTAAGGCATATTTTGATATGTGTTTATCCAATAATTTGATCATCTAGTATGTGTTTAGGTTGTAATTGTGTTAGTTTGTTAATTATTTGTGTTTTAAGTGTTTTATGGGTTAGTACAAGCTATTTACCTTAAATATTTTATTTTGAAGTATCTTGATGTGTTTGTTAATATTTTAGGGTCAATGTCGAAGAACGGAAGAGTTGCATGATTAAATTAAGTTCTTGCTTTAGTTTTGTTACATTTTGAATTACTGCAAATTTTTTTAGTCTTAGATTTTAGGATTAGATTATCCCTCTTCATGGGATCGACATCTTATGTACTACATGAACGACCCGTATACTTGTGCATTATCGAGGTTATTAATTACACATCGGAAAATCACAATTAGAACCCAAGAATGACCTTAGATCAGACGAGTTTAACATTCTTTTCTTCCCTAAAAAACCTAGCATTTGATAGGTAGCTTATTAACTAAAATTTTCTAGAATTTTCATTAAGGGGTCATACTTAAGGAGCTTAAAAAACCTATATGATCTTTGTTTATAAGAAGCAAAACCTAAGCTTTCTATTTTAGTATAGACCTATCATGTGCTACAACAATGCTTATAAAATAGTTTCCAAATTGCTAATCAACTAGCTCAAATTAGTGTTAAGATCTCTACCAATATCAGTTAAGGTGCATTCATCAGATATCAGAGCATCAGAGATAACTTGCTTCTTACTTTGGAGCTTTCTAAGAGATACCAAGCTAAAAATGCTTTGAGAAGTTGTTTATTGAATTCAAATTTTGACAAGGTATTTGACTTAATGAGTTTATCATTCATATTAGATTCTTAAAAGCTTTTGACCTTTTAGGGTTGTTTTCTTTTTAATTGAAGGATGCATATGCTTTACCGCCTTTTCCAGCTTAATTAATAGAGGTTATACTCCTTTCAAATGAGCTAATGATATTAAACAAGGTGATCCATACTTATTTACAATTTTGATAGAGGTACTTATCAAATTGATCTCATCTAGGACAAACCAATCATAAGGCTTCAAGTTTTATTATAGATGTAAGAAACTAAATCTCTTAAATCTAACTTTTGTTAATGACTTATTATTGTTTAGTTGTGTAGACCTCACTTTAATATAGTTACTAATGGAGTCTTTAATCCTCTTTAGCTTACTCTCAAGCCTCACAATAAATAAACAAAGGAGTTGCTTAAATGTCTCATTAGATTCATCTATTCAAGCTAAATTATTTACAAGAATATCAAGTCTTAACCAGAAGGAATTGCTTTTTAAATATCTTAGAATTCCCATTTTTGACAAGAAAGTAACTTTTATAGATTGCCAACCATTGTTTGATGATCAAAAGGAGGATAAGCATTAAAATAATAGGCTCCTCTCTTACTTTGGAAGGCTGTAGCTAATCAAATCAGTTTTAGTTAACATGTATGTACACTGGATCTTGCATCTTTTCCCACAAAAGAGTTTGTTAGTTGATAATTACCACGGTGCATAGGTTAGATGAACTATAGTCCGCCTAAGCAAGGAGGAAGGGGGCTTAGGAGTTACCTTGATTAGGAGCACAAACAGAATGCTTCTTGCCAAGAACATATGAAAATTATTTACTGACCCTCATTCAATTTAGGTTAAGTGGAAATTATTCACTAAATCTCAATCAATTTGGATGAAGTGGGTGCACATATATGTCATAAAGTACTAAAGCTTATGGTCCATTAAGTTAAGGTAATGGAATTCATGGTCTTTCAACCAAATACTGACCATAAGGAACATCATGAATTATGGTATCAAGTTCAAAATAGGAAATGATATTAAAACCTAGTTCTGATATGATCATTGGAACAACTTAGGCGCTTTCCACATAGACTCAGATATGGACCATTTAAAGTTGCACATTCTTCCAAATGCTAAGGTTAACAAAGTGATTATCAATGATAAATAGCGTAGAAGATATAGAGGCCTTATAGATTTAATGAGTCATACACCTGCTTCTAACCTTTGTTCATCCATGGAGGTCAACTGGAATAGATATATCGCGTAAAAAATCATCACTGATAAGCCTTGTATGAACCTCATTAAGCCTTTTGATGATTAAGTTTCAAGGTGGAATCTTATTTGGTTCACTAATAGGTCCCCCAAAGATTATTTCAATATTTGGTTCGATATTATGGATAACTTATCAATTATGGACTAGTTTCGAGGCATTAGGTCTAACTCGAATTAGTCAATCCATGAAAAAATTAATCATCTTCTTTATAATTGTAGCTTCTCATTAGCTTCTTTATAATTGTAGCTTCTCATTAGCTTTCTAAAGTTATTCTCTGAGTTTGTGCAAGCTTTCTTCTATTACACTCTTGTGGTTAGGTTTTATTTCATGGATAGAGCAAGTTTGATTCACTTTCAAAGCTGATTTGATGGTCTTTAAACTTGTAATAAGCCATGGGGTTTTCTCTTTAACTTTTCATTCGGCTCACTCTTCAAAAGGTTAGACAAATATTCATCACAAACGACATTTCTTCAAGCATGAGTAATGACTTATGAGCATTATAGTAGCTTACAACACTATAATATAGTTTCAGATCCACCCCAAGTAGGATAATGCTAGTTTTGTATCAGGTGCCTTAACTGAGCCTCCTTTAATAAAGTTATTCATATCCTTTTCTAAAACAAGAAACAAAATGAGATCTAAGTAAATGCATTGGTCCTGGTTCTAAAGGGTTATGTGCTTGGCTTGGACTATGTTTATATGTTTGTTAGGGGTAATCCCAACACTAACCTGTGCTATAATATCCATATCAGAAGGTTTATGTTGTTAGCCTAGAATCGGAAGAAAGTGAAGCTCTGAGTGACTGGCGGTCTATTTGTCTATCTTTTGAACCAACAGAAGAACAGTGGAGAAAACCTTTAAGGATACAAACTCCTCCGGAGTCTCCACCACCAGCACCAATTCAACCTTCCACTACTTCTCTTAAGAAGGATAAAGCTAAACAGATAGAGTATATAGCTATCCTAACACCAGAGGTTCTTCAAAAAGTCGTCCCATAGATAAAAAGGGAGACAGATGTTTTGTCTGTAGAAGCAAGGAGCATTTAGCAAACAAATATCCTAAGGCAACCAAGAAAGATGTCAGGTTCTTGGAAAAGATTGAAAATCTGTTACCTATCCATCCTCAAAACAATCAATCGACTTATCAAGTCACTTAACATGCATCTGTAATTTGTGATGGAGACCAATGAAGGAAGCACCACATAGTGCGATGAATGAAAGTTTTGTCATGCTTTCAAATAAACAATGCTTATTTTTGTTTCCTTATTTCAAATTTCCACACTCAAATCCTTTATCTTGATGCAAGCAAATTGACTTTACACAAACAACAATGCAAATATGTCAACTTAGTGTGGCTCGCTGACAGATGAAGAAAATCAAAACCATTTTACGTGCTTGCATTCTCCATTCTCATCAATTCTCATCCGCAGTAAATTATATCACACAATCCCTATATTATTAAATATATTCATAACATTCAATGATCTTAATATTATGGACATTTCAATACTTCTTAACTCCTGTCTTCTTTTTGAGTGTTGAGAGGGATCACCACAGTTTCCCAACATCTTTTTCAATCCTTAAATTAGATAATTAGGGATTCAATCTCTAATTTCCCAATTTATGTCCCCTCTCTCTCTACGTATCGACGCCCTATTCTCGTTTCTCCAATGAAGTCAGCTGCTTGTGGATGACATTCCAAGTTTATGATGCTTAGCTCTTGTAGGATTTACATGTAACCAACCTAGTGTCACTTCTGATTGCCATCATCTATAAAAGCCAGCTCACATGCAAGGGCAAGATGATCACTTCCCCATATCTGCAAAATTAGCACGCCCAGATCCATTGGACCATAAGTCTCAACTCATTTCAACAAATATTTTTTGAGAGAGAAACACAATTTCGCAGCAGAGTACCACATTATTGAGTGAATTATGAATTTTATACAGTTTTGCCACTACTCTTACCAATCCTGTAACTATGTCCAGCCAGGCAGAAAGTTGTGCAAACAAAGAAGCATTCATGACGGAAAAAACCAAATGAGAAAACCATAAAGTAAATCATTTTTGCTTCTACAGAATGTGAACTTTAAATTGCATTTGTAATACAAGTTACCTCACTGGGAAGGCCCACACTTCTTCTCAAAACATCAACGGGTAAGGTTTCAAGAACTCTGACGGGAACTAGTTCCCTTGTGTGCCTGTATCAAACCAATAAAAAATTGGTAACGTAAAAAGAAGCAATTTGAATAAGGCACGTCAAAACCCAATTATTACCATATGTAATCAACAGTTCCCAGAAATTTGGAGTGATATGACGTTGCCAAGGGTTCCCCACAACTATCTCTTGATCTGTGGCTCCCCTGAATTTATTGATATATTAGAAGATACTAATAGGAAATAACATATAAATTTCACTTTATCCTAACAACAGGCCTAATTGTGCACGACTGATAAATAACCCCAATCATCAAAGTCTGTTAGAAAACTTGGTTGCAACTAACTGATAAGATAAGGCCTTTGTACTCATTAACGTGTATCGAAACTGGCCATCAAAAGTGTCACAAAAATGCGGCAGCTACTCTTGCTGGGATTAAGAAATATAGCTCAAGGTACAAACACGGACTTACAGGAACTCCCAAGTACGCACTAGAAAGCTTTAATTGGTGCTGAAGTTGGGTGATGCCTTCACTGCCAGAAGCAAGTCTTATTTCCTCATTACTCCATCTATGTAACAACATTCCTGACGTAGAATTATAATCACTGCATAACAGACATCATCATTTTCTTATCATTTTAAACCTTAGCTGATTATTTAAAAGGAAAAAGAAACACTAGAAGTACAATCCATCAAGTGCATTTTCATGATCCTTGAAAGAGTATAGGTTGTCATACATTGAACATATTCGTTTAATCTTTCAAGAAAACCTCTTTTCTTTTCCCATATGATGTATGCTAACCATATTTTTAATTGAATTTTCCTTTCAGCATACAATCACAACAGAGCCAATGCTCACGAATTTTAATGGTCTCCACGGATATGCTTTATAATTACAAGAAAGAAACAAAATTCTCAGGTTTTTCTTCACCTGGAGAAATTCTTGTCTTTGCTGTGTAGTGAATAATTAAGCTTCCCAGATATATTTCTGCGGTCGTATTGTAAGATGTCTAACTGCCAACATGAAATTGAAAGCAAAGAAATTACAAGTCAACAAAAGAAAATGGTTGAGGAAAGAAAAAGACCTTTATGTTTTATAGTTATCGAAGCTCACCTCAGATGATGCCAGAAACTGGTACACGGCACTCTTCCAAATAGAAGTTCAAGTTGAGTATAATAAAACAGCATAAATATAATCTGCAGAACGCAATAAGAATGGGATTGTCAGGCCTCACCTGTGGAAGGCTATTAAGATCACCACCAATTATGACAGGAATGTTGCCCCATTGTTGAGATAGTTTGTAAGCATTCTTGAGAAATAGTTGAACCTACATGGAACTTTACATTGATCAGGATATTGCAGCTATTGATGTCATCCAAAACATTCATTTTCTTTTGGTTTTTCAGGGAAAATGTAATTGTCTGGTGCTCTAGAAAAAATTTCCCTACTATGAAAATATAGGAACAGTGAAGACCTGGCCCAGTTTGATGTCCCCACGGTTAGGGTTAAACAGAACATGTATGTTTCCAATCACTAAGCTTCGACTATGGTTGGATGTTGGCCTACATGTACGCTTAATATTAGTGAGCACCTTACCATGATTACAAGAAAAAGGAAGAAACTGAAAAAATTGAGATTATATAGATGAAATTCAAAATCCCAGAATAGGGAACACATTCTTAGCCTATCTCAGATAAAAGAAACATAATCAGGATGAACATCATAAAGATACGATGCCATTTCAAATATGAAGCATAAGGAAACGGACGCATGAAAGCAATAGTACGCTATATCATATATGGAATACAATCGTTCAATTTCTAAGGTAAACAAAAACACAATCAGGGTGAATATCACAAAGATATGATGCCATTTCAGGTATGAAATATAAGGAAAATCAAAGCATGAAAGCAACACTGTGCACAAAAAGAAAGAATTGAACTCTATGAATCAGCTCTACAATATGTTTGTTAGATATAACATTCCGTTTCTATTGCATAAATCCCAGAGCCTTAGAAAGGAAGTTCAGGTTCTATTCAAGGTTTTGGGGATGAAGGCCTTTAAATTTTTTATGGTCATATTACAAGTGCTTCATGTTAACATGCCCATATACAAGGTTTTCCTCTCTAATAAGGACGGCCATTTCTAGGTTTGAATAACTTTAGTTTTCAACTGTTCAAAGAAAAGAACAAAAGTAGAGCTGACCTAAAGGCAACCCCTCAGAAAGCTATTATGCAAGGCCTTCAACAGAAAGCAAACTGAAAGAACAAACCTCCATTCAGTTAAATTAACACACGCATCTTAGACAATAAGGTTATATAGCATTATATGAACTCAGTAAATGTTTCTGGAATTTAAAGCCATAAGCTACTTCAAAACAATCTTTAGATCTCATAAAGTTTCATTCCTTCTGATTCCGCTTTTCTCATTCAGTCCTTTTACTTTATTCTTTGACTATTTCAATCATAACCTATTTTCATAGGTCCTATCAACTTTGTTATGGATTCAGCAAAAGGGTATTTTTCTACAAGTCTTCCTATTTGTCATATGTTCCCAGTCCAATCCGCTTATTAATTACTTATTTTTGTTGAAGTCTTAACAGATAATAAAGTAGGCAAAATATACATTTAAAAGATATATATGTAAAAGTTCTTCAACAAAGTTAATGGAGATGTGATCATTCTCATATGTCATACAGTAAGAGCACTGAAATGGAAATAAGAAAATAAGAGAAGTAGCAAGACTATATATAGGATTATCCCTATAGCCTGGTCCACTACGTAAGGTGATATTTAGGTGCATTGTCTTTAATCACAATTTTCAGGTGTTACATGTCTATTCTTTTTCATTTTGGCATAAAGATTCACACTTACTTTAATTCTTGATCGTGTAATCCCAATCCTATTCTTTTTCATTTTGACATAAAGATTCACACTTACTTTAATTCTTGATTGTGTAATTCCAATCCCAGTTGGCTTTCACTCATCTACATGATGCAAAAGAAAATTATAAAAGTTCATAAGAAATTGAGACGACAAATATATAGATTGGTCTACCCCTGATCTAGTGCAAATTTATAAATGAGGTCCAAGTAACACAAAGTTAATAGTTACATAACAAATACCAAATAATTGCATACCTGTAAAACACAAAGTTGAGCAACATTGTTACGAAGGCCAAAACGTTGGAATTCTATAGTTTCTTCGTGCAAAAGCGTAAATCTGTAAGAAGAACACAACTTGCTAACAGCTGGAAATCAAGAGTGAATACAAAACAAGTGAAGAAACAAACTAACGACTTTTTCATGATGAACAGAATGGGAGAAGCACCAAAATTTTGAGGATAGAGAGTGAAGCCTCAGGTTTCACCATGATTACAATGCTGAACCAAACAATTTAAAACCAAGAAACAGAATGAGTTTACTTATGACACCTCTGACTGATTAGAGAGAGAGAGACGGAGAGAGAAGGAATGCAATAGTAAGCTCTACGTTGACAAAAAGAAATATATCATAGTCAAAAGTCATTAGCAGCGGATTTAGGTACGAATAAAATTGACATCAATAAAATAATCAAGCATCAAGTTTCATGTGTAGCAAGCTTACAGATTTTCTTTCCAAAATATGGCACAGCCATCGCATGCTTCACCTGTTCGAGCCTTTGATAATATAGAGAATAGATTAGAACAAAGCTAAATAATGACATAATGGTTAAAGTAGCATCCGTAACAGAGCACAGATTACCTTATAAACACCTCTAAATCCATCCTTCCGAAGGATAACATTTAAATCACTAAACCGGTCAACCTCCTGCAGCCAAAAGAGTGAATTACAGGCTTAACAAAATTTCCCCTTTATAACAATCTACGACATTATCTCAGCCATAAAAAAAGTTGATGAACTTCTTTAAGAACTAAAATGCAACGAAAAAAATAACACTATCTCAACATGCCTGAAAGCAAAGAATGCCGGCATTGTAATGTGCTAACTCCTCACATATAAGCTTCTTTCGCCGATTCCACTCCAAGTACTTGGGGGGAACCCTATAATACAAATCCTGATGCTTGGATGCATTTTCAACACCCAATATATTGTAAGAAACAACCACAAGTTTATCTGCCAAACAAAGCAACAAACCAGTAAACAACATTGACCACCTTTAACTTTGAATTGGATCAGATTTTTATACCTTTATAAGCACACGCATCGCTAGAGGAGAAAACCCACTTGCGTTTACACTTGGAACTACTCGAACGTCTGCTATGATGATCCTTAGCATGTCGTTTTCGAGAACATGATGATTGAATTTGTTGAAACCTGTTCGAAATGCGCAGACTTGGAGGGTTTGTGAGTGGAGCAAGAGGATCGGTTTCGGTTTCGAAAGCTAAGTTTAAGTTTCGCCTCTTCTTGTGAAATTCTCGAGGGTTTTGTCCGGAAGCGTCGTGGAAACGGTTGCGTTTATTTTTTCCAGCGCTGTCCGGGTGCTCCGGAGACGGAGATCGATGGTTTCGAGTTCTCATCTTCCCGGGATTGTGAATTGAATTAGTTGCAAAATATCTTTATATAAAATAAACTACGGCAATGTTTTACGTTTAGAATGTGGTCAAGGGTTTGTCTTGATCGTTGGATTGATAGACGAAGGTCATTATCCTCGGTTGCTCTTCTTCTTCTTCAAATCGTGAAATTTGGCTACTAGAAAGAGTGGATCAGAACCTACAAGAGCAAGGCAAATTTTGTTACTGTACTTTTAGGTGAATTCCAACGAATCTGTATTTTTAGGGCGTTTAACTCCGTGTTGATTTTGGTTTCTCTTTTTTATTTTTAATTTCTGTTTTTCTTTTTAAAAGACGAAAGTATGTTTAGTTGAATTTTGTAATATAAAAATCGAAAATAAAAAATTATTTGATTGAAATTTTTGACAAAAAAAATTGAAAACAAAAATATATTTGATTTTATTATTTTGTTTTTATTTTTTTAATATATATCAAATTTAATATTTAAGTTTGTTAATCTTCACATCATTTAATGTAAAAAAAAAGGCTTTGAAGCCATAGTTTAAGTTGTTCTTATAATTTAAAACTATTTCGAAAATAATAAATTAGGTGAAGATTAGGCTTTATCTTTGATAAAACCTCAGCTATGACGTGAAGAAAAGACTTAGATAAAATGTTATATTAAATAACATGAAATGATGTGAAGATAAAGTGAAAATTAGGCTTCATAAGAAGATAAGCTCTGTGTTAAAGATACGAAGATGAGAAGTGAAAAAGGATAAAATCTCTGCTACATTAAATAACATTAACCTTGTGTATGATTACTGTTTCCGTTGGTAGAGACAGATAACAAAACACAAAAATCATGTACCTCGTAGTATTTGGTTGCTGACTCAACTTGTTTTTGTTCTGAATTTAGGTCACAAAACATAAATTTTTTTTTCCTTTTAAAACCGGAGGACAAGATTTCTTATTCCTGTGACAGGAACAAAACAAATAAGCAATTTCCAAAAATACCTCTCTTCCCATACCTCTCCCCCCAACAAAATCTTGTTATTCCTATTATTATTGAATGTTGTTAAATTTTTTACTTATTATTAAATTTATCAATTTTTAATCTTAATTATATTACTAAACTCATTATTATTATTATTATTATTATTATTATTATTATAAAATTTGGGTAACTTCAAATTATTATTATTATTATTATTATTATTATTATTATTATCATTTCACTATTGAGTAACTTCAATTTTATTGTTATCTTTTATTTGTTCAGATAAAGTTTATTAGTTTACTTTAATTTTCAATATTCAATCTTTTGTTACCTTAGACAAAATGTTATTCAAATTGTTAGGTGACTATATTCAATCCTTGCGAGAATGACATCTTTTATATTATAAGTTACAATATGTATAATTGCAATATTAAAAGTTTTTCAATTAAAACTATCAACAAAATTTTAGTGTCATTGTCGTGGGGATTACAATTTTAGCATCTTATCTAATTGAATTCTTTTGATTTAAAGGATTTGATACTTTTTTCTTGTGTGATTGCAAGGCATGCACACAAGATCCTTAAGGAACAATTGAACATCATGAAAGGCACATCTTTTAGCCCATTCAAGGCAATTCAGCAAGAAAGTGAACTATGTGAACAAGAAAGTTATGTCTCTGCTGATTGTTTCTTAGTGGAAAACAACAATATAGAATAACTCAATTTTTTAGGAGCATAGCATGGTCAAGGAGGTAATAATCCCTATTCTAATACTTATAATCTTGGGTGAACAAATCACCCTAATTTTTCTTGATCTTACAATGCAGGGAATCAAATGAGAGCTCAAGGCCCACCAAGATTCCAACAAGATAAGGTTTACTGGGGTCAAAGATGGAATATTTAATGGACATGCTAAGCTCCAAGTTCAATAGCCAAGTTGAAATTCAAAAGATGATGGAAGCCAAATTCGATCAAATAATAAAGAACCACTCCTTTTCCATTCATAACTTGGAAGTTCAAGTTAGGCAACTTGCCAATGCATTGTCAATAAGGAGTGTGATGAGTCTCTTACGTAACATGAAAGCCCAACAGATATCCAAGTTATGTTGTGATATTTGTGTGGGTAACCATTACAATCATGAATGTCAAGCACCAAAATATATGTGGGAGCATCTATATTGTATGCAAAACTGGCCTCAGAATACACCATATAAGAATACTTATAATTCATAGTGGAGCATTTCTTATGTCGTAACAAGGAGCTTGGAGTTGAATCTTTACAACAACAAAAGATGAAGAATAAACAAGAAAGAAAATAGAGGTTGAAGGAAAGGGGGGAGCCCTTATCCAAAAAGCGAAAGTAGAAGATTAGAAAAAGGTGATTGAGGAAGAAAAAGAAGAGGAGCTAAGTAAGGAAACTATTGATGAATTATTAGTAGTCAACTTAAGTACATATAATTCCCACTTCTTATAAGATCAATTGTATGAATCAATTGAAAATTCAAGGATTTTTATTATTCCTTATTTTATTAACATTTTGTTATCGAAAACAACATTAATGGAGTCAATTAGCTTTATTAATTTGATACATTATGTTTTTATTATTATCTTATAATATGTAGCTTATTCATAGGCTCCTAAACTACCATGTAGAGAAAAAGGTGGAAGAAAGGGACTAACCCAGGTTGAGGGTAAACAAGAAGGGTATATCAAGCTAACAACATTAAATAAGGATTACTTCAGAGGCAACCTAAGAATTATGATATCTTTCATTTTATTTTATTATGATGCATAGGATCTTAACATCTAAAAGAGGATTTGATTAAAATAATGGCAGTAAAATGGTCAAGCTAGTGACCTTAAAATTAACACGTTTTGTGAAGTTAGGTTTTTTTTGTAATTTCATGTTTGTTAGTGCTTTATTATTTTTATGTTTTGTGTGTATTTTGTAGAAAGTTGAGTGGATGGATGTTTATGATATGAAGTGTATCCAAATTTCTTTTTATGATATGAGGGGTATCCAAATTTAATCTATGATGCTATCACCACCACAATACCCATAAGTATTTTTGCCCTAGTTCTTATTCTTTTTATTTTATTTTATTCTCTATATTTTTTGTTTTCAGTTATGTTTTTATGTGGTTTCCACGTTGAGGACAATGTTGTTCCAATGTGGGGACATATATAGACTTGCATATCATTTCTGTGTGAATTTGCATTTGCATGGTAATAGTTTTCTTATGATAGCATTGGTATATTTTTGTTGCAATATGTTGCATTGTGTGAATGTGTCTGTAACATCCCGTTACCGACATGACGGGTATATCGGTAAATTGGATCGAGTCAGGCTATTGTACAGGCTAATGTGAATTGTGCATGCATTATATATATTTTATAGTCATCGGTAAATGCTTATTGA
>JANTPM010000006.1:26240186-26252366 GCA_025434745.1 Erythroxylum divaricatum
GAGAACAATTACATGGTAGGTATTCTTTTGGAAATTACAAGTTCTTATCATTTCTAATTCATACAATTTCTTATTCTCCAGTTAAGATGTCCATGTAATCCACCATGAATCTCCTAAGGGTGATGCAGTATATGCTGGTTTAAGATTTCCATTTACACTCTTTGTTGGTCTCTTTGGCCTCTTGGATCTCTGTAATGGTTGATCTGCACTTAGAAAAGGATGATCCAATTCATTGTCAATTGAAGTTGATTCATTCATCCTCTGCGAATTCCTTGACTTTGATTAATTAGTCTACTTCAATAAGGAAAAAGCATCAAGCCAAAGGACTAAAAACATGGTTGTTCTAGACAAAAATTAGACAAATGGTACACATAAAGCCCATTGCTCAACAAGTACAAACACTTAATAAATATGAGACATGTCCTACAATATACTAAATATTGCCCAGCTACATTGCACATGATAGTTAAATCAATACCTTTGGCTTTGGCAAACTGTTCCCATTTCATAGGAGATTTAGGCTTTGGAACTTGAAACCAAAATAGATGTGATGCATAAATTATCCTTCCTAGAAGAGGCATGCAATTAACACCATCCACTCCTCCCTTCATTCTGCAAAAAAAGCTCAAAAATTAGCAAAAGAAGACCATGGATCTCAGGGGAAATATAAGCATGTGGATCTAGTTTTGCATCCTGATAGAAACTTTCTAGGTATCTAACCAAGACCTTTAGTCATACGTTTGAAGTCTCTCACCTTGCAAATAGAAAATTGCTTAGAACAAACTAGATTTCAAATTTTGTCGCATCAAAAACAATAATTTCAGTACCAATCTTAATCTATTGACATATCCCAATACATGGAAATTAAAAAAATATTCAATGCCAGTAACCACTCATCATTATTTAATTGAAGCGTTGCTTCCAGTTGAACAAAATTCAGAAGTCTTGCGTCATTTAGCTATCAACATTATTACACGACTCTCCAAGAAAGCACCTTTAATCAACTACAATATCATTCTAATTAAGACTAAGAGTTAAACAAAAGATAACCAAAATTGATTACCCAAATAGCAATAATCAATACTTATCAAGGAAACCATAGTCCTATTGAAGCAGTGTAGGATGTATGTCGAAACAAATTTCTCCTAGTATGTATTGTATTCTTGGTTCATTTGAGAATATCACCTGTTGATTCACCATAACAAATCCTCAAAATTCATCAACAACTTTTATTACACACTGAACAATATGATATTCAATAGAGCTAATTTAAACCTAAAATCAAAGTGATTCATTGGAACATGCGATTCCTATTCACATCATCGAAATCTGAATAACTAAACCAATAAATCTGAGTGTTTTTAGGTATGCGTTATGTGCAGAAAGAAAAAAAATAACATGGAAGAGATTGGATAACATACCAAAGATATTCATGGGAGCTTCTAACTGAAGAAGAATAGGCTAAGAGAGGAAGAGTTGTTTGGCGGTGGCGCACAGTTGATGGATTTCATTTTCAGATAGCTGAATACGCTTCCCTCTATTATTCCTTCCTTCCAGTAGCCTCTGTATCATCCCTTCCAATCTTTCCATTCCTCGCCAAATTCACTTTATTTATGATAATAGATTTATTAAGCTTTTTCTACTCATTTATTTCTCACCATCATAAAAATAAAAGAAAGGGAGAACAGAGAAATAAGTAAACAAAATTAGATTACTGTAAAACCTAATTCGTTCTCCAAGCTTTGGAGGAGAAACAAAAAATGAGATAAAACATATAATTCGAAAAGAAAGCGCACAAAGTAAGGAGATTTGTATTATACATATATAAGGTCATGTTAAATCTAAGGTCGCGAATTGCTATGATGAGGTTTTCTAGAAAAACAAACCTCCCAATTATACGAATGCTCCACCAATTTAGCTTTTTCCCGTTTTATAGTTTTTTATTATATTAACATTTACCTATAAACTGATTTTTCTTTCAATTTTCTCCTTCCTAATATAGAATTGATATTGTTATATTCATCTACACCTACTACTTATCAAATATCGTCTCAAGAAAAGCATATACAATGAGTCAATGGTATTATATAAAGCAGAAAAAGTTGACCCCAAATTTGTTCTAGCCTTTTTATAAAGCAACCACCAAACCTTTTTTGCATCATCACTTCAGTTCTATTTGCTCCATTTATTGTTTACAATATATGAGAAATGTCAAAGTTTTGCATCAGTGTAAGAGAAACCGATATTGAACTGAAAGAAATGTTAGGGACGTAGGCTATCCAAAATGCTAGGCTATGGAACATATTAAATCATGCTTTATTGAATAATAGAAACATAACCATTAACCTGATAAGTTTTTGCAGAGAAATGACTCGCTCTCTTTGTTTTGCAGTGTCATACGAAGAAGAGATTGAGTTTGTCATTCGAAGAACCCTTAACGTCACATATTGGACAATCAAGTGGATGATTCATGAGCAGAAACTCTATCACACCTTCGCGTGCCTTCTTTGTAATGGGTGTATCAGTTTTAATCTTCATTCCTAAAAAAAGCAAAAATCCTCAAGTAAATAAGCAAATCGAATCAAAATCAAAAGGTAAATTATACATAGTGTGAGTTACTAAAGAAACCTCAACCAAAAAATCGACATAAAAAAACGAAGACGACATTGAAGCAACATTAGCGTATTCTCTGCATCTTACATTTCTCGTCAATTGGAATGAGCGAGCAAGGATGGCACAAGAAGCCACGGGCTTAGGAGACTTCTCGACTTCGACGAGACACATACAACAGTTGTTGGCGATGGAAAGGCGACTGTGGTAGCAAAATCAAGGAATGTCGACGCCAACGACCTCACACGCTTGGAAGATGTGAAGCTCTTGGGAATTTTGACAGGATACCCACGCACAAAAACCTCGATTGCATCATCAAGGTTGGGAAAGTGGACATGTGCGTTGACCACTGTGATTCTGGGTGGAAGATCTGGGGTGGGCTTGGGTGCTGCAACGATAGAGCAGTTTTCGGTGACTGACGATGAGAGTTGGAGAAAATGGAGAGGAGGAAGAGACGATTCGCAGGGATTCCTCGACGCCAATAACCCTAACCCTTTTTCTATAGTACTCTCTGATATTTCTATTTGCAACTTTAAGGAGTAATTAAATACCGGTTTGATAACTTTATATTTTTAATTTGCAACGTTTTGTTGTTAAAACATGGCAAAAGGTACAACAAATTTGTGATTAAAAACATCAGGAATTCTATTGATTTGTTGTAGTGTAACTAATTAGAATAACAACTTTCTCCAACTCCCCGTTATCTCCTAGCCTAAGAATTGGAAGGCTATCAGGTGATGATGTAGACTTGGGTAATTTCAATACCTAACTTCGCATAACCTATATATCCTTTCTATAGATGTAGTCTGTGAATCCATACATATTGAGTTACCAAGAGAGCTAGCCTAGAAACTCATACCCGTTACTGTCCAGAACTCCATCAGTAAGTTGTGGAATTAAACCCACATAGGGATAACATCAATCAGATTTCTATCCATGTCTATACTAGGCCACCATTTCTACAAAAACACTGGTTGGTCTCGAAAGTGCCACAAACCTTACTCTACGATTTCTTATAAGCAATAATCATTAGAAAATTTAAATAAGATCGTGCCATCTTCATGCAGCAAAACCTTTTTTAGCCCCCTTTTTCCCTACCTAGCCTTGACCTAAGAGTTTATTGTAAGGAAGATGGGTCTTTTGGACTAGAAAAAGCTTACCAATGTTGACGACCATGCTTTTGCTCCAATTTTTGCAAGTTTGATCGGTGGAGTAACCATCTCATCCTTTAGAGCATTTTGATAAAAGTGAAGAGCTCCCTTGTCCTACTGGTTTTGAATCAACTGTTGCTAGGCCCCTTTAAGTTAAGTAGATGTCATATTGTCCCCCTCAACTATTGGGATACGATTTGTTGTCAAATCGGGGAACCCTTATGGACTTCCGTAGAGATAGCTGGAAATTCATCTTTAGAGCGGAAGGATTCACGATCTCCATTTTCGACGAAGGAAGGCCATCTATCGAGACAAAAGCTTTATCCACCGTTGTTTAGGATGGAGGGGCTAAGTGAACGAGGGAAATCAAATTTCCTAAATAAGTAGAAAGCAAGGGCAGTGGTGGAAATTTATAGTGAGAAGTTAGAGCAAAAAAGAGGAGAGAGAAGAGCCTAGTGATCCTAAGATTGAGTTTGATATCCATTTTCTTCTAAAGCGAAACAATTTTGTTGTAATTCTCCATGAGATAACATATTTTTGAAAGAAGCAAAAGTTTCTATCTCCATCTTTAAATTACTGTATTCTTAATCTTTACTTTAATAGGGAAAGATTCACTTCTACCGCCTGACTATAGTTATAAACATCAACTTTTTCTTCATCTTTTTTGGCTACTTCTATTGGTGATTAGTAGAGGTTATTTTTAGCCCATATTAACTTTTCCTTATCTTTAATAACAATATGTTGAGTGTTCTGAAACCTCTTGCGATTGAGTTGTTTAAGCTCCTTCTTTACTTTTTGAAGTTTCCTTATACAGTGAATGATTTATGCCTTTGGAAATCATAAATTAAACCTCTAATCACTATTTATTTAAGATTTAACGAAAAAATTATTAACAAAAGGATATTTCCTTTGATGATTCAAGGTTAGATTATAAACTTTAATAGGAGTGTGGTCTAACAATAAAAGATTATTGAAAGATGGCTTATTTTCTAGGAAAGTTGTTACCATTATATATTGACTAAGGCTTTATCAATTGTTTTCCTTAAAAACCACCTCTCATTTTTTTTTATTGTTTCAAGTATAAAAGTTCCCTTCCATATTTGAATCAGTAAACTCAATATGGATAACATAATAATATAGTTTCTAAGAGAAGAATTTCCCTTTAATTTAGAAGGATGAATTATGATGTTGAAATCTCTAAGAATTATCAAAGAAGTATTCATACTGAAATGTATTTCCTTTAACTTATTTCATAAATAGATCCTTTGAAATGAAAATTAAAAAGAACAAACAAAAGTCACTTGGAGATTTATTTTCTCTTGCATAATTGTTATAGGTAGGTGGATAATCTAATCTTTGATAATTGAGTGAAGAAAATTTATTTTGTTAGGGTTAAAAGCACTTGTTAATTTTCCATTATAATAAGAATGATGATTGGAAATAATGGATCAATGCTTTCTCATAAATTTTTAAATTTTTTTGTAGTTATCCTCTTTGAACTTTGTTTCCAAGAGACCAATTAAGAAAGGAATGATATCTTGTAAGTAATCATACATCACTTACATTTTTTGAGACTATTGAGACTCCTAACATTCAATAAAAGATTAAACATCAAAAGGGGAGGTTTGAGATCTAGTTTCTTTATGTTTCCTATTTGACTTGCTCCTGGTAAGAAGTGTGAAATCATTACCTACAATTCATGTTCCTTAATAGTCATTAGTCTATTTTTCATTTAGGGAACTATCATGATTATTGGTTTTTACTATATAGTGCGTTTAATTATAGCTTTGTTGTACATATGTTAGAGAAGAGTCACTACTCTACTCTTATTCTCCTTAGTTTTGGGAACTAAATATGAAATGGAGATAGCCTCTATATCCTCTAATTGAGTTACTTCCTCCTTTCTATTTATTATATACATATTTTCCTTACTTACTGTTTTGTTCCTCTTATTAATGAGCTCATTTTATCCTACGAATTGAATTTGCATTAGCTTATTGTGATCCCCTCTTTGAAACTTCTTGCTCATGGATATCCATTTTTTGACATGGTGAATTAGGTTTAGTCACAATTGTTAAATAATTATGATACAGTCTTTGAAAAGCTTATCATGTTCTCCTACCATCATTAACGAGATTATCTATAGTAGGTCTTATTGTATATTTACTACAACATAAATATTGATCACATACTATATCTATTTAACGACTTCATCCACACTTACTAGTTTTTCCACGTAGTTAGACAAGTGACTCAACCTCTTAATGGTCTAATATTGAAATAACATATTATGAATGTTGATTTATAAAGGTACCTAGTGTTATTTAAGTTTTAGCAATTAAAAGCCTACTTTCCATTTCTAAAGAAACAAAGGCTTGTTACTGAAATGCCAAGGTCAAACTTTTATAAATCCTTTAGCACTAAAATCTGAATCATATTTAATTCGAAATATGTTCTCATCATTTAGAATTTCCTTCAAGAAATTTCTTCCAATGGTATTGAGCCTATGAATTCATCAAAAGGAAAGTTGGTTGTTTATCCAAGAAAATTTAACTAATGTAGAAACTCTAGCTTTCAAAACTTCTAATGGAGGAACTGCGTTAGATCTTCCATTTGGAAACTTTGGACAAAAAAGTGAAGCTTAATAGAAGGAGAAGATTCTCCTCTACCTAGCACTAAGAAAGTTTTATGGTTAAAGGTTCAAAAGGAGAAATCATGTTAGGGAAAGTTAGAAGATTACAAGTGTTACCTAAAAGTAGAATAAGGATCGTGGAACTCGAAGGTCTAGAGAAGTTACAATTCCTTTAACCAAACTTAATCATTTCATTTTACATATAATTCTCAAACAAACACAAACTTGATAAAAACAGTGAACTCTAATATGATATAAAGTATATTATAAAAAAGTTATCTACACAAATTCAACTAAAATGTATCAAATTTGTTAACCCAAATATATTCACACTTTGAAAATATCATGGGTGGTACGATCAAATACCATTCAAATATCACTTTTCTAAAAATAATAGAGATAAAGTGATATCTATTTAAAGTTTGGTCTGAATGTTAACTTATTAAAGTAGCATTTCAAAAGATTTTACAATAAATGCACTTACATTATCTTTTAAAATTTTTAAATATCTCAAAATTAAATATAAAGTAATTATATTATAAATGTTGTTATGAGTGTCTTGAAAATAAAAATGAAGTGGTTTTCATTTTAAGTGTCATTAATTTTATTTGGCATATATTTATATGAATTTTTTAATGGTGATATTGTATTAGTAAGGAAGTTTTGGGTTAATGTATGTTGCTTTATATGCTAAAATGTACAAGCTGTAATTTAATGCGAATATTAAATAAAATATTTTGTCACATATTAACTGATTATCTTCAATAATTCATGATTTCATATAAATATATTTTATTTGGCTATAATTGTAAACATATACAAGTTCTATGTTATATATCCGCCACTCATTTTTTGTTGTTACATTGAATGACTAAGTAATATTAACAAATTAAATATTCGAATAAAATTGGACCAAAAGGATAAATTTGACCGCACTTGAATATAAATTAGACATTAATATTTTGGAGCATACAAAATGAAGCATAATATTTTTAAAACATTCAAATTAAATTCACCGTACAAGGATAAACAAAATGATTCTGTCATCTTTTTTCCATGCAATCAATGATGTTGCTGATTATATTAATATTAAATAAACTTATGGATATCACATGGCACTATAAGATCTATTTAATTTTAAAAATAATCAAATTTAAATTATTCTTAACAAATCTTATTAAATTTTATTAATTTTAAATAAAACTAATTAACACTAATCTAATTAACTATAATCTAATAAATTAAAACCTCAATTTACTAAACCCTATAATTATTCTCAATTTGTTTTAACCTTTCTTTTCTACCGTCAATCATGATTAAAATTTTCTTCTTCTTACTCCTTGAACCCCAAGAGAGTGGAAACACTATCTTTCGGAGAAACCCTCCATTATTTATGCTTTCACTTCTATTAATCTACACTTCCCTATCACCCTTTCTTGATCTTCTACGCATAGTTCCAACTTTTGTAACGCTCTTCTTTATGCTTAAACTTTCTTGTTTAACATCAACCATGAGCAACATATTTAAAAGATAGCTCCTAGCATCCCTCAAGCATCTTGCTTACCGTTGCCATCATCTCTCTTTGGACTCTTATAATTGCTTAGCCCTTGAAACATACATCGATAAATGATTGTATCGATGTTATGGACTTATAGTTAGACTATTCCTCACAAAAGGAGTTGTAGAAATATCATACTTCTCGCCTTCCCTCAACTAGTACTTGGAATAATTCTTTGCTGCTTTTTATGCCTGTGTGCCAAAATCGGTGTCACTATAACTACTACTAAATCATTCTAAATGATCCCAAAACTTGACAAGGCTATTTTGTGAGTTCTTTACTGGGGTCTGGCATGGTTTAATTAAAGTAAAGGGGATAAAGAAATGACAATGTAAAAGGGGACTGAAGATTAAAACAAATTGATAATAATTTTTGGGTTTTAATTAGGATTATTTTTTAATTTATGGTGAGTTCGATTTGAGTGTTTTAAAAATGTTATGTTTCGTTTCGAATGTTTTCAAACTTTAAAATTTAATTTATATTCTAGTATAAACGTTTTATTTTATCAACGAAATTGATGTTCAAGGGACAATAACATGAATTTAAATATTATCTGCGAGTAGATAACATTACTCTTCTCGAAGTAAATAAAATAACTAAAAAATTTGAAGGGAACTTCGTCATGATGCAAAGCTAACGCATACGAGAATAAGAAATGGCATGCCGACGGTCACTACTCCTATCCTTGGCTCTTTGCTTAAACTTAACGAAAATACTAATTGACAACTATGGAAAGCTATACAAATCCACCAATTGGATCCTAAATGAGAATAAGATCAACCCTCCTAAAACGCTCGTTACAATTGACAAGATTCGCAACGGAAACCAAGTTCACATACGAGGAACAGTTGGCGACATGATATATGAGCAATAGGTATGGACAGGACAGATACATATTAAGGTCGTATGTATAAGGAGGCCTAAAGTTAGAGAGCTGATCATTCTATTTCTTTTACTGGTTGCAGAGAGAAAGAAAGAGAGTTCCTGATATAAGTGGAGTAATAGAAAGTAGCTCCTTCCGTCCAATTCAGGGGGGGCTATGAAGCGGCAAAGAGCTGCCATCTCCTGCATTTAGGCTATACTTAACTTTTGATTGATGTATATGGGATGACCATACATATGCTTATATCGACAACTATATCTAGTCATATAGATATTGGTACAGATATGCATGTGATTGTGGAGTAATTAGTAGAATGTTAAGTTTGGCCAAGTGCAGGATGTGGGAGCAACTCCTTTCGCGATCCTTGCCCACCCATTGGACTGAAGGGAGCTCCTGCTAAGTGCCTACTTCAGTGATATATATCAAATTTTAATAAATTGCATTATGAATAATCTTAGCAGATTATGAGTGATATATACTATGCTTTCGCGTAATTAGTTTGTTTTAATTGAGTCGTATATTTGTAAAGTTTTACATTCTTTTTCTTAATGATCATGGTTTAACTTGAATCTGTTTTCTTTGTTTTTTATTTTCTACCTCTAGCATGAAGCAAAATAAATTGCAGAGCAGGAGAGATCGTTAAGATGTTCATTTACTGTTCTATAAGCGCCAAAATCTCGATAGTTCGCCTTCCAGGAGGTCAAGGTTTTACAGATTACCAAAACTTTCCTGCCCAACGCTTACCTGCAATAATTATGCTTATGCCGCTGAAACATCAACTTTCGAGACCGACTTCAATCTCAAAAAGCCAAAACAACTCAAATCTTGGAGGGTGAAGAACACAAGTTGATTATTTGACTCCAGTTGTGTATTTATCTATACTCAAGCTCCCTGTATAGATACTGCTTCCACCATATATGGGATGAAAGTTAGCTTATGATCGTTTCTCATAAGAAAAAGCCCTAAGAGATTGTTTGTTTTGACCTGAATCTCGGCAACCCAAAACCTAAACCAAAACAAGACCTTTTAGGATAACCCAGCTAGCAAGCCGCCCCGAGGAAAACCTAACTACTTTGTAAGAGACGAGAACATTTTTTTGATTCCCGTTTGTTACCTTCTTTGGTTATATCTTGGATTCGAAGAGGAATATATTATGACGCAGATTCACCCAGAATCTTGACCATCTCCGTAGGTCACTTGCCTTTGCATGAATTCTCAAGCATCAAGCTCATGATTTTCAAGTTGGCATGATTATACCCAGAAATCAAAGTTCCCCTTAGAGTTATAAACTTATCTTTCTCTAAGTTCTTCAAAAGCTTAGAATGATTTTAATGTAAAATGCTGTAATTTTGAGTTCTACTTGAGCAATGAATCTAAACTGGAAACCCTAAGTCCGACAGCTTGTGTTCTAGTTATCTTAGTTTATAGTCTTAATTTGACATTTAATGCAAAATAAATAAATAAGAAAACTTACTGCATTTAGTTTGGCTTATATATAGATAAATGAGAATTTGAGGTGTATATTAGTGAAGATGAATATAAGAAAGAACTAAACTGAAAAAGATATATCGAAGGCCAAAGAAATACTCTATTAAGTATTTCATGACTATCTTAGTAATAAAAACAATCTTCTTTTGAATATAAAATTTGTTGTAGCAGCAAATTGCATGTTAATAAATTTTTTTAAGAAACTAAATTTCAATAACAACAAAATGTAAGTAATGTCTTGATAAATACATGGCAGTTATGAAGAGAATAAGATATACAAGTATTTGGAATTTATTGCCTTAATAACCCTGTATTATTTAAAAGTTGCTAAAAAAACCATAACATATAAAAATTAGCAAAAAACACCCTGAGTTGAAATTTTATTAACTCACAGCCCCTTAAGCGTGGGGGAACAACACACGGCTAAGGGTTTTTTTTACAGCAAAATTGAAAACATAAGATTAATAGAGTAACATTTTATATCTCAAGGTTTAATTAGCTACTTTCGTATAACACAGGGGTCGCTACAGCAATTTTCTCCAAGCATTTGTATAGGAGTTGAAGTGAGAAAGGAGCTTTTTGGAGTGTTAAATTTGATGAAATTGGGTGAGGATGAAAATATAATGGAAGGTCAAATTCAATTAAGTTACAAATTATTGGACCCCATTTTCGGAGCCCAACTAAGTCTCTAGTTTGCTTTGAAGCTAGAACCATCTCAATCAGAGTTTTACAGCTCAAGATATACTTAAAAAGTTAAAGCGTGTTCACACCTCAATCATACTCTCCCAACCGACCTCTCACTTACTCTAATGTAAACTTTCTCAAAACAACTCCAAAAGATACAAATTTTCATATAAAGATAGTAAAAGATGTTAGGAATGTATTGCTTCAAGAATCACTTCATTTGGAGGTCGAATGAGGAAGTTATACCTGAAAGAATCGAACATGTTTATACCATCAATCAATTTGCACCTATCTTGGTGTAATTGTCATAACTCCCACTAAATATGTCGGATTGACTTCGTTTTTAGATGGTTTTAAAGAAGACTTCTATATCTACAACTTTCATGAAGACCTTGAAGACAAATTCTACCTTCTGAAAGATCAAAAATGGAACAGAAGATGACGATACAAACTAAGACGATGCAGAAGGTTAAACTAAGACGATGTAGAAGGTCAAACTAAGATGATGCAGAAGGCCAAACTAAGACGATGCAGAAGGTTAAACTAAGACGATCAAACAAAGACGAAGTAAAACTAAGACAAAGCAAACTAAGACAAAGTAAAACTAAGACGAAGCAAACTAAAACGAAGCAAAACTAAGACGAAGTAAACTAAGACGAAATAAACTAAAAAAAACCAAAACTAAAATGAAGCAAAACTAAGACGAAGTAAACTAAGACGATGCACCGTATATAAGAAGATGTTTCAACTAGGTCTTCCTCACATCCCTAAAGTTCTAAATCACTTTCTACACTCTCCAGAACATCTCCACTCATAAAGACCATAACTTTCAACTTAGATGTCCAATTATTTCATGTTATATACCGATGGAAAGATAAAAAGAAAGATCTACAACTTTTCAGAAGATAACTTTGCCTAAATCAGCTCACATCAACTCAGAACTATCCCTGAAATCAGTAAACAAAATTTTCCCTATGTAACCTTGAGAATCATGGGCGAAACCAAAATCATGAACTATTAGTATCAAAAGATCATAGTTTTACAAAGTTTTAGTGGGCATTTCAAGCCCCCAATATATGAATATTTCAAAAATATCTCAAAATACAAAAGATACATGAACAATAAATTGCTCAAAATGCAACTAAAGCCTTGGTTTACTAGATTTGCTTAAATT
>JANTPM010000006.1:26271179-26286950 GCA_025434745.1 Erythroxylum divaricatum
TAAATGCAAAGACAATGAGAACACAAAGTTGTTGAGCATAAACATAGAAATTGCAGGTGCTTAACCCATATTCAATTACAAACATAACAATAGAAATTGCACGTGCTTACCTTATGACTCTTCTCTGTCAATATTCAATGTTCAGTGTTTAATGTTCAACTAATTCAAACCTGCACATGAAATAATTAAAATTTGGTTTAATCAACGAATTAAGACAAGATTTATACTAAATTTGAAAATCAAAACAAAAAATCAAAAATGTTAATGGTAAACTCGGTGCTCCATCTATGGAACAGCTAAGGCATAAAAATAGATTAACTATATATTTGGAAGAAGCATTTAATGCTTGGACTTGATTTCCATTTCGGATTTGGCCTAGCTAATACTTGGAAGACAAGTTTAAGCGACCTAGAAATGTCAAAGAGGAGAGAAGTTGGAAGACAAGTTTTAGTGGTTATTTCATTATTGTGCTTCGAATAACCAAGACCCATCAGAGAAAGGTTCAAAATTTTGCAAATTAAATAGGAAGATAACAGAATGCATGGGCATTGGAGTGTACCTTAGGAATCCGGTCGTGAGCACAGAGGACGAGTGATTTTGAGAGGGAGAATTGAAGCGTGCTGTTGAAGGAAAAGGGAAAGAGATACCCAAACGTTGAAGGAAAAGGGAAAGAGAATTGAAGTTGTTGAGGACGAGTGATTCTGCATGCAAGGGTGGTGACGTTGAGAGGGAGATTTGAAGTCATCTGTAGATGTTGAGAGAGTGTAGAGAGTAAGAGTGGGAGGCGCAATTGAAGAAAGCTTTGAAACCCAAATGTTAAATGACTGAGTTTTAATTTTTTTACCAACACTTCCGCGATGTTTTTTTTCATAAAAACGTCATGATATTTATTTGGCCACGTTTTAAAAATAAAACGTCTCAATTACTTTCCCAAATTTGCGTCGTTTTAATACAACGTCGCTGAAAACTTAAACTTTTCCTAACGTTTTAAAAACGTCACGAAAGATTTATAGAATCTGCAACATTTTCCCAATCAAACATGGCAGATTCTACTTTTTTTGTAATGTTACCGTTGTAATATCGCATAAGTTAAATTAGTTATTATATTTGAACTAAAAATTATTTAAAAATAATTAATCACTATTTTAATAAAAATAATTATGTTATCTAATATTTTAATTTTATGAAAATTTATCGTACTCTATTATTTAAATAAATTCAACATATGTAATGAGCCAAATTAATAAATTAATGATAAATCATATTTGAAAAAATAAAAATATTATTTTTGATTAAAATTTTTATATACTTTTAACAGATATTATAACATTGAATAATTGTTTATGTTTAAAATATAAATTTACCTATTTTTATATTACAAATATGTTTAAAATATAAATTTACCGATTTTTATATTACAAAGTATTGGCATAGGTGTAGTATTTATTTATCGAAGACTGTTAAGCACCCCAAATCGTTATGACTACGGTCTCCACAATTCACTGCCAACCAAAGATGGCACAGAAGACTCACCGTCACAATCGGTCTATGCACACGTGCCAATCATCCACCTGATCCGTACCTACAGAGAGTTGCGCTCCTACTTTCACGCACAGTCTCTTTAATCCTCTTCCTCTTTTCATACATGCACAGAAGACCAACGGTGCCCGCACGGAGTACCTAAGATATCGCAAGAAAACATAGAACAAATGCAAAAAGAATCTAGTGACTTTCTTTCTTTACATGAAGCTGGCTTCGTCTTCATTTTCTCTTATCTAAAACCAATGTGACTCCTTTTTGTTCCCTCAGGTTCGTTTCGTAATGGGCTGGTTAAGCTCAATTACTGTTTCATTTGGCTCTTGCTCTGATGATATTTGATTATTCTTCTCTTCACTTTTTCATTGTTAATGTGCTTGTTTGGTTCAGTTATGTGACATCAAGGTGATCAGTTCTTTCGTCTTCTATTTTTTTCCTGATATCCAGAATATATAACATTTCCACCATTTCTCATGCATATGTTCTATTTAAACACTTCGCTGGCAGTGTAGATAATCTTTCCATATGTGTGTGACAGAGTTGTTAGCTTTTGTGACTGACTGGAAAAGCAAAAATTTCTTACAGGTTTGAAGTAATATAAATAATGCATTTGGCATTTTACGCTTGCCTCACTCTCAGTTCTTTATCATTTTGCTTGTCCTAGCTAGCTTAGAATATTGATGTTTGAAATTATTTTATGCAGTTGCAATACGAGCATGATGCATGGAGTTTCGATATAATCTCACGGTCAACATAGTTATCTTTAGTTCAGTGGAATATAGGTTCTTTTGCAGCACACAGGAAATCGAAAATATATATGTTTCGATAGCTTGCGAATAGATATAAAAGAGAGGCATTATGCACACACATCATTGTCTCATTATGCAAGTCGATGCATCTCTATGTCTGAGTTTCTATATTTATTAAGACAGAAGCAAAAGCAGCTGCGCGAAGTTTTAGCATTCAAACTAAATTGTGCGTTATGAAGGTGATTAACTTGGCACAATATCTGAGCTAGGAATATCTTTTCAAGTGTAACAACTCCTCTTTCAGTGGATCAGCCATTTCTTGCCTTCAAAAATTTTGACATTGCTCATCGCTTGTTGTTCAAATTTGTACTAGGCAGAGGAATGATCATGGTCAATTGCCCAGAGAGTTGAATTATTGCAGGTTATCTGTATCATTTTGCTTTGGACATACTCAAATGATGACATTTGACCGATTTCAGGACCTGATTATGAAAACCATAGGGGATCGGTTGTTTATTATATTCAAATAATTCATCTTGAAGCAGGTTACTGCTGTTAGATTCATCATGAATTCGTTTTCGGATCAGCTTATTAAGCAGTTAGGGAGACTCAACAGCAAGAAATCGGAAGGTAAGTGGGAGTTGTAATTAGTTCCCACTTATTTGAAGTTAGATTTTATGCAAGTAGCCATTTGTTAGAACTTATTCCTCCTTCTTTATCGTCTCCAGTTAAGCAGCATACATTAGTGGTAGAGTGGATAAATAATGTTCTTCCTCATGTGGATTTGCCACAAAATGCTTCTACTGAAGAGCTGAGATCCTGCTTGATTGATGGCACTGTTCTCCTACAAATTCTGGACAGGCTAAAGCCTGGTTATCTAAACAAGGTTACGTTTTCCAGTCACCGTTCCTATTAGGGTGGCTCATGATAATATCTCTTAATTTGCATCTTATTGATATGGATTTGCACTTTTTTGTTTCAGGTGCGAGGTTTTGATCAATCCACAGATTCAGGCACAGAAAAACTTAAGTTGTTTCTTTCCTGTATGGATGAGTTGGGCATCCCAATGTTCGAAATAGCAGACCTAGAAAAGGTGAATTCCTCGTTATATTAAACATAAGACAGCACGACGGTATATCTCACTCCTTTATTGAAGAAGAAACAGCTCTATAGTTTGTATGAATGAAGTCCAGAGCCGTACTGAAGCTGGTTTATTTTCTCCATGTAAAATGTTTTATAATCCCAGGGGTCTATGAAGGCAGTTGTAGATTGCCTTCTAACGCTTCGAGCAAAGTACATGCATGGAGGAGAGAATTATTCTGCGATTAGTAGAAGTAGTAGATCAAATAGTGATTTGTCTTCTATTGGCCTTGTATCTCCACCATCTAGAGAAGAAAAGTGGAAAGCTTCGCCAGATTCTAAATTTCAACAAACTTTACGCAGTAATGTAAAATCAGGTATGTCATCTATCTTTCTCACCCATTCTCTCTCATTTACACAGTAATTGACAGAAGTTTAGAAGCTTTACACAGTTTGTCTAGATAGCAATTCGTTTTTCATGCTGCTTTATAGAACACCATGTAATATTTCTCCTATGGTACAGAACAGACATCTATCTGTTTTGATGCTTATAAACCTTTTGGTATTCAAATCCCTCATCATCAATAGTATTCTTCCGTTGGACAGAGCCATCAGCTGCATTGATGCATCACGTGGGGCATAAATTCCAAGAGGTGTTTCAACTGAAACAAGGACGTCATGCTAAAATGTCAGAAATGATGAAATCAAATAGCTTGGATGTAATTGTCCTACTCTTATGGATTTTTGGAATTTTGTAAATCTACCATTATGATATGATGACTACATAAAACACCATTGCAATGCAGAATGCCCCAACTCAGTCACTTTTGAGTGTTGTGAATGGGATTCTGGATGAAAGCATTGAGAGGAAGAATGGTGAAATACCTCAGGTATGAAATGGTAGCGAAATGCTGGTGTGCCAATACCATCATCTATGTACCTGCACTGATGATATATGTGCATCTTGTTGAGCAGCGTGGTGCTTGTCTGCTGAGAAAAGTTGTGCAGGAGATTGAACGGAGAATATCAACCCAAGCTGAACACTTGAGAACTGTACAACTCCCTCTTTTTTCTTTTTAGCTTCATTCTTCTCCCTATTTGTCTTCCCTTGCCTTGTGTATCAATGCTTCTTTGGTGGCCTTCAGCAAAACAACCTATTTAAGGCTCGTGAGGAGAAGTACCAGTCAAGGATAAGCGTACTTGAAACCCTTGCTTCTGGGACTGGTGAGGAGTCGGGGGTATGGAAAATACTTCGTTTAAACTTTCCTGTACATGTATGTTTATTTGCCCTGGTCTGTGTAACTCTTTTAAATAACTAAATTTAATGCAGATTGTCATGGACCATCTTCAGCAAACACAGGTATTGTATTTGAATTGTCCTCTCCAAGGCTCTTGCAAGCATGACGAAAATACTGTCTCAAATGCCAATTAGAAAACAAAATTGATTTAGCAAATTTCTTGGGATCTAGACTGTTGAGTCTTATCTCCTTGCTATCCGTTTCTAATTAATAAGCAAGCCTATGTTTTTTGTATATTTTCCTTCACAAAAAATCTGCCGATCATTTCCCACTGCTTTTGATATATTTCACCGAAACATTATATGAGCTGTTGTTTCTGATTACATATCCAGAATTCCAGAATGGAAGCAAGTACAAAGCTGCAGGGGGACACAGTCAGATTGCTAAAAGAAAAGGAGGCGGATACAGTCAGATTGCTAAAAGAGAAGGAGGAGGAGGCAGTGAAATTGCTAAAAGAGAAGGAGGAGGACACCGTCAGATTGCTAAGAGAGAAGGAGCAAAAGAATCTTGAACTTTCTGCTCTGAAGCAAGAACTAGAAATAGTGAAGAAAACACACGAGATGCGTTGTTTACAAATGGAGACAGAAACTAAGGGTTCTAAAGTTGGCCTTGAGGCAAAAGTGAAAGAGCTTGAGCACCTTTTAGAAGACTCAAGGAGCAGGATGAAAGTTTTGGACGCACTTTCTAAATCAAAAAGCCAGAATTGGAATAAGAAAGAAGATATTTTCCGGAATTTTATGGAGTTTCAAATCGGTGCAATACAGGTGCGTGAAAATGTGATATATCTTGTAGGCCTTCCATGTTTTCAGATACTAAGTGTCGAAAATGTTCAGGAATTGAGATCATCTTGTGGTACTGTGAGGCATGACATTGTAAAAGTGCAGATGAGCTATAACGAGGAAGTTGACCACCTGGGTTGGTTATCCCTATTCTAAATTTTTATCAATTTCATGCAGTTAGCAATGATCTAACATTGGCTTTGTACAGGATTGAAGCTGAAAACATTAGTAGATGCAAATGAGAACTATCATTTAGTTCTGGCTGAAAATAGGAAGATGTTTAACGAGCTTCAAGATTTAAAAGGTATTGGTTTGACCGTTTGATTTACCAATGTGTGCGTCGCTGCACCCTCTAATACAAAATCTGTGTTTCATTCTGCAGGAAACATAAGAGTGTATTGTCGGATAAGGCCATTTCTTCCTGGTCAGCCTAAAAAAGGATCAATAATAGAGTATATTGGTGAAGATGGAGAGTTGATTGTTGCAAATCCTTCTAAACAAGGGAAGGATGGCCAAAGAATGTTCAGGTTTAATAAGGTTTATGGTCCAGATGCTACTCAAGGTTCTAATCTCAATATCTCTTAACTTCTACATTACATTCTTGATCGGCATTCCTTGCTAGTTTTTTCTTTTCAGAATGAGAAAACAATATGAGATTGTAGCAATGACTAACTGTGTGAGTTTTGAGTATCTGCAGCGGCTGTATTTTCAGACACCAAAACTTTGATCCGCTGTATATTAGATGGGTATAACGTATGTATATTTGCGTATGGCCAAACTGGTTCTGGGAAGACCTACACAATGGTATGGACTCTTTTTTGTATTTATTATGCTTGTTTATCTCGTGAAGTAATGACTTCCAGACAAGCTTATCAAGATGTCCTTTTCCAGACTGGCCCTGATGGAGCAACTGAAGAGGACTGGGGAGTAAATTATCGAGCTCTTAATGACCTTTTCGCTATATCACGGAGCAGAAGTGCTTCTTTTACATTTGAGGTTGGGGTACAAATGATTGAAATCTACAATGAGCAAGTGCGTGATCTATTGGCAACCGGTGGTTCCCAGAAAAAATATCCTTTCCTCTTAGTCTGATTATGATTATTTGAAGCCTCTGCAGATTATTTTTTTGGAAGTCTTTTAAACATAACAACTATATTATCTGATTAACCCTAAAAAGCCCTTCATTAGCCCCAAAGCTACATTTCTATTTAGTGGAACATGTTTATGTTCATGCATTTAATTGCGTCTTCATAGAAGTTTGCATTTGTTCCTTTTTCCAATGAGAGTGCAAATTAGTTTCCTTGACTTACACACACTTGGGATCATGTCTACTTCACAAGCTACTGGGTTAGCTGTGCCTAATGCTACCATACTCCCTGTTGCATCGACTTCAGATGTATTAGAAGTAATGGATATTGGAATTAAAAACAAAGCTGTTAGTGCTACAGCCATGAACGAAAGAAGCAGTCGATCTCATAGGTTCTTATTGTTTAGCCTTGGAACACATATATGTCTGTGTTATCCATCACTTTGAAATCCATCAAGTTTTTTTAATTCAGATCTCTGCACACAGTGTTGTCAGTATCAATGTTCGTGGAAAGGATTTGCACACTGGTGGTATATTGCAAGGTAATCTTCATCTAGTGGATCTAGCAGGAAGTGAAAGGGTTGATCGCTCGGAGGTAACTGGAGATCGACTTAAGGAGGCACAGCATATAAACAAATCATTATCTGCCCTTGGAGATGTCATTTTTGCTCTTGCACAAAAGAGTTCTCATGTACCATACAGAAACAGCAAGCTCACTCAACTCCTCCAAAGCTCTTTAGGTAATGTTTTGACATGTGTTCTCATCACGTCATCGACACAACTGTTTTCTACGATTAAACTTCATGTGAACTCGTATGCTGGGTTTGACATTGCAGGAGGTCAGGCAAAGACACTTATGTTTGTGCAACTCAATCCTGATGCAAGTTCATATTCTGAAACAATGAGCACTCTCAAGTTTGCTGAGAGGGTTTCTGGCGTTGAACTCGGTGCTGCACGAAGCAGTAAAGAGGGTAGAGATGTCAGAGAGTTGATGGAGCAGGTTCGCTACTTTTTGAGTCCACAGTCGTCTTTTTACTTTTAACCTGCTTTGCTGACCTACGTTAACATCATCTAGGCACACGAATAGGATCTTAATGGCTATTAAAATGTTTAAATTTTAACTAGTGATCCATTTTTAATACGGTAATCTTAGAATTTACAATAGACCAACAAGTTCATACAAGAAAAAAAGTTAAATTATATATAAATTTAAGCGAGGTTTTATTTTGAAATCAACGAGTGATAGGTTAGACTTTAGCAATCAAGTAAATAAAGTAGAGGATTGAAAAGCTGCATATGACCTCTTTAGAAATGATGTGTAATCGAGATGACGAACCGTAGACTAAGTTGTCTAGTGCTGATGTAACCTTAATATGTCGTATGAAGCAAGCCTGAGTTCGCACCTAAAACATGGATTGGAGAACTGGAGTAATTTTGCATTAGCATTGATGTATGGTTATTAGTTCCTTTAACTTAAAAATTTATTTGAAGACAAAATGTACTATGTTGTAAGAACATTGTTGGGCTATGTAGGTGGCATCTCTAAAAGACACAATATCCAAAAAGGATGAGCAAATTGAGCGCTTACAGTTACTTAAAGATCCAAAACATTTCCATCCTGGTTTGAATGGAGAAAACGCAGTTTCTGATGAGGACAACACAGAGAAGAGTGACAAGCATTATGGAGAGGCGATTGTTCAGGATAATGCACCACCAGATGTTGAGATCTCTGAATCTGGTGACGGGGATAATGAAGATAGACTATGTGACATATCTGACAGTGTTCCTTCTGCGGGGAATGAGTTTGATGGCTCCACAGACGAAAGCACAAAACTATCAGACAAGTTGGAGAAGTAAGTAGTATATGATGTTGCTTTCCTGATAAAAGTTGAGTTGCATTTCAATATACACACATAGGAACGCTTGCAAGCACAAAGGAAGAATACATTTTATCATACTATTCGTAAGTTTGATGTTTCATGAAAAGCCATTGGTTACCATTTCAAAGGATTTGAATTTTATGCTGATGAGAAGTAAAAGAGGAAGAATAGGAAAGAAAGAAAAGTAAAAGATAATAAATTTAAACAACAAAGATATGAACACGCTCAGTAATATTCTGCCATCATTCTGTGATGGTAATTACAAAGGAAGATTTGGAACTTGTTATTACATTCTGAATACTCAATCACCATAAATTGCACTTAATCATTATAAAAATCTTACCATTAATTAAAAGCAGGTCCCTAGTGAATGATTCCAACTCTCTTTTCACACCTGTCTTTTCTTGGAAGAAATCCATGTTTTGCCTAGCAATCTGCTTATTGGGATCTGGTGATTTGCAAACGCTAAATGCTGAAGTTAAATCTGCAACATTTTAAAGCTTTGTATGTGTATTACTAGGCATACACGGACTCTTGTGAATCATTATTTGGGCAACAATGAGAGAAAATTAAAGAAAGAAAAAAAGAACAGAAACGATATAGAGAACACATACGTGACGTACGGTAGAAAGCAAGAACAGGAGATGGCGTCTCTTGAGCTACATTTTGGTCTCTTATTGCAGTTGTCATGTTGTGGCCTGTACATGTGCATCTTCATTCAACCTTGTATCTTTGATTTCTTCAGGAGTAAACTGGCATCAAAGATTCGAAGCCTACAGAAACTTGGACAAGCCAAATCGGCATTTGTCTCAGCATCAAGGGATTCCTCAAAAGCTCCGACAAGTGAGTGTAAACTAGGACATCCTTAACTGATTGTTTAGCTCATGGATTCTTCTCTTATATTGCTTTATGCAACTGACTCTCAAACCTGTATCTTTCAGATGTTAAAAAAATTGTGGCTGCTACTACTGCTACTGCCAACTCATCCGTAATGAAGCCTCCCAAACGGTTGCCATAATCAAATCTTTTGAGCCAAGTTCTAGTAACTCTATATTCTTTCCTTTTGCTTTGTCATTTAGCTCTAGTTGCAAGCAGCATTGAGGCTTCTCGCCTCTTTACAAGTTTCTGCTTCAAGTCCTTACACATGTGACTCTCAAGGCTGCAAATTTTGATCGCACCAGTCATTTAGCGCAGTAAACCCTTCAGGAGTTCACATTCTAAATTTCGTCATTCAAACACTATAAGCTGTACATATCCAATGCTACATCATCTTGGTGGGTGTGGGTCTCACTTTCAAAATAAGAGTTTTTTTTTTCCTTCTTTAGTCATCTTTTTTCTCTATGAGATCCTATAAAAAATTAAGACAAATATCGCCATACTATCCAAATTAGTGGTTAAAAGCTCGAACTCTACAAGTATTCGCGTATTAATGGAAAAAGAGACATGTCCCATAAGAATTAGGAAAGGTCCTCGAGAAACTCTTTTATTAATGATGAAACTGATAACATATGAGGTGCCAATGCTATAATAACAAATCCTAATTATGGCTATTTAAAGGCCTTCTTCCCCATTTGATATAATACTCGAATATCAAGCTCCAATCCCATTAAAAACAAGAAGAGCATGACCGCAATATTGAATATGGTGTCAATAATGATGGTGTCTTAGACATCTTATAAATCAAGAACCAAGAAGAAGTTAGAAGTAGTTTTAAGTTTGTTAGTGTAAAGTCTGTTAACAGAGTGTTGACAGTCAAAGTGTATAAATACAGTAAAGAGATTAAATGAAAGTGACTTTTCATTCTTCTCATATATTACGACTTCCTACGTTACAAAAATATATAGATACGTATTTAGAAAACAAGAGTGGTATCAGAGCAATCATCGAAGGATCTTAAGGAGTCTGTGGAGCATTTTATCAAACAAGAAAGGGGCTACCTTGAAGAAGTTGTCATCACCCGAAAATGGAAGGTTTCTCACGCATGCAGGCGTCATTATTTGATGGAGACGCGTATCAGATCTGGGCTGTGAAGATGCAAGTCTATCTTGAAGGTTTAGATTTATGGGAGCCGGTTGAGGAGGACTATCAAGTAGACCCATTAGCAGATAATGCAACTGTAAATCAAATTAAGTTTCAAAGGGAAAGACTTACAAGAAAAGCGATAGCCAAGTCTTACCTCTATTCAGCCGTGAGTTCTTCATTATTCACGAGGATTATGCATTTAAAATCGGCCAAGGAGATATGAGACTATCTGAAGTCTGAGTTTGAAGGAGATGAGAGAGTAAAGAGCATGAAGGTGATTAATTTGATGAGGGAGTTCGATAAGCTTCAAATGGCAGACGATGAGTCTATAAAAACATATGTCGGAAAATTACAGGATCCGCAAGATCAGGCTTCTTGGAAGTCGATTTGAGCATGAAAAGATCGTACAGAAAATTTTGATTTCTCTCCCAGAAAAATTCAAAGCTACAATCATCTCTCTGGAGAATACCAGAGATATGGCAGATTTGAAGTTGTCGGAGTTGCTTAGTTTTCTGCAAGCCCAAGAACAGAGGAGAGCGATGAGGTCTGTAGAGGTGATCGAGGGTGCTCTAAAGGCAAGCCAGAAAATTAGCGGAGGAGGGAAGAAGAAGCACTGGTCAAAGGGTGGCTCGGAGGGGAAGAAGCAAGAAAAGCAAGGCGCGACGGAGATCTCAGCCCAGTCCCAAAGAGAACCTTGTAAACATTGCGGTAAGATCAATCATCCCGATTATAAGTGTTGGAGGAGACTTGACGTAAAATGCAGGAAATGCAAGAAGCTTGGGCACATCGACAAATTTTGCAGGAGCAAAGGACAGTCACAGAACTCAGAGGAGGCCCGAATAGCAGATAAGAAAGAAGAAGATTATCTGTTCATAGCTTCTTGCCATAACACCTCAATTCCAGCAGAAAGTTGGCTAGTCGACAGTGGTTGCTCCAATCATATGTCCAGTAACTTGGGCATATTCAAGAATCTGGACAAGAAGCACATCTGTAGAGTGAAGATTGGAAATGGGAATTTAATTTCTGCCCAAGGAAAAGGTGATGTGGTCATCGACAGCATGAAAGGTCCAAGAACACTTGAGGATGTTCTTTATGTTCCAGATCTTGAACAAAATCTTCTCAGCGTCTCACAATTGATTGAAAGAGGATATTCAGTTCTATTTCAAGGTGGATTCTGTACAATTTCAACAATGAATGGGAGAATCTGTTCAAGATAAAAGCAAGGGATAGGAGCTGTGTGTTGAATCTCCTTGACCAGCAGGAGATGGCACTAAAGGCAAGCATCAGTCAAGCAAATCTGTGGCACAAGAGGCTTGGCCATCCACACTGGAAAGGCCTTATAAAATTAAGTGAGTCTGATCTTGTGCAAGGTCTTCCAATCCTCAGGCAACCTCAACAAGTTTGCACTACATGTATTCAAGGGAAGAAAGCCAGAGAACCCTTCAGAGATAGCACTTAGAGAGCATCTGAACTACTTGAGTTAGTCCACACGGATGTATGTGGACCTATACCAGTGGAATCCCTGAATGGAAGTAGACTATTTGTCACCTTTATAGATGACAAATCAAGGTACTGTTGGATCTATTTCCTAAAGAATAAGGCTGAAGTATCTGACGTCTTCCAAAGATTCAAGCATATGGTAGAAAATCAAAGTGGGCAGAAAATTAAGAAGTTGAGAAGTAATAATGGAGCAGAGTACAAAAACCAAAAGATGGAGAAAATATGTCAAGAAAGTGGCATTGTGCATCAATTTTCAGTACCTTACTCACCTCAGCAGAATGGGCTGAGTGAAAGGAAAAATAGGACCATTGTGGAAATGGTGAGATGTTTGTTGGAGGAAAAAACTCTACCAAAATTCTTATGGGTTGAGGCTACAGCCACTGCAGTATTCCTTCTGAATAGACTACCTACTAAAGCCTTGAAGGAGAAGACTTCATATGAAGTGTGGCATCAGAGGAAACCAAATGTAAGAAACCTAAAGATATTTGGCTCTCCATGCTATATTCATGTGCCACAGCAGAAAAGAAGCAAGCTAGACTCGAAGGCAACAACAGGTGTGTTTATTGGCTATTCTGATGTGACCAAAGGATATAAGATCCTAATCCCAAACAAGAAGTAAGTGAAGATCAGTATAGACGTAACATTTCTTGAAGATGAGGTTTGGAATTGGACTGAAGTAGATGATGAAAATATTCGGGCAAGAAGGCAACTGATGCAAGAAAACAAATTGTCTGGTGGTACATCAGAAGAAGAATCAGAAGGTGAAGCCAGATCACAAATAGAAGAACAGTTCGAACATCCACAGGAGAATAAGGAGGAACCAGAACAAGAACTACAGTCAGAAAATGATCTTGAAGATCATGTAGATCATGTTCCAAAAAGAGGTACAAGACTTCTCTCTGAAATTTATCAAACTTGCAATCTAACCCTTTGTGAACCAGCAAGCTTTAAACAAGCTCAAGATAGCAAGGAATGGATGGCTGCAATGGAGGAGGAGATCAAAATGATTGTAAATAATTAGACGTGGGAGCTAGTGGCAAAACCACCCGATAGGAAGATCATTGGAGTGAAGTGGGTTTATAAAACCAAGATGAATCTAGATGGTACATTAAACAAGTTCAAGGCGAGGTTGGTTGTCAAGGGGTATTCCCAAGTAGACGGAGTGGATTTCTCAGATACTTTCACGCCAGTAGCAAGATTAGAAACAATAAGACTGATCTTGAATATATCTGCCGAGAAGGGGTGGGCTGTGCACCAGCTAGACGTGAAGTCGGCTTTCCTAAATGGGGAGCTGAAGGAGGAGATTTATGTTGAGCAGCCGGAGGGGTTTGTTGTTGAAGGAAAAGAGGAATATGTGTATAGGTTGAGGAAGGCCTTGTATGGGCTGAAACAAGCCCCAAGGGCTTGGTATGACAAACTAGATGGTTACCTACAACAAATTGGGTTCATCAGAAGTGAAAATGAACTCACCCTCTATGTGCGAAAACAGAAGAGAAGACTTGTGTATATGTCTGTCTATGTGGATGATTTATTGTTGACTGGAGATGATGCTAAGGAGATTGAAGGAGTTAAGTTCAGGTTAATGGATTTGTTTGAAATGACAGACCTGGGAATAATGACGTATTTCCTAGGAATGGAAATTCATCAAAGTTCGAGAGGAATTTCAATCTGCCAAAAGAAGTACATTAGAGAAATGCTCAAGAGATTTAACATGTTGGAATGCAAACCAGCAAAATCTCCAATGAACTGTAAAGAGAAATTGCAGAAGGAAGATGGGAGTAGAGCTACGGATGAAAGAAGGTATAGAAGCCTTATTGGAAGTCTGATGTATCTAACCTCATCTAGACCAGACATCCAATTTCCAGTAAGTATGTTGTCGAGGTTTATGGCTGCACCAACTGAAACTCACATGACTGCGGCTAAAAGAATTCTAAGGTATCTAAAAGGGACTTATGACTTCAGCCTCAAGTATAGCAGAACAGGGAGTTTGAAGCTTAAAGGATATTCAGACAGTGACTGGGGTGGATCTTCAGACGACATGAAAAGCACCTCCGGCTACTGCTTCACACTGGGTTCGGGGTGTTTTTCATGGGCATCAAGAAAGCAGAGTGTAGTGGCTCAATCAACAGCCGAAGCAGAGCTGATTGCAGCTACGTCTACAGTGAACTAGGCGATTTGGCTGAAGAAGATGATGGAAGAGTTGTACATCACACTGAAGGAAAACACAGAGGTATTAATAGTCAACAAAGCAGCGTTGGCGATTTCCCTAAACCCAGTGTTCCATGGCAGAACTAAACACTTCAAAATGAAGTGTTGTTTTTTACGGGATATTCAGCAAGGAGGAGAGATGAAACTTGTGTACTGTAGAACAGAGGAGCAGACAGCAGATCTATTCACTAAGGCGTTGCAAGGGACGAGGTTTGAGTACTTACGGAGTAAAGTTGGCTTAAGTCAAGACCCCTAAGCTAGGAAGAGTATGTTAGTATCTTAGAAGTCTAAAGATTCAAGAACAAGAAAATGTAATCAGCTGTTAAAGTTTGTCGGCGTAAAGACTGTTAACAAGTTGTTGACAGCTAAGTGTATAAAAACAGAACAGAGTAAATGAAATTAATTCATTCCTCTCAAATCAGTCTCGATAGTGTAATAATCTCTACCTACGTATTCGTAAAAATAAGAAAGACAACCATAGATGTCGCCAAGGTAAAGAGAGACCGACGATGTGATGGTTGCAGCTTCCCTGCAAAGTTGTAAAAGCTTCATAAACTGAATAGATGTCATACCAGTTATGAGATCTCTCAGTGCTATTACACTGAAAGTAACTATAAGAATTATCCGCATCCATTGAACATGTGAAGTGATTTGCCCAGTGCAGCGTCATTTTTGTATAATAGTCACTTATCGCAACACAGGGATAAGTGAAATATTAATAACCTTATTCCTGCCATCCTCACAACTAATCTGGACTTTTTCCATTGTAGTGGAGACATTGATTACTGTTTTTATTAATTTTTCAAAGAGAAACTAGATTGTAAATATATGAGAACGTAATAAGCTAAGACTGAGACTGTGAGAGTCATGTCACCATGCCAGAAATTTCATAACTGGCACATAAAGATCAAATTTTGGGAATTAATTGAAGAAATGAGGACCTACCTCCAACAAGAGCAAAGCTCCTCAAGGAAAATGGGAGCTGGAGACTTTGAATCAAAGTATCACTGCTTGATTTCTACACGATTCAACATGTAAACTGAATCATAATGGTTCTGCGTGATAACAAAATGAATCTAATAAGAATGACAATACCTTGCTCCTTGCAAATGTTATAAATACCTTTTCCTTTGTCGAGTTGCTTGCAGGTTCTTCTGTCATCATGGGTAGAGCATTCCTTTTCACAGTATAAGCTCTGCTGTAGCTTGACTTCAATCTACTTAGCATTGAAGGATTATTTGTTTTTGAATCCTGAAAGGTAACTGTTCTTTCCTTTCTGTCATCAGACATGTTTGCCTGTGGGGAAGTTTCTCTCTTTTTCAACTTATCAAACAGTGCAGTTGAAGAAGAAAACACCGACACAGTTCTTGAAAATGTCCTCTGTATTTGTGGGGCCTTATTCAAGGCTAAGTGGGTTGGAAAGGTTAATGTTCATGATAAGGTGAAAGAATATGACCGATCATGATTATTGGGTATAACATTAAAATTAGATTCAGCTTAAAGTGTAACAGTGGAAGCAGCGACGAATCCAGGATTTTAGTCTTGGGGGGGCTAGGGGGGATCGGCGGGGGGAAATATGTAAACATTCATACATAATTAACATAGTATTCCTAACAAAAAGAAGTCACTAAA
>JANTPM010000006.1:26309901-26322403 GCA_025434745.1 Erythroxylum divaricatum
CAATTCACTATTCACTAGGTTTATCTCATCCACTAAATCCTCAATTGAACTCTAATTGTCACATTATAACACTTAGGTCATATTTGGCACTCTAATTGATTCACTTTTAATTGATATAATTCAACTCTCAATTTATACTACACTTGTAGACCTCTTTCTCTAGTTCACAACAAATCAAAGTTCACCTCAATCGGAGGTCTACACTAAAAGTTATACCCTAAAAACCAATCAATTTCATCTCAAAATTTTGCCTCTCGCCGCGACGCACAGTCCTCGCCGCGGCGTACATGGGACGCTCACCGCGGCGTGGGGAACGTTCGCCGCAGCGAACACTCCTCTCACACGCCTCGCCGCGACATCCACTGATCCACTCGTCGCGGCGTGGAATTTGGTCTCTCGCCGCGGCGTCTCCTTCAGCTCGCCGCGGCGAGCACGCCTTTTTCTCGCCGCGGCGTGACCCTTCCAGACGTCGCGACGTGCGAACCAGCCATCGTCTTCTCCGATCGATTTTTCGCCATTAATACACTTAAAACCTCCATTAAAACACATTCAACTACTCTATCAACCATATTAAATACCATAAATGCCATAAACAATCATAAACTCAACATTAAACACATTAAAACTTACCAAATCACAAATCCGACGGAAACCCTAGAAATCTCCCAAAATCTCTCAAGCTCTTAACAATCTCCGTGACTCTCCAAAACCCAGCAAAACATCAACTTCCCCAAGGCTTCTAGCAGTTCATCAGTCACAAAGAAGGGAACAACGAAATCTCTAAGGAAAAGGGGAAGAGATCGTCGACGGTGAGCAAAGAGGAAGAAGAAGAAAATGATTTCCTTCCTCAAACCTAACTCATATATATATATATATAGGTTCAGGGTTGGTTTCAACCGAGACTCAAAATCTACAAGTCCTCAAATTCATGCAATCTTAGTCTCTAAATTCCACTAGCACATCACAAAAATTCTCAAACTCATAACTCTAATTTTTCATACCATTTACCACACACTTTCGGAACCGGAAATCTAAAATCAGTCTCTAGCTCAATTTCGCGGTCCGATCTCATAACTCTAAAAATTCTGGAAAAATTCCTATAATTTCTCAAAATTATAAAACACTCAATTCTATACTCAATTTGAAATTTCCACTTCTCTAAAATTCCAATCTCACTCAAATTCAACTATACAATTCAATACTCTTTAAATTCTCAATCCAAACACAATTCAACTAATTTAACCATTCAATTCGAATTATTCCTCAATTCTCAATAACTCATAACTCGCACAATTTTTCACAATTCAACTCAAAATCACAATTCAATTCACAATCACAATTAAAATGCTGGAATAATCATGAATGCATGTCACTATGTATGCATGTGCAATTTACTCAATTAATCTCATTTATCACTGATGCAAAAATCACTATATGTGCAAACTAATTATGAATGCACTCACTGCTCAATCCATCCAAATTACCGATATGCCCTCACAACGGTAACGGGATGTTACAACATATAACTAAATGAAATATGACTTAACATGTGTGAATTGGGTGATTGAACATTAGAATTTAAAATTGAGCATAATGCATTCCAAAGAAAACTTACATGTACGTAAATGATTTGTATGCATATTTATTGCTCATATCTGTATAGTATGAATATATAAGAGTGATTTTGGCACCTTTCTAATGGTGATAAGTTATGACTTTCATGTATGAACACAGATACATATTTTGACTTGAAATGTATATCATATGACTTGTCAATATATGAACTATGAAATTGGAAAATGGATAAAGGAAATGTTAAAGTGCCTGCTCTATTGTCTTGGTGGTAGAAAGATAGGCATGCCTATAGGGTTACAGTGTAGCTGCTACAGCTTAAAACCACTGGTGTCCACAGTTTGATACCCTAGGCTATCCACAATTTGATACTTTATGGTATCCAAAATTTGATAGCTTTGAGTATCAATAGCACTTGTTATCCACACCCGCAAAAAATGTGCAGGCTTAACGCAGAAAGGAAACTTATCAATCATAAATAAGAAATACAACATAACAATATAAATAATTGGTATTGAAGAGCATTTATATTGATTGTAATGATGAATTATAATTATATGCATTTATATAGATAATTTGTATAAATAAATGTTGAATATTAATAATTGTCTTATAAACATTCATTTTTAGTATATAGATAATAAGTTGAAGCATATTTGCATTACGTACTTTGCTTAAGTATGCCATCATTGTTTACATGAGCACTGAATTTCAATGTTTGGTTCATGAGTTGTGATATTTCTAGATGTGTGTGCTTAGCGGATGACTATTTTGAGTGGTCACCCAAATTAAATGTTTTCCCTACTAAGCTTTCAAGCTTAGTATAGGTGTTAATCCGTGTAGGTCCAAGTCATAGGAGTAAGGTACAGGGAACATCTGCAAGGACCAAGGCCAACAAATTAAAGAAAAAAAGTACTTTTGAAATATGTTTTTAGTTATAGATGATACAAATGTAATGAAAAAAGGAAATTGTATGTTTTCTTTTGGATTACCATGTAAGGTAAAGATGTATTACTATTGTTAAATGATAATGTTAAGCAATGGGGAGTTTTGTAATGTGAATATGTATAGCATTGAATAGAATTATATACCTTGAATTTGGTTGTTATATGTGTGGATGGTTGTAGGTTCTGTAAAGGGGATGTTACAATTTGATCGTCACAATTCATTATTACAATCGATACAAATGCTTTTCAATACCACTTATTTATATTGTCATGTTGTATTTCTTATTTATGACTGTTAAGTTTCCTTTCTGTGTTAAGCCTGCACATTTTCTGTGGGTGTGGATAACAAGTGCTATGGATACCTGAAGGTATCAAATTGTGGATACTTGAAGGTATCAAACTGTGGACACTGGTGGTGTTAAACTGTAGCAACAACATTGTAACCCTATAGGTATGCCCATCTATCCACCACCAAGACAATAGAGCAAGGACAGTAACATTTCCTTTATCCATTTTCCAATTTCACAATTCATATATTGGCAATTCCTATGATATACATTTCAAGTCATAAAATATGTATATGTGTTCATAAATTAAAGTCATAACTTATCACCATTAGAAAGGTGTCAAAATCACACTTGTATATTCATACTATACACATAGGAGCAACAAATATACATACAAATCATTTATGTACATGTAAGTTTTCTTTGGAACGCATTATCCTTAATCTTAAATTCTAATGTTCAATCAACCAATTCACATATGGTAATTCCTATTTCATTTAGTTCTATGTGTTTGAAAATTTTCATACACATTCATAAAGGTTCGGATAAGATTCGATAAAAATCGGAAATGAAAACGATGCAACAGTCATGACTGACACTCTCTCTATTCATACCACTACTTGTTCCTCTAATATACATCTAGCAAAAGTCATAACTAGATTTTTATGTCTGCTAGAAACTTTTTACTCTATGTTTATAGTTTTTATAGCACTAACAATCAGACCATTTGGACTTCTAAATCATGAGATACAGGAAAAATATCATAAGCTACTCCAAAACAAGGGCAGCATCAGATCACCTTTTTTAATATCAATTTCTAAGGTCATAGATCTAGAATTAAGTCAGAATCCCTTATAAAGATATTTATCTATACGCCTTATGTTTCCTATGCAACTAAAATCACATAATTTGGGGGTATTTAGAATGAGTTATGACTCAAACAATGTAACTGACTCAAATAAGCCCTAGACAGAATTCCACTACACTATTGTCTTTTGTCATCTACAACTAAGTTCATGCAAAGTAACACCAAACTAATACCAAAACAACATCCCAACAACAATTACGTATTCAAAAGAACTTTATATCCATTTAATCATACACAAATACAAAAATCAACTAAGTGAAGTCCCAAACCTTAAAATTGACAAAGTAGGTCTTCTATTGCCTTTCATTCCCTTCCTTTTCGGCTTTGTTTGACTTGCTAACTAGAAACACCAAAAATATACCTCTCAGCCCCACTTCTAACCTTATAATTTCATTCCTTCATAAGTAAAGTAAGAAGATAAAGGTGAAGAGAAAATCCCTAACTTTTACCTTGATTTTCACCTAATGTTGGTTTGATTTCTTACATGAAAAATGATGGGATGAAGAAGGTGAAATGGAGGGGAGAAAAATTTGAACATAGAACCCTAACTTTCAAGACTCACATATATGCTTAACTCCTATTGGACACACATGCTTTATTACTATTGGTCACATATGGCTTAAACCAATTGGTCCATTTGTTAACTTTAGGAAAATTGCATATTGGTCCTTCTTCTTCCTTTACTTCCCACATTGGCCTACAATATTATCAATTAATTTGACTCCCCTATCCTTAATTTTCTAATGTAATAAATTTCATGCAATTTGGTAAATTATTTTAGGAGTTATACCTAAAACACTATAGGTTGTTCGAAAACAGAGACAATAGCTATAACTGAAAGGTTTAACTATATCTCTAGTGTTTTAAATTAGATAAATTTAAATTATCTAATTTAAAGGTTAAAGGTTAAGATATGGCCAAATTACGGAGATATGTTCAGTGGAACCTATCCATTTAGCAAGGTACACATCCTAAATCAACTAACTTCGGTCTTATCATACAAGAGCAGCACAAAAACTCATCCAATTTAACCAACAAAAGTCAATAAGAAAATGGGATACTTCTCTTACCAATTCCTCTCATATCACATTGATAAATGCAAGAAACATATAAAAAATTTCCATACATATTTCACATCTAAGTATGTATGTCTACGCCAAAATGAACAAGTTACCCATTAACCTATGTCTTTTACATTAAGAACCATAATGCCTCTTACTAAGATGCACTCAATTCATTATGTTCACTTCTTAGTACACCTTAGATATGTTATAATACTTCTAGGGCATATGTTGGAGCATTACATTTCCCTCTTCCTTAAAAAGAATTTTGTCCTCAAAATTCATACCTATATCCCTATGTTGACACATTGGGTTGTATAAAAACCTTATTCAAAAGCTCATGTAAATGAATCTTCAACTCTTTTAACTCTATAGGAGCCATTCTATATGGTGCCCTTGAAATGGGAGTAGTGCCATATACAATCTTAAAAGATAGTTCTACCTTCCTCTCAGGTGGAAAACTTGTTAACTCTTTTAGAAACACGTCAGGAGACTCATTTACTACCGATATGTCTTGTAAGTTCACCTTGTCCCTTTTTAAATTAAGTACTAAAGCCAAATATGGCTCACAACCCTTTCTAAGAAGTTGTCTTGCTTACATGGTTGATATTACATTATTCAAATGATTAGACATACTACCATACACCATTGTTTCTAAACCATCATAATCATAACTGTTTTCAACTATTGCTTGGTGTTTGAACAACCAATTCATGCCTAAAATCAATTCAAATTCACGGATGAGTATCTCTATCAAATCAATTGCAAACTATTTCTCATGGACAAAAATAGGGCAATCTCTATACACTTTATCCACATATACAATATAGCCCAATGGACTAATCACAAATATATCATAGGATAGTTGATCTACTCAAAATACCAAGCTATAGTTGATTATGGGTTAAAAATAGTTGTGCTCAAAGATTCTGATGGTTTAGAAACAACAGTGCATGGTATTATATCTAATCATTTGAGTAATGTAATATTATCCATGTAAGCAAGACAACTTCTTAGAAAGGATTATGAGGCATATTTAGCTTTATTACTTGATTCAAAAAAGGAGAAGGTGAACTTACAAGACGTACTAGTAGTAAATGAGTTTCTTGACGTGTTCCCTGATGAGTTATCGGGTTTGTCACCTAAGAGGGAGGTAGAACTATCTTTTAATATTGTATCTGGTGCTACTCCTATTTCAAAGGAACCATATAGAATGACTCCTACAAAGTTAAAAAAAAAGTTAAAGAATTAATTACAGGAGCTTTTGAATGAGGGTTTCATCTGACCCAATGTGTGAACATGGGAATACAGGTATGAATTTTGAGGATGAAATTCTTTTTAAGGGAGAGAGAAACATGATGCCCGAATATATATCCTGGAAGTATTATAGTAAGTATAGGGTGTATTAAGAAGTGAACATAATGAATTAAGTGCATCTTAGTAAGAGATATTATGGTACTTAATATAAAAGACATGGGTTAATGGGTGATTTGTTCATTTTGGCATAGACATACATAATTAGAAGTGAAATATGTATGGTAATTTTTGATATGTTTCTTGCATTTATGAATGTCATGTGAGGGGAATTGCTAGAAGAAGTATCCCATTTGCTTATGGAATTTTTTTGTTTAAATTGGATGTGTTTTTATGTTGCTCTTACATGATAAGACCGAAATTAGTTGATTTGGGATGTGGACTTCGTTGAGTGGATAGTTTATACTAAACATATTTCTATAATTTGGCTATATCTTGGCCTGTAAACCTTCAAATTAGATAATTTCAATAGGAGATTAAACTAGAGACATAGTTCTAAAACTTTTATGAAGGAATTGAAATTTTATTGTGCCTCTAAGATTTTTGAATTCTGGCTTGAAGTTGAGTTTTGGATGTTGTCCCTATTTTTGAATAGCCTGCAGTGTTTTGGGTCCAACTCCCTGAATAATTAACCAAATTGCATGAAATTTGGTACATTAGAAAATTAAGACATAGGGGAGTCAAATTAATTGATAAGATTATAGGCTAATGTGGGAAGTAAAGAGGAAGAAGGACCAACATGCAAATTTCTAAAGTTAACACATGAACCAATTGGATTAAGGCATGTGTGACCAATAATAATAAAGCATAAATGCCCAATAGGAATTAAGCATATGTGTGAGTCTTGAAATTTCTAGAATGGGCATATGGAGAGGGGAGATGCACGACCTTTTGGGGGTTCTATGTTCAGAATTTTCTCCTCTCCATTTCACCTTCTTCTTCCTATAATTTTTCATGTAAGAAATCAATCCAATCTTGGGTGAATATCAAGGTAAAAGTTAGGGATTTTCTCTTCACCTTTATCTCTTCTTAATTTGCTTATGAATGAATGAAATTATAAGGTTGGAAGTGGGATTGAGAGGTATATTTTTGGTGTTTCTAGTTAGCAAGTTAAGCAAAGCCAAAGATGAAGGGAAGGAATTGCAATAGAAGACCTACTTTGTTAGTTTTGAGGTTTGGGACTTCACTTAGTGGATTTTTGTATTTATGTATGATTGAATGGATATAAAGATTCATTTGAATGTGGAATTGCTATTGAGGTGTTGCTTGTTTGTAAGACCTAAATCCACTATACCTAACTCTATAAGTGGCGAATACATAATAACCGTTATATCCATTCTACTATCATCTGAGGGGTGAGAGGGCACACCCTTATCATAGACATCATATTCCATAAACTTAGCTATTCGTGATTCCACTATTCTAACTTTTCTTTCTCTACAGCAAAATCTGTAGCCTTTAGATTGGTTGGGATAGATAACCAAATAGCGATGAATAGAATTAGTTTGCAATTTACTTTCCTAAAGATTGTTTCAATGCACCTCAATAAGGTAGCCCTATACACGATTGTGTGCAAGACTGGGTTTTCGTCCATTACAGATAATTATGTAGGTTAGTCTTATTTTGCATTGACTTTTATGTTCCTTAGGATAAGGTGACGCCTTTCAGGAACAAACCATTTTGCTCAAGACTATCTGGCATAATGATCTGAGTCATTATTTCAACTGATCCATGTATCTAGCAAATGGACCTTTCATGTCCTGAAACACCATATTTTCCATAATACTCTCCTTCATGGTCAAAATTGACAATCTTGATGCATTTTTCCAATTAGTTTTTAACCCTTAGTGATATAGATCTTGTACTCATCAAGAAATTTATACTTTTCTTTAAGCAAGACCACATAAATATAATGGGAATTATCATCAACAAATGTCAAAAAATTCTTGGAATTGTACAATGTAACTGTATAAGGTCTAATTATATCTGTAGGTATCAAACCCAACAAGTCAAAAGTACAAATTGACTTCTTTTACCTTCTTTTAGTCAACTTACCCTTGTAATAGTCAACATATATTTCCAGATCGTAAAATCCAGATTTATGAGAATATTTCCTTAACCAATATCTTAAACCTAGCTCTAAAAATATGGTTTAACCTTTATGCTCACAACATATATGATTTATTCTTTATTAGGGCTCTCCCTCATGAATTGTTTGGTGTGATACGAAGAACCATATATCTCATTCAGGCTAAGACACATTCTATATAAACCATATGATAAAAAATTTGTACCAATATGTTCTGTATTAAATGAAAACTATATAACAGAAGAATTAATTACAAAATGATGACGTTCTTTGTCCAAACTTGATACAAAATCAAATATAAAATGTGTCATGTAAAACCAATATGAACCTTACAATAAGGTTATAAACATACATCCCCTATAGATGTAACATCTGCTTCCTCATTGTTGACAATCATCAATTTTTCCTTCTCTTTAATTGGTTCTATTTTGGATATGAAACCCTACATTATGAAGGCAACTTAATTAGATGCTTCACCATCTAGCCATCAAAAGTCGGATGTGTCTATAACACAAATAGAATCATAACACAAGAAACCAAGGAGTTACCTAATGGTTTCAATCTTTCCTTCCAGGCCTTATGTCACTGGCTTCTTTATGTCTGCAAGACATTTTGTTAGCCCCTAAATTTTTTTCTTGATGAATAAGTATGATTTACATTAATTATGAGGTCTTTATGAAAGTTTGTGGAGTTAATTATTATTTTGATGCTAGAAAGATTTTATGATATAGGTTGATTAAATTAAAGTATTAAGATTATAAGAATATTCAAGGGTGTTTTTGGCAAGACACTTAAGGTTAAAAGAAACTAAGCTTATAAGAAAGGGCAAGGTGGACTTTTTTTAATCATCAAGGGTAAAATGGAAAGAAAGAAGTGTTGTTTTCTTCTTAAAGAAAGGAAAAACAAAAATAGGAGAGAAAGAAGAGAAATAACAAATCAAAGAGAGAAAGAACAGAGATTTTGGTGGTTGAGAGAAAAGAAGAGAGTTGAGCAAGGGTTTCTTCATTTCTTAGCTTTAAGAGAGATTTTGAAATGGTTCAAAGGTAGAGGAAGAGAAGAGCTTCCATTTGAGCCAAAGATCTCTTCATTTGATAAAGAATCAAGGTACGATCATTTTAAATCTTTTCGATTTTTGGAAAGATTTTAGTTCATGGAGTTTAGAAAATGCATGGGTTTAAGTATTCTAGAACCAATTTTAGTGATTGTGTTTTATGGGATTTTCAATTAAAAATCCTATTGAGTGAGATTTTTGTTCTTGAAAAAAGGGATCAAAAGAGGCAAGAGGAACAAGAGAAGAGGCATTTTGAGCAAGTCTATAAGCAAGGAAATCTAGGTGGGTTACATGTTTATAATAGAGTTATGAGCCACTAATGCTTTTCCAAATCAAGAAAACAAAATGATTTCAACAACTTTATAAATGTTGCTTTTAACGTTTTTGAGTGATTTGAGAAATTGCTACATGTTTGTGTATGAGTTTTTATGATGAAATGAAAAACCCTTTCGAAATATTTATGTTATGCCTTGAAATATGTCATGGCATTTTGTATAAATGAAAATTAAGCATGAAAGTATGAGCATATGATAAGATGATTTGAGCATGATTATGTTCTTTTGTTTGGGCGAGAGTGGAACCATTCTATTCTTCATGTACACGTAAGAGCCTTCTCCAGGCTGCCCTGTTGTGGCATATGAGCTCTGAAAAGTGGACTCATTCTGTTCATGGGGTAGATTTCGGTTTCTCCATTCTGTTTCTATGGAACCCATGAACTATTTGTTTGTGCATTGCATCTTTGAATTGTCAAGTTTTTTGCATAATTTGAGTGTTCTGCTATGTTGATGTGATGATACTTTAACTATGAGTTTAAGCAAGAATTGTGAATTTGACTGAAAATTTGAAAACGAAGTATTTTATGAATTCACTATGATTTTTATACAACAAATAAACATTTCAAAGATTTTGCTTACCCTCTGTTATAAACTGTTACCCACGAGCTTTCAAGCTCACCCCTTTTCATCCCATCTTCAGGTGATAGCTAAGAGGTCAAGTGATCAAAAGCCTCAGGGAATTTCTTCAAATTGCTTAATTTTTATTTTGAGTTGGTTTTAGGAAAGCACAATGTTTAGTCGCATTTCAAAAACTTTTTGTAATTTGAGATTTTGAGACGATAATGTAATATGGCCTGTAATGCCATTAAAGATTTGTAAAACTTTATTCTGTTGATGCTAATGAAATATGAAGGGTGTATGGATGATGTGAGTTGAAATTAGATGTACGTGAAGAAGTTAAATATATATATATGTATGTATGTATGTATGCCTATGTATATAAGTGAGATTTTATGGAAAGGAAAGATAGGAATTATGACTGATCAAATGTAGTTGAATGTGACGAGACAAATGAGTTTGAGAGTTTAATGAAGTCGATTTGGTAGCTGAATGGTTAAGCTAGGGCATTCTCAGTTTGCACAGTGCAAAATTTCAAGTCTTTCATAGAAGTAAATTTTGTGTTCTGAATTCAAAGAAAATACTGTATTGATTTAGGCTGAATTAGATTAAGTTATCTTCTTGAAAGTTGTAGCTTACCTATCTATCTTTCCAACGGTATATAATATAAAATTTTTGGACATCAGAGTCAAAAGTTATAGTCCTTATAAGTGGTAATGCTCAGGAGTATAGATTGTATCACCTGGTGATGACGTATATCTTCTATGCATTGTTCATCTAACATCTTTTGGTCTAATTTTGACCATGTAGATAATAGAATCTATCTTCAAGGTCTTATAAAATTTGTAGATCTTGAATTCCTCTTTCAAACCATCTAAGAACGGCCTTAATCTGATATCTCTAGAAAAAGTTATGATAATTGTTCTAGTTCATCTGACCCATTGTTTAGTTTCGTCTGACCCTATCATCTGGTCCAATTTTGTCCCTGTAGATGACAGAATCTATCTTCAAGGTCTTCATGAAAGTTGTAGCTATTGAAATCCTATTTTGAAACATCAAAGAACAACCTTAATCCGATATTTCTATAGAAAGTTATGATAATATTTCCAATTCGTTTGACCCTTCATCTGGTTTCATTTGACCCTATAGTCTAGTCCAATTTTGTCCCTATATATGATAGAATATATCTTCAAAGTCTTCATAAAAATTGTAAACCTTGAAGTCCTCTTTCGAACAATTCAAGAACAACCTTAATCCAATATCTCTAGAGAAATTTATGACAATATTTCTAATTCATCTGATCCTTCGTCTGGTTTCATCTGACCCTATCATCTTTGTCCCTCTAAATGACATAATATATCTTCAAAGTCTGCATAAAAATTGTAGATCTTGAAGTCCTCTTTCGAACCATTCAATAACAACCTTAATTCGATATCTCTAGAGAAAGTTATGACAATTATTCCAATTCATCTGACCCTTCATCTAGTTTCATATGACCCTATCTTCTAGTCCAATTTGTCCCTCTATATGATAGAATATATCTTCAAGGTCTTCATAAATTAGATCCTAAAATTCTCTTTCAAACCATCTAAGAATGAACTTGATCTGATATCTCTAGAGAAAGTTATGTTAATTTTCCCAAATCGTCTGATCTTTCGTCTGGTATCGTCTAACTTTTCGTCTAATTTCGTCTGACCTTATCGTCTGATCTAATTGTTACCCTCTAGATGATAGAATCTATCTTTAAGGTCTGAATAAAAGTTGTATATCTTGAAGTCCTCTTTTTAACCATCAAATAATAACCTTAATGCGATATCTCTAGAGAAAGTTATGCTAATTGTCCCAAATCAGGTTCAATATGATTAAGGACAAAACCTTATTTGATTCTTTCGGCCATAACTGCATCATCCGACCTCAAAATGAAGTGATTCTTTGACCAATAATTTCCTAATGCATTTTCCTACCTCTCCATGAAATTTTATAGCTTTTTATGTTGATTTTAAAAGGATTGATCGAATCAAAGTAAGGGTATGGATTAGAAGAGTATGAATTGGATATTTTATAGAAGATATTTTGGTATTTTTATGGTATCTAGATTTATAGAGCTCCGAATGAGATAATTCTCATTTCTAAATAAACTAGAGACATAGGGTTACAAATTATCTGAAGGAATCTAATTTTAATTGTTGGGCACCGTTTTCGGAACCTAACTCTTGCCTTGAAACCATATGACGTGAATGTACTCCAATGAAGTCTTCTTAACCATCATCGATTTTTTTTCTTCTTGCTCTGATACCACACATGTTGGATCTGTTTTCAGAACTCAACATCCGGAAACCATTAATAAAACGTGAGCATAATAACCTGTAGGGTTATTCTATGGAATCTTTTTAGCCATTATCGGTTCATCATCATTCTCA
>JANTPM010000006.1:26363377-26378382 GCA_025434745.1 Erythroxylum divaricatum
AGTTCATATTATCCTTTTTTTGTTTAGTTTAATATCTCAATCTAGTTTTTTTTAATAATTTATGCTAAATACAATAAGTCACTTCATTCCTTTTTTTTTCTTTGAAAATATAAAATTGATATAGAAAATCACTTAATTGGTAGCTTAATACATCTAGCACTTAATCAATCTCCTTTTAAAGTTATCTTAATTTTGATAAATCCAACCTTATAGACTTTATAAAACAAGTGCAGTCATTAGTTTTTTCGTAAATTGCCTTTACTCTTTTTTTGTTATAACAAGACTCAACCTTGAATGTTAAAACAACTGCAGTCATTTATTATTGTCATCATTTTTTTATTAGATACCAATACACATTTGAATTGAGTTTTACAACCAATGTAAAGTTGAACATTAATTTTAGAGTAAATTCATATGAAAGAATAATCGTTTATTTTTTAATTAGAATAAAACAAAACAGAACAAATAAGAATAAACTCCTTCAACTAATTTTAAAAGATTAGAAAATTGATAGAATTTCACCTTAGTTTAGGTTTTAAAAGATTTATACATAAAATTAGCCCATTCTTAGTTTTAATTTAAGAGTCATTAAAATTATTAAATGGAATAGAATACAAAAAGTTGAATAATATAATATAACATGAAATCTGGAGAAATGTATACATGGTAAATTCATCAAACATTTGGTATGCATGGTAAATTCATCCCTAACTCAAGACAAAATTCCAATCATTTTCCATCATTCTCCAACAATAACATAACCCATCAGTAAACATTAACAACCAAAATAAATACAGCTAAAAACAAACAACAAATCAACCAAAAAATCAACCACAGACGGAGGTGAGCACAGAGAAGAGGAGAGGACAACGAAGAGGAGAATACCTTGACCAAAACTGCCAAAGAAGCCGACACCAGAGACGTACAAGCTCCATGGCGAAGACACAACTCCACACGATGGCGATGGAAGACAGATATGGCAGATGGAGGAGGAAGAACAATGAAGTAGCAAGTGCAGGGTAGGGGGCTGAAAGGCTTCGAGTGGTGTTTTAACTTAACCAAACGACATTGTTTGGTTTAGTTATAAATGTTTAAACCTTCAGTAGAAAAATGACATCATTTGGTCGTCGTTTTGGTTAAGTTATAAATGCTTAAACCTTCAGCTAGATAATGACATCGTTTGGTTAAATCCTAAACGATGTCGTTTTGTTGATGAAGCATAGACGTTCTTAAGTATACCAGAATGACATCGTTTGGCATTTCAACAAATGAAGGTTTCAATGTTTTAAAGTTCACAAAAACGACGTCGCTTGGTTCAAAACCAAACAACGTCGTTTTAGTGAAGTTAAAAATGTTGAAAACTTCAGCCAAAAAATAACATCATTTGGTTAAATCCCAAACGTCATCGTTTTGTTAATGAAGCATAGACATTCTTAAGTATCCAAAACGATGTCGTTTGGTTTTAAACCAAACAATGTCATTTTGTTGGTTAAAGTTTCAACATTTTAAGTTCGCTAAAACGACATCATTTGGTTTAAAACCAAACGATATCGTTTTGTTATAGTTAAAAACGTTCAAGCCTTCAGCAAACGCTGACGATCGACAACAACTTTTACTGACAGAATTACCGACAATAATCTTTATAGGTAAATATTTTCTTTCGATTTTGGCAACGGATATTGCTACCATTACTAAACTAATATTTCCAGACAACGTTACTGATGGATATACTATTTTCGTATGTAATTATCTACGATTTCTTTACTGTCAGTAACTTTCTGTCGCTAATTTAAACTTCTCTTGTAGTGTTATGTATGCTTTAAATCAACCTATCTAAAGCCTCTTTAATTCTCTTACTCCCACCTCTTTAATCCTTTTACTCCCACCTCTTATGATTGGTCCTACAGACTTAAGTAATGGATCCTTTAAAGCTTGGATAGTTATACTCGTGTCATTAATTATCACTCTACATACTCATTCTAAGCAATTACTTCAGTTTGCAACATTATCCTTCTTAAAGATATTTTTGAGAATATTCCATATTAACTAGTACAAATCTAATTGATCTGTAATAATATCACCTAATATTTGTTTTTCCAATTATGTACCTTTATTTGCTCACTTTGATTTCATTTTCTTATCTGAGTATAGGTTCTTATATAAAAATAAGATCTCATATTTCCATGATAAACATATTCAAATTCTTTTTTTTATCTTCTTTAACTTGGTATCGTAGCCTCTGTGAATATTTTAATGTTCACTACTACTTCTAGAGTATTATCCACTACCATCTACCACTTTTCTTTGCGCATCATTGTTTTCTACCATTAATTACCTATGTTTCCTCTATTGAAGTATAAAAATAACATAAATAATTGATTTTATCATACCATCATGTGCTCAAGAGAATGAAAAAAGGACGTAAAGCAATTCATTAAGAACCATCACACACACCCTCACATGTCTTCAAAATTTTCTTCTAGATGCTCCATTCATCAATAGCATCATAACTCAACATATTTCCTAGTGCCAACTTGGCACATAGTCTAATAGAAGTGCCAAATCAACCAATCAAGGAGTGATATGTTTCTTAATCATCATTTGGTAGATGTCCCAATCATTACTTGATAAGTGTCTCAATCATCACTTGGCACATTTTCCAATCATTACTTGACACATTTCTCTATTCAATAGTTGTCATATCTCTGTCTCTACTTGTTATAGGTATCTTTATTTCAATGTGCCACGTTATTTTTTCATGAATTCTACTAAACTTATTCCGAGGTCAGTTAGTTATTTTTATATATCAAATTACGATTTATAGGATCAAGAGATAGAGCTTCTTAAAATGTAAAATTTTATGATATGTTGTGACTAGTGAGGTTCCAAGATCCATTAACAAAGATAACAAAGATGAAGAAAATATCACTGAATTATTAGAGAAGCAAGATTTAAGAATCATCATATCTTGGCTTGGTTCCGCAATACTTATGTTATTATTATCAAATTAGAATTTTATCAGTTTGACACTTTAAAGGATTATCAACTCAGTCATCTTGAAATTATTATTATAATTAATATAAAAGTTATAGGCATGTTATTGTTAGTTTTCAACAATTACAATATAGGAAAACATCCAAGCTCTATTCGTCACAATAGTTTACTCTTCCTTATGGTTCTTTGACTTTGCCTATTATAATCATATGAATTTTAAATTCTTTGTCTTGTGCATCTAAAAGACTTCCATTATTGCACCTATGTTTGTTATTAAAGATAATTTAACCATGAATGTTTAAGATATAAGAACAACTCATACACTAATTTTTTTCATTTATAATGTTTTAAGCTTTTTGTTAGAGAATAGACAAGGGAGATTATCATAATTGATTGTAAAGTCAATTGCCTGTTTGACCTTAGCTCTCTTTATTTTCCTTCTATCAAAATTGATATTTTTATTACTTCTCACATCTGACATGCTCATTTGGGTAATCTTTCTAAGTCTAAATTGAGAGTGTTAATTTTTAGTGGTTGTTTGGGTCATGTTACAATACAAAATGTTGATTTTGTTTTATGTTAACTTTTAAATTTTCTTCTACTCTATTTGAACTTGCTTCATTTTAGTATTTAATTCCTACTTCTCTTGCTTACATAGTATTTTGTAAATTTAATCAATGATTCTTCTAGATTTACATACATTTATCTCATTTGAAGCAAGTCAAAATTGCCTTTCATATACTTATGATTTCAAAATGTGGGTGTTATTTAGGTTTCTTGTAAAATCAAATCACTTCACACTAATAATTTATGGAACAGAATGAAACCAATTTCATTCTTCTTATCTTAAAAATGGGAGAATAGTTCAAAGATCTTGTTATGGAATGTCACCAAAAAATTAACATATAGAAAGAAAATATAGATACATCTTAAATATAATTAGAAATTTTTTATCTCTTCATCGTATCCTAAATTTTTTAAGGAGAAATTGCTTTTACTATTATCTACATAAACATTGCTCTCTTTATCTAGTTATTGGAAATAGTTTTATATTGTATTACCATCCTCTAAAATATCATATGTTTAAAATATTTGGTTATGTTTTCCTCATTTTTTTCAACCTCATGATTATACTAAATTAGATCTAAGAGCACAACTTTGTTACTTTCTAGGATAAACACTTATTGCATCTCGTCTCTCTATTCCTCATATTTCTCTTTTTTCTTATAAATTTTCTGTAGATTATAGTTTTTTAGAGCAAACCAATCTTCTACCTCTCTTAAAAAAAATTCTCAACTTTGGAAACTACTAAAAATCCATTTCCAATTTCTCCTATTCCATCTGCTTCAATTCCATATACACTTTATTGGTCTATTTGTGTAAGTTAAACCTTAGTTCTTCTACACAATTATTATTGTTTTAATACTACACCTCATAAGCCTCAATTGTACCACAAAGCTAGTTATAATCCTTTATGGTAGAAAGCATTGACATAATAGTTTCAACCACTTATCGATCAAAGTGAATGGGATTTTATTGACTTAACCTCTAACAAACTAGTGATTAGTTATAAACGATAACGTATAAAGATGGTTCTCTTGAACAATATATAGCCTTACTTGTCGCACAAGGTATTGTTGATCTTAAAATATTTTTTCAGCAACAATTTGGCATGAACGATTTAAAACTCCTTACTTTCTTCCTTGGCCTTGAAGTCTCATCCAACTAATATGGATATTACTTAAATCAATTTGAGTATATTAATGAGCTTATTTCTAGTATAAATCTCATTAATCTAAAATTTTACAGGCTCCTATAAAGTCTAATGCCTAGTATTTTACTAGTAATGGTACTTTTCTCATAGAAATATTACGAGTAATTGGTTGCTAGCCTTATTTATCTCATAGTCACTCTTCCTGACATTACCCACATAGTCCACATTGTTTGTTAGTTCATTTGTACTCTACACACCACTCATTATGTTGCTATCATATATATCATTTGTCATCTCAAAGGGATGTTACTTCATGCCTTCATTTTTCTGAAAATTCATCACTTATTCTAAAAGCCTATTTTAATGTTAATTGGCTTGATGATCCTACTAATCAATACTCTAATACTGAAGTTGAATATCAAGCTACGATTGATACCATCTCTGAGCTTATTTGGTTATGTTGGTTACTCAAATATCTGTGCATTATACACCCATCAACTACTATCTTTTATTGTAAAAATTATAGTGCTATACATCTTGCTCGTAATGATATTTTCCATAAACATATTAAACACATCAGGAATGATTGTCAATCTGTAAGATATTATAGTACACAAGGGACAATATGACATATTTTTGTTCCCTCTAAAAATGAAATTGTTAGGATACTTTATGATCGATATCATACTCTTTATCTTCAAACTCTAGTTTATCGATCTTTCATCTTTTTTGAATTCAAGGGTAGATGTTTGGAGACTATTCTAGAGTAAATATAAAATAAATATATTCTAGAGTAAATATAAAATCACCCCATAAGAACTCATCTCTGGATAATAAATATAAAATACAAATATAAATTCTCTTTTATTTTATTTTTCCAATGTTTAAAATACAATAAAGAGCACGAATGAGTTTTAACACCTCCCCCATCCTGTCTAAAAAAAGGCACTGCCTCGTGATTCTCTTATTTCTTTAATCGTTAAGAGTGTGGCTTGAGTTTGACAACACAAAGTAGCTCCGAATCAGGAAAAGGAGCGACCAGAACAATGTCATAATCTACAGATAACTGGAGTTACAAGCATGTGCTGCTATAGTGGAAGGTGGCAAGGTCTGTAAGAATCAAACTTGTATACCTGTGTAACTACGAAAGTGAAAACAAGGCAAAAAATGCAAAACATACAAGGTTATATATCAGATCACGGCTCAAATTCCAGAATATGATCTTCTACTCCGGTTTGGAGTTGAGTTCATAATTTCCTGACCAAGCTCCTTTATCTTTTTTATTAGAAGCTTTTGCTCAGTCTCAAGCTGTACCATGTAGTCTTCTTGCATGTCCTGAAGGCTCTCCAACTCACTTAAAGATGCTGAGAGTTCTTCCTCGTCGCTATCGTCCGCCAGAGATTGAAGATTGTTTATCATCTCTTTTATCTAATCAAGTATATAAAGAACCAGTTTATGACTTAAAGCTGATATAGATGGAATTTTTCAGAGAACTTTCACATGCAAATCACCACGCAAAATGAAAATCTTATGCAACACAAAATATCCAAATGGTATCATCAAATGCTGATCAAGAGCTTAGGAAACTTTCAGGAACACGAGGCTCACGAGCAATAGTCAATATGCTGGATAATCTCAGGCTGTCATCAAAGAGAGCCGGGGACATTCAGAAAACTTCCATTTAATGGCTCCTAAAAAGAGATATTGCTAATATTTTGAGATAAAAACCAGGTCAACTTTACTTAAACCCTCAACAGGAGGAGGTATTGCTCTCCCTCCCTCCACTAAAATTACTAGGTGTAACCAAAAATTCAACCCCAGGTCTGTATAAATGATACCGACTTTACTGGTGTAGTGCACAATACGGAGCAAATTTACATTAGATGAGAATATGAAAAAGTAGAGAAATATAACAGAGGAATAAACCCTCACCTGGCTCGATAGTTGGTGTGATTTAGTTAAAGATGCTTCAGAGTCCAAGCTGGTTCTTTTCTCCCATTCAGGAACTTTCCTAGTTATTTGGATGTGGATCTCTCCACCCGTAACCCCTCCCAGGGGTATCCACTTGTCAAACATCTGGTTTGGAGGCAATCTCTGATATTCAACTACACAGTCACCTATACTTGCTGCCGGTAGCAAAGCATTATGGTCCTTCACATGCAACTCCAATGGACTTCCATCATCAGGGAACTCTAAGGTCTGATTCCATTGAGGATTCAAGGTCTTATAGACAACCTGAAGACCAAACCAAAGCAGAGCAACGATTGCAGTAGTGTAAAAATAGTTTTCTATAACAAATCTAAAAGAATTTGGCATAATGAAATGACATTACTCATAAACATCTCCAGGTCAAGCATCTACTACAGAGCACATTATCCCGACCAATCAATCATAGGCTAATGCTTAACAGTGAAAACATAGCGATGGAAACTACAGAAAGAAGAGACTTAAGGTGCAGAAGAACTGGCATACTTCAGACTAGATGTCGAAACAGAAGAAAAAAGAACAATGAAAGTGAGACCTATGAATAACAACAAAGAGATAAAAGATGTCAAGCACCCGGATTTTCCTTCATTAAGGAGACTTACAGCATCAATTCAAACTCTGATCTATAAGTTGGCCACTGAAGAAAAAAAAGCATATAAATTGTAACTGAATAAGTGTTATTTATGAATGGGGAGTTCAAACCTTAGTTCTCTTCTTTAAGTTTCCATACTGCACCTTTACATATGGATCACTGGTCCCTCTGATATCAGCAGCTATAAGGTCTTTTGCTTCAATTATAACAAGTTCAATCCAACCATTGTTTGAATCTGCACCTGAACCCTGAGATGTTCAGGAGAGGGTAAAGGTGTGGAAATGGAAAAAATATTAAAGTAGGAACATCAAGCTAAAGCATAATAACCCACTGAGACAACATTTTAAGTTTTAACATATACCAGGATTGTGGGGAAAGAAAAAGAACATTAGAGTAGGAACATCAAGCTAAAGCATCACAATCCACTGACACAGCATATTGCAAGATTTAACAGATACCAGGACTGAATGTACAATCACAAACTAACCCAAGGGGAAAAAGAAAGCAAGCAAAAGAGCGTAACATGTATGCCCGGCTAAGTATTGTCTAGAAAAAGGGTAATGATTAAGCCATTCCTGTGCCATTCATGCTCTGTAGGCATTGTACATTTAAAGATAAATGGTACCTTGGTTCCTTCGGAGTTACCAATCCTGACTGCTTCAATTTGTAGCCTCACTTCTCCTGAATTCGCTTTTTCGAGGGGAACCCATATGTCCCTGGTTATACCATCCACCAGCCCTTCCATGTTCACTCGTGCACTTCCAATGTTATCATCTCCAAAGATTTCTTCATTGTAGCACTTAATCATGAGGCATTCACCACCTCCTACCTCATCAAATTCAAACTTCTGGTTCCAGGCAGGATTAGAAGCATGTGCAGTTTTTGTTCTCTGAAGAACCTGAACACAGATTGAAGTTTGAAAAATATAGAATTGGGATAACCTGTCTACATTTTCAAGGTCTTCAATTATACTTTAGAAACCACCAAATCCATTAAGAAAGAACTTACCTTTCCGTATTGCCACTTAACATATGGATCACACTTCCCAGTTCTTTCTTTAGTAGTGAGGTCCCTTCCCTCAACAACAACTAAATTAATTTTCCTTCCCGTCTTCAGCAGATGATTTGAAGGGCCATATGCTGGTTGTTGAGAGCTGCCATGAAACTTGTTCACACTTATTGTACCATCAGAAAATTGCCATTCTTTCAAGACAAGTTTGACTCTTAACTGCAACATGAATTGAAGCAACAGAAATACCTTAGCTGCTATCACTGTATCTTTCTGAGACATAAAGGATATATAACAAGCTTAAGAAAAAATTAGCTAAGATTGTTATAAGAAAATTAATTCAAGACCCTGTTGGGACCACTGAGCAAAGTAATGAGGAACCTCAATAAGTTCACACGCAACCAAAGTTATCAACAGTTTTAAACTTCCAAAATCAAATTCTTTCACAATCAAAACATAGCTTTTTAGGACAATTACCTTATAACTTATGCATTAGTGTACAGATTACATAATGCTTATCCATGTTCTGACATTGCACAATGGCAAACAGGTTACAGGTTAGGCCAAGCCAAGAAACATGGCCTCAATGGCAGATATATCAAGTACCAGACAAGTATAATTTCCTGATTGCCAGTGCAGTCATTTTAACAGTCACAGTATATGAAATATGAATCATAAGAATAGATGAATATGAAGTGGGGGAGTCAAAAAGCAAGAGATATTAAACAAGTATCAAAACTTTTTAGCACCAGAAGCAGGAGATCAGAAAAGTTAAAATAACTGTTTTACATGTATGGACTTTAGATTCTTTTATGTACCTCCCCTGAATCAACTCCCTCCAATGGAACAACCATTTCAACTTCTTTTCCACAAAACTCAGCACGTTCGGCTATCACACCAAAGTCGGGTCCTATTGCCCAAAACATAGATGAATCATCTGCAACGTACTTGATCTATTCAAAAGGTCAAAAGAACTGAGTGGGAAAAAAATTAAGGATGATGGTACAAAATAAACTCAAATCATACATGAAATATTTTGCTCTCAATTAAAGAGACATGTCGCTTTAAGCTAATTTTAGCCAGCAACATAAAATTCTTATATCCATCTATTAAAAATTTTGTATTTTTTTTGGAACTAGATGCATTTTGAAAATATTTGTTCATTGAAAGTTCCTATATTTGCTTGAGAGTTAGAGCTGAAGCATAATCCACATTTTCAGGTTATCTAACACACTTCCCTTCATTGAATGGTTTAGTTCCACTCAGCTACCATAAAACAAGTCACGTATCCTTATCATTATGTTTAACAGTCCACAACCCAATCAATGCATCTAACTTGCTAAAAAGAAAAAGCTTTCAATAATTAGCTCCTAATTCTTTTTCTAGACAGCGTTGCTTTGAGAAACAAAAATTAACTTCTTAATTCAGAAAACAAGGGCAACATGAGGTAGTCATAGGACCTTTACACATGTTTAACAAACCAACGTACCCATAGGTCCTCTTCAAACGTTTGTAACACAGTAAGGGATAGATAAAATTACAGACCTCCTCTTGCTAATGTATAAACTATGAACTGACATCCACAAATGTGAAAACTAAAGCATGGACTGAAAAGACAAGGGTTTGAAGTTTTTAGTGTAAGAATCAGTTTACTATTGAAATTTGAGTATCCTAAGAATAGATTGGAACTGAAAACTCATAGGGCGCATATGCAACATAACAGAGATTTACTATCATGCATAAAATTCATGCCGGTGTTATAAAGCTGAAAATACATACATATCGAAAGCAGACCTATATGAAGTCACAAGTTAAGGTTCTTAATTACCTAAGAGTTTGAACGGTAACTTCACCTTTATCTCACAACTTCCTACAAAATCATACTTCACACTGCCTGGGGTGAAAACGTAAAGCTGGAATCGTAGAATTCCTGTATCTTCATGCAAAACCATGTTGAATGTTGAATCATATCTAGGATTTAACCCTGGTATTGCATCTGTTCTCCTTGTCAATTGCCCAAGTTCAACCTCCACAAATGTATGCAGATCTTTGTTACCAAACTTTTCTTCTAAACTACCATTCCTGTAATATAATTTTTTTGATGGGCTCCCTTTGAAACTATTCCCAGAAAGCTTACTAGCTGAAATGACTGAAACATGTATGATTCCCCCAACAGCCTTCTTCCCTAAATCCACTGCTGGTAAACTGAAGCATCGACGGCGAGGTTCAACCATAGTCTTCACTAAGGTTTCAGTAGCAATTTTGACCTGATGGACAAAGCAAATTAGAAAAAGGAACATCCATATCTAAGCTTTTCATTTGTACAAAAGGTAAAAAGAATATATTTAAAGAACCCAATTTCATATATAGCTAGTTATCATAAACCAACTATAATTCCGTAGAGATCTAAACAGTTATCAGATCCAAGAGAAGAAGCATACAGCTAACAGTTCTGCCGATATTAAATCATTTTGATAAACACAGCCAAGAGAGAAAACTAAAGGAAGATAAAATTGAAAAAGCACAGTACATGCAAGCACAATTGTCGCTGACCACTTTATACATGTTCTGTTTATAATCAAAGAAACAAACTCCACCAAAGTGAAGCAGAGTAAAACAACTAGCTAAGAGAAATACCAGCCAAGAAGAAACACCAGGAAGCTCTGTCGCTGGAAGTGACTGGCTTCCACCACTTCCAAAAGCAATTCCTATGCGTACTTCAGGGGTCGATACAAATGAGTACAATATTGCTCTCCCTTCCAGAGCTGGCCTCAAGAGAAGCTGTAAAATGTTGACAACCAGTCAAGTAGCAAGATAAAACCGTTAACAATCAATATAATTTCTAAAATTTTACATTTGAATTGTATTCTTCAGGATTCACCTATGGTTTGTGTGGGACAATGTAATCTGTGTAATTATGTCCAGATTTTGTGGGGATTATGTGGTCCTAATTATGTCCATAAACTTAGGAAAGAGTATCCCATAAATCATGGGATCTAAAAAATCTGTACAAATTGATTTCCTACCTTGTACTAGGGTTAGTGTGTATAAAGCTATTGTATGTCTATTAGTTACTTATGAATAAAATTTCTCCTTTAAATTCTGTCATTTTTGTCAGTTTGTGTGCAAGAATTTTCATTGAATTTCATGCTTTGCATATTATTCCGTTTATTGTCCATTTTGTTGAATAGTATTACCTACCAAATCTCTGGTGTAACTGATAGGATCTTGTCCTTGATTTAAAATTAAATAGGAAAAATCAAACTTGTAAATAAAATGCAAACACATCTTGATAAAAATAAACAGATTTTGTGGTTGCAAATAAAAAGACATGGTTACCGACATAGTTGTCTGTAGATGAAAACAATTAACTTCCAATTAATAGTTTGCACCGCCAACAATTTGTAAGTCTGATGCTGAACTAAACAAACCATTCACTTCTGAGTAATACTGATAACTTAGCCCACTCACACACAACACAACTACAAGGTGCACATGAACATAAACATATACATCAAAACAACAACAATCAAATAGGCACAGCCAGCCCCTAATTCACTTCCTGAAAAATAGTAATTAACATACATCACCCTTGATGTGGAGGCTGTTGATAACTATACGAGCAGTTCCCTTAAATGGTTTGGCTAGCTTGGCCAGCAACATAATGCTCATGTCACTTGTGTCCCAATCAAAACCCAGACGCATAATTTGCTGCCAAACAAATAAGAATGCTTCATCAAATTACTTGATATGTAAATACAGGAGTAGAATGATAGAAAATGATACCATAACTTATAACTTTAAGTGATGTTTATGTGCATCTCTTTATCCATTAAGGGCCAACCTTTGTGCAACTGTGGAATTATTTCACGCTAAAACAATAAAAGAGTGAATTGAAAACTGCAGAATAATTGGCTTCAGATTGTTACATAGAAAATTAATGCAAAGCAATCCTAATGGATGCATACAGAAACTATTGCATAAGAAGACTCTAAAAGTTCACTTGCAAAATTTGGAACAGTGAGGCTGGAAACCATACCTGATCACCTAAAGTTGACCAGCTAGTCCCTTGTAAGCCCAGGCTAGGTGGGCAAGAACCTAGTGAAAACTCCAGCAGTTCAACTTTTTCCTAAAAAGTGCAAAATTTCCTCAGTAAACAATAACGTTATTGCTGAACATCACAACAATTTTTGTCAATCTATTAAAAACAAGAATTGAATCACTTACTATAAGCTTTGACTTGTTCTGCCTCAAACGTTTCTGCAGTAGAAGTTTAAGCTCATAAGCAATTAAACAGCAGAATATGCAGTGAGGATTGTTTTGACTTATGAGAGAGAGATGTGACTGTTAATCACTTTATTGTGCAATAGTAAGCACATGCAACGAGCCCGTTTGATATCAACAAAATATGACCACTCCCAAGATTTTATGTAGTTGTAACCATATTTTTTCTAGAATTGTCATACTTTTTATCCCACTTTCAAATACTAAAGCAAAATTGCAGGAAAAATAAGACTACAGAGGGTTATGGTAAGTGGTTAATGAGAATTTGAATACAACTTCACCCAAGAAAAAAGTGCCGTCAGCTGAATATTCTATTACTTTACGTGCTAGCATGGCCTCTTTGTCAACAATAAGTTGGAAAAAACTAAGGAAAAAAAAATATGAAGATTGCCGAAAACGATTTGATCACATAAGGAGAACACACAAGCAATGAGCAGAAGATAGATATTGGTTGTGCAATTATATTCCACAAGGAAATCAACATGGCCTGAATCTAACCTCAACCATTGATGAGAACCTTTTTGAAAATTTTGGGTTAAAATAGTTGAGCCAAACTTCCATAAATAGCTTGTTCAACCACTCACAATGTTCCACTGGCGTTATAGGCTGTACAATGGCGCGAAATGATCAAAAAGGTTCCACATTATACAGAAGAAATTGAAGCAGTCCACAGGAAATAAGAAGAAACAATAGGTACCGAGGTGCTCAACACTACTCGCTTCCATTTTTTGTTCAAGTCTTCGACAAGTATCTGACGTTGATAACTGTAATACTGCAAAGTAAAGTCCGGTTTCGTAAGATTTCCATCCACCATCATTTAAATCCTCAAAAGTCCCTAATCAAACCACACAACCACAACACATGCAGCTCAAAGAAGCACGGTTCTGGCATATACTAAACAAACAATTCACTGCTGCGAGAAGAAGAAAGAAAACAAATCCACGAGCTTTATGAGGAAAACAGTTAGAATTTTAAAGATTTCATGCCGCCTCTACGTAACAAAACAAAGACAGGTATGGATAAAAAAAAATGACACGGAACAACAATCGAACTCCCCGAATTTCCCTCTCAATGAGAAAGCTATTAAACAACCTAGACACAAAAGATCAACGCAGTATGACTTGGAGCAACCAAACAAAATTCAGCCGAACAGCAGCAATCATTCCAAGATCCATTCGAACAGAGGCTATCAAAAGCAGAGAGAGAAACATAGACAATTTTGTAACTTGCCTGAACAGTGGCCCAAACAGCGACAACAAGAGGAACCCAGTTGGAGAAAGTGAAAAGCCATCTCTCAATGCACCAAACGACGAAAACCAAAGGGATTAAGAAAGGAAGAAAAGGCTTTTCAGCAAGGAGTTGATTAGAGAATTCCAAAGCCTCTTCAACTTTAAGAAGAGCTTTCCTTCTTATCCTCAACATTTTTCTAAGCCAAAGAAAAGAATCACCTTTTGCTTCCCTTACCCATGTACACCATTAAATTAGTTGAAAAAGAATTCAAGATCCTTGTTAAACTCTCCAGAAAGGAAGTACAGGCCAAAATGGGAACTGCCCAAGTGAAAAGATGGTGAGAAGATAGGATGTTTATTGTTGGAGGAGGACTTGAAAAGGTTGGAGAGACCGCCAGCAAGTCTCCCACTGGAGACGAAAAGTCGTTGGAGTCAGCAAGGTCGTTTAATTGCGCATAACTAATTTAGAGTAATGATTTAATAAAATTATTACTCCTTTTTATTTAAGACAAAAACGAAGGATGAGCTTAATAAGGGGGGGAAAATCCTGATGGCATGTCTTAGTTGACTAATGAATGTCTGAATTCCAACTTACTAGCTGTATTATAACAGCCAAGCCATTGTTCCATGGGTCCATGAAAGAATCTTCAAAAGCAAAAGTTTAATTATCAATATGTTAAAGAACCTTTTGTATTATTCTCCTTCCGTGGTGCGTGTTGCTAAGAAGTTTGTTTTAAACAAGACTTGACATTTGAATTTTGACTTTCTGGAACCACATCAAATTGAATATTATGATGATGCAATAATTGCACTTGAAGGCAGCTTTTTTAGATTTTCCCCATCTGAACTGAATTGTAGATCTATAAATACTTGAAAGTTGAAAGGGGAGCATGTTGTTGATGGCTTTGGGGTTTGACTTCCACGAGGATATGGCATATAAACATAATTAAAAAGCAGAGCCATCCATTTCTGCAAATAAATACCAGACTAGCAGGTTAACACTGCACAAATGCGCAGTGAAAGTGTCCAGTGAATTTATACGCAGAGCAAAATTTAACATGACAGTTAAATAAAAAATAATTTGAAAATGTAATGAAATAATCATCGGTTGGGAGAAGAACTAAGATGAAATGACTTTCTTTCAGATAAGATAAAAATAGTTTACATGTCTACTACTGACATCTGCAGTATAAAGATA
>JANTPM010000006.1:26390482-26403825 GCA_025434745.1 Erythroxylum divaricatum
CAAGAGAAAGATCGTGCGGCGTTCAGAAAAGTTTTCAGGACGTGCTAGCACACTACAGCCGCAGCCCGGATCGTGCACGCTCGTGTGGATACAGGTAGAGGGCATTAGCGATTTGCAGTGTCTTGGAATTCGAAAAAGAAAAAGAAGCAATCCACTTACGAAAATAAGGTATTTTCGTTAATCCTCGTGTTTTCGATTATATGTGATGTTTTTGTATGGTCTTTTCTGCAGCGTATTGTGAATACTCGGACCATACGCGATCCAACAAAAAGGAGGGTGGCTATATTATAAATAAACAAACAATACTAATATTTGAGTAAAAAGCTAGAAACACAAATTCATATGTATCACCTAATGGTTACATTCAATTAAGGGAAAATCATTACAAGTGCCACTAAATTAAAGCTTTGCAACACGAAGCTTAAGATACGACATTTCCATTTTCCAACCCAACCAAGCATTTAATCTCATTTCCAAGTCCAAAGTCAAATGAGCCAAAAACTACAAAACATAAGCCCATGTAAGTCCAGGTACATCGTAAACAAAAGAAATCAATTAAAGCATAACCAAGAATTCTTTGAAAAATCCAATAAAATCACTTTCCCCCGTTGTTTCAAAGAACCTTGATGCACATAACAAGCTTATATCCAGAAAAGTTATCCAGTTAAACAAATACATAAAATGAACATAAGATTTGAAAGGAGAAACCGAGGCTTTGACAACCCAAAGACAAGACATATCCTTTGAGAGAAATAAGGAAAAATCCAAGAACCAAATCTAAAACCATCCCACCTAAATATATAACCTATTTAGTTCATAATTAAAAAAAAGAACAACAACTAAAAATAAGAAAGAAAACTCATTAGGATGAGTCTTGAATCTTTAATGAATTCTTATTGAAAATTTTTGTATCTTCCTAGAATGCTTAAATCAAGACAATCTATTGTAGAACGACTTCCAAATGACTTCTTACTACTTTCCTGCTCTTTTGTTGCCCAAAAATTTCTTTTCTTTTCTTTAAATATAAACCCATAATTTTTAATGAGCTACCACACAGTCCCAAAATAGGATCATGTAGCAGGCCATGTAGTTATATAATTTCTTTGAAAATCTTCAACGCCAGTATGGTACCTACAAATGGACATGTAAGTGTTGTATTTCTTGATTCAAGGGGTAATACAAGGGTATGTAGGCTATAAAGGAAAGATATAAGGAAGCACTTTGGAATACAAACCTATCAAGATGACATAGTCAGGGGCCTTTCTCCAATTCTCCTCCAAATTTGTTCATCTTATTTAAGTATTTAGAAATAAAAGATTAAATAAAAACGTTTCTCATTTTAAGTGCCAAATCCTCAAAAATTATCCAAAATAGTAGTATAGTATAAAAGTAATGTGTGACTAGCATACATCCGTATATAAGCATTGCCTATTATTTTGATGGTTTTCTTACATTATTATATACTTATATTGTCAAATATTCTAACTTTTGTAATAAACTCAAATTTAATAAGTTATATAGAAATTTTCAATATCATTGTAAAAATTCAACTACTTTTATTCATAATCTTCCTAAATAAAATAATTATAATTCACATAACATTTATTTATAATATTTACAACAATAAATTCAAACAACTGCTTAAATAAAAAATATTATTGATTAAAATTATTAATAATTTAATTTTCACAACAAATAGATTAACATACTTCTTATTAGATAACAATAAAATTATATGGAGAAAAATTTCAAAAGGGCTTTAACAATTTAGTCCTAAAATGAAAGTATTAATGAAGAAATTTGTTTATTGCAAACAAAACATATTAAAAAAAATGATTATATTATTGGAGATGGTGTTTTAAAGACCGGATTAGGCCGAACCGATCGATTTTACCGATGAACCAAACTACTTATTAATCCACAAAATATCTAGTTAATTAATAAACCAGTTGTTTTCTTTAACAAATCGATGCCATCTCTTTTTAAGTATATGGGGGCCACAATCTAAATAACTTGTGAGACCCACCATCCATATCTTCTTCTTCTTTTTATTGGAAGGGTCTCAATTATAAGAAGGTACCTTTTAAGCTATCCACTCTCAGACTAATTCCTGCTTGAGTCGGGTAGGTCTCTTGCAGAAGGTAAAACTCTAATTCTAAGTTTTAAATGACTATATACATGAGAGTAGTTCGAATTCGTAACCTCACTTAAATAAAAAAAAATCCCTTACTAACTCACCTGGACTGAGGTTACATTTCTTAGTTCTTTAACTAACTATTAACTTTATGAACATGCGGGACTTGTTACGGGCCTACGACCTACCGTGAATTTCTTCCTCATTTAAAATGGGCTCAGTTTTTGAGTTTTCGTTGTTGGAAAGTTGAGATTTACTGGGTATATTTGATAAATCCTTTGAGTTTTTAATAAATTATATATTTTAAAATTTATATTCTTTATTTATCTCTTTATATTTTTATTAACATTTTTGTTTTAAATTATTATTGTTAAAAATAAATTACTATTTTTATCTTTAAAAATACTAAATTTATTTAATCTTACCAATAAATTATATTTGTCAAATTTTAGTTTCTTAATTTATCTCCTTATATTTTAATTGAAAATTTTTAAATTATTATTGTTAAAACTAATTATTATTTTTTATCATAAATTTGTTTATTAAATTGAATTATTAATTAGTGTATATAAGTAATTTTGTTTAAAATAATTTAAAATATGTTTAAAATAATATTTAAACTATACAAAGATATGTTTAAGGGACATTGAAAAATTTAGAATATTTTTTATTGACTTTTTAAAAATACACTTACACGGGTCATTAAATAAATGATAATATAAAATAAAATTTTAATTATTATTATTATTTATAAATTTATATTAGATTTAATCTTAATCTAAATTATTAGATTTATTATATATTAATATGCGTTACTTAATCTTTTATTTTTTATTTTTTATTTATTACGTACTGATTTAATATCGGACCAATATTGATCAAAATTTTAAAATTTAAACTTTTTTCCGGTCCAATTTTTAGAACCAGTAAACAGAAGCAGGAAACATTTAATTGAAGCAAACAGAAACAGGAAGACGCGGGAATGGATGACCGTGCAAGTCACGTGCATAAAAAAAGAAGAAAATAAAAATTATAGAAGCTAAAAATCCTTAGGCCTCCTGCCTATATTTTTACACGTAAACGATAAAGAAAAAACAAACTTAATTTCCCGCCAAAAGCGCCGCCACTGCCCAACCGATATCTCCGCCCACAGCGCCACATGCCCAACTGTTTCCCGACAACCCCTCTCCTCTTCCCACGTCATCGTTTCACTTGCAACGGCCACCATACCTGGCAGCGCCACCAATTTCAAATATCAAAATAGAAAATTTTTAAAAAGAATATGTTTCGTGTTTCCCAAATGAAAAGTCCTATAACTTGTAAATTCCACGTGGCATAATCCAAGTGGGCAAAACTGTTTCAGTCCTTGTGGACTTCCCTCATAACACCCATGCTTTGGCCTTAATATATTTATATACACGCCCCAATCTCCATTTTTCTCTTCCTTCCATCTCCACCATCGTCGTCCTCAATTTAAGGTCCCAAAATTTGCTATCTTTTACCAGAATTTCCAAATTTTTACCTTGTTCAGACTTGCCCATGTTGATGTTTCCTGTTTCTTGTGTGATCTTACGGCCTCTTTCTTGAAAAAGCACCAATCTTTTTCCAAACACAGAGTACCAAAAACATCACCAACATGAGTCCCACGCATTTTCATGACAGCCATGCAAACACCAACGGTGGCCTTAGCACACCTACACTGAAGGTGAACAAAGGCTCGTACATGATCAATAAGAAATCATCGTCGTCCCCATCCTCCTCCCTGACGTCGTCGTCTTCCTCTTCCGTCACCTCTTCCCTTGGCGTCACTGGCTCCAGCAAGACGTTGCAACGTCACCCCGTGATCATATACACACATTCTCCAAAGATCATCCACACACAGCCTAAAGATTTTATGGCACTGGTGCAGAAGCTGACAGGGTTTTCTCGGTCCGGCGACGATGAATCTTTGACGGAAAGGGGGAAACTAGAAAAGGGTAATGACGAGGAAATGAATAAGAACAGGAGGATTGCCAGGAGTGATGATAATGAGTCATCGTCGGTGATCACCGATGAGAATAGTGGGAGCATAGGTGACGGACAAGTGAATTCTTGCTTCGTTCCTCCAATTTTTGAGCCCCCTAATCGTTATATGACTAATATCCCGGCGTTTACACCAACTTCAGCAGATTTTTTCTGCCCCCACCAGCCATTTTACAACTATACCGATCCCTTGTTTTTCAGTTCTGCACCTAATATCAGAGCCTCCATTTCATCATCTTCTACCGTGGAGGGAATGAATGAGTAATCCTTCTTCAATTTTTTTCTAAGCGTGGTTTTTGGGTTTCGATTACATTCTTTGGTATATTTTCCTTTTTGGAGTGTCCAATAGGTGTCGCCGTGGCTATTCTTTGATCTCTTTCTGTTTTCAGAAATAGATCTCCACCAATAAAATTGTGTTCCTTTGTGTGGTTAATTAGTCTTATACAGGGGGGTAAAAAAAAAACAGAAAGGGAGGAAAAGAGAGAAAAATGGAAAGCCAAAAGGTCAGGCAGGTTGTTTTTGATATCTTGCGCTCTTCTCGGTTGAGATTGAGTACGAATTTGGATTGAATCGTGATATCCTAGGGAAGACAACAGTTTATGTTCTACGAATTTGGATTGAATCGTGATATCCTAGGGAAGACAACAGTTTATGTTCTGCTCCGGAAGGCAATAATGTTTCTTTTGCTTAGATATAAACTAGCAAATTTTCTATTACATGCTATGCGTTTCACTATGTTTGCTAATCTTCAATCCTGCACACAAAAAAAAAAAAAAGGAAATGCCAGGATGTGTCTTGTCATTTTGTGAAGGGCACACTTAATTTCTATTAACATGGTGATGCCGGTGAGAAAAATGACGCAGTTACTTCTTTTTCACTTCCTTTTGTCTTTGGAGAAGTACAGGAGCCGCAGGAATGCTATACCACCAATCTCTTAGTCTCCTTGCCCATCTCTCTGCACTTCCTCTCCTTAGAGGTGAATATCTCGTAAATGTCTCCAAGAAAGTGAGCAGTATTATATTCTTGATAGGTATGAAAGCCAGGACCAAAGCCATTAATGTAAGGGTTATCGCCAATTTCTCAGTTGCCTGGTCATCTCAAAGTCAAATAACATCAGGCATTTCATTGATTTACTATTTAATTAGAGCATAGCAGGATAGTCAACATGCTTTTGATGTACTATGTCGACTAAGAAGAAATATTACATGTATGTACATTCACACACACACACACACATATGTACGAGTGTTCAAGGAAAAAGACAGAACGAAACCTGAGGAAAAATAGACAGCAACAAGGCACGTAACTTGAGTAGGAAAATATTTCCGTCCTTCATGAGCTGTTCAACTTGGGATATTGCATTTTGCACAGCCAAAAGTCGCTCCATTGTGTTCATGGGTGGGGGTGCCGTCACCTTAAGTGCATCAATAGGTCTTCCTTGGTTACGCCATCGAGTAATTATCATAAAGATTGCCAAAAATAGGACAGCTATTCCAAAGGCATAACCCAGCCATCCCCTAAAAAGCACATCCCATAAGTCCTTGGAATGGAAAATTATCAGTTTATCTATCTATCTATCTATCTATCTATATCTATATATATATAAACAGAAAGGACTTCATTTGAGGACTTTCATCTCTTAATTCAAGCATTAGAATATGATTTAAATACGTATTTTCTATTTCCTGCATCAGGCGACCACCAATCCTTAAAATACGAGATACGAGTCTCACCTCCAAATTACATAACCGAAAACCAAACAGAACAACAAAGACTTCAGAGAATCATTCCAATATACTAAGGAGAGAAGCAACTTCACAGCCTCCAGAACTGGGAAAAGCAATCCCTGTAGAAACAGTAGACAGTTAGGAACAAACTGGGGGTTATGTACTACAAAGCACAGTTAGCAATACGAATGATTTGTCTGTAGTGGATTTGAGGATAACTTTTACATTCCAACTATACTACACTGGATTTGTCTACATTATAGGAAAAAACAAGTGCAACTGTAACTGCGGATGAAAACTTCATTTTTCAAGCAAATATGCAGAATAATACAATTCAAGCAACCAAGCACATAAGAGGGATAGGGGTTGAGGGGTCCTTTACATACAAAATGTTCCCCATGTCAAATGTTTGTTTGTTTTCTTTGTTTGGATACTAGAGGTAAAATGAAAAGAAAGTCCAATGAAACTTTTCCTCCCTGTCCACAAACTTTTAGATCCCAAATAAAAGGAACGAGATAGAAAGATAAAGCAAAACATGGAACGCTGACTTAACCTCACATCCTCATCTTTTCTTGACTCTAAGAACACAACTATAACTTAACATGTATGAGAATTTTTACTCCTACCTTTTTTTCATTCCACCAAATTGTATAACATACCCAACATGAAAAATGAGAACAACAATCTCTTAGCACACTCTCTCTCTTCACTTTAGTCCTTCAACTATTTCCTCCCTAAATTTAACCCCATCCAAGTGCTGTAATTACTAGCATTACCTTCATTACAGCTACATTGGTGTCAACACCATCTACTTTAACTCTATCTACTGTCTCTCGTGCAAGAACCACCTTCTTGTAATCATTTCTAGATTCTTTAACTGCTCTTTCCAGCTCGCTAATTTCTCCCACAGCTATCTCATCCACTGCAAAACTGGTCGCGTATGGAGCACTCGAATTCGTTCCAGACACAAGTCCTAAATTAGAGACCATGGTCAAGGCTGACATCGAAGACATTCCATTCACAGCAGTATAGTTGTTAGTACTGTCTAATTCCCTCGTACAGGACATGTTTGCAAGCGTTTCTAGTATCAAATCTCCACCAGGAAGTTGATCACATAGATTAAACATGAGAAGAGTTTCGTAGCAAGCAGAATTCAACGAGCTAATGTCTTGAATGGCTTGTAGTCGCAAAATGCCAAGTACAGCCCTTAGAAGAGCTTCATCCCGTGCAACTCCAGTGATGTGAAATTTATTTACGTATCTGTGGGCATATAAAACTTCCCGGATAATCGCTAACCAGTAATCACGACGTGCATGCCCTTTAAGCTCAGGGAACTCCATGACAACTGGTTCTGATCTATGAAATAAACCTAAAAGGTTAAAAACTATTAAAGTTCTAAGATGCACCTTTCAGTTGTTCAGAATTTTACATAAGTGAGATCAAAATTCTAATATATATCCTATATAAATATATATAGTTCATAGCGCATATACAGAAAATCTGAGTCGTGCCTTACAAGGAAATAGATTTATAGTACACCGCCTTGTCAAAAAGTCGAGTTCCCCATGGTCCAGTTAGTTCAGGCTTGACAACCTGCTTTAATTCATCCGACAAGTCATACATTTTAGGCTTGTCAAATGATACAACACGGAGACCTTCAAAGTATAGTGCATGATCAGTGAGAGTCAGACGACCTGAGGGTATAATTTTATGTTAGAAAACCTTGATATATTGGAAAATTCTGCAAACTGAAATTAACAAGATTTTGTACTAAAAGCTCTTCTGGATCTATTTCTTTGCATTAGTGCTTCAGAGTGAAAACAATAATTGGAAAAGTTGACGCAAACTGAATAAATTTTAATTAATTCACCTGGCCAAGTAGATATTCCTACATGTTCAAGAACTGGCTGAGTGGTGACCGTTCCATCCACTTCTAGAATCTTTTCTCTTCTAGAAGACCGAATTGCAGAAAGAAGTGATGAGTCTGATTGGGTTGTCATCCTTCTTATTGCGCTGTAAAGAAGCATATTCAAAACAAAAACAATAATTTCTCTAGACACATGCTGAGCGTAAATAAAAGATGTGCAGGGAAGTAAGTGATAACCAGCAAACAGAGAACATTAGAACACGAAGAAAAACAAATTGAGGTCCTAATATTAAGCCCTCAGCTTCACAAGACATATCTAAGAAAACAAATAATTGTTATGAGCCCACAAATAGGATCTCATCACAGTTTGGTTCACGGGATAGTCCTCTTGATTTTCCTTACTTTTTCCGTTCTTCGAGATACCTATTCTGAAGCTTTAACAGTGATTTGTAAAAGATCACTAACTCCCCTCTATATGTTCCTTGACTAAAAATATTGATGATCTTTATTGAATATGGTCCGCCACAAAAGGGTAAGAATCCTTATTTAAGAAAACTACCCGGAAAAAGAGTTATTTGTAAATATGAAATACTTCCTAATTAATAGAAAAACATTAAAATAGAAATCCTGAAGTTTAGCTAAGATATAGAAAAGTTGAAATCGTTTGACTATGGCTCCCAATACTAGTACTATTTGTGGTTGCATTTCTTTCCAATAAATGCGTCCACAAAATTACTCCTCTCCTCGACTAAAGACTTGTCCTCAAGCTTGAATTAAGGAAAAGACTTCCGAAACTCGATCAAGTAAACCTAAATAGCTTCATCCAATGATAAGCTTCCCCATTCTACTGGAACTTAAACAACACCTCGATTAACTCGAGAACAAATAGTTGGATTAAGGTTTGGGAATAATCTTGCCATCCTTCAAAGGTGCAAAGGAAGCACACTAGTAGGAGGAAAACCTAAAAACCATAATAAAAGGTCGAAAAAATAATGAATCTTACTATGCTCTGGAATTTCCAACTTATAGGCAAACTTGCCAATTTGCTGCAAAACTTTGAATGGGCCATAAAACTTAGGAGTTAGTTTATGAAGAACACTTTTCCCAAAAGACCGTTGATGATAAGGTTGCAGTTTCAACCAAACAAATTGCCCAAGTTGAAACGATAATTCTCATTGATGGTGATCATAGGCTTGTTTCATTTGGAGTTAAGCCTGCTGTAAATGAAGATGTATTTAAGCCAAGACAAAATCTCTCTTTTGCAAGGAACGATCAATCTCCTCCAAACGGCTATAACTAGGTTCATAGGACAAGAGAGGAGGATTGCAACCATAAATAACCTAAAAGGATGTCACACCAAACGAAGAATTATAGGCAGTGTTATAACAATACCGGCCCAAGGAAGCTAATCAACCCATTTTCTTAATTTATCCCCGATAAAGTAACATAGATATATCTCAATAGTGCGGTTCACCACTTCAGTTTGACCATCTAATTAAGGATGATAAGTAGAGGAAAAGGCTAAGGTGGTACCACTTAATCAAAACAATTCTTTCCAAAATGTATTAATAAAGATTAGGTCCCTAACAATAGTTTCCAATAACCCATACAAACAAAAAATTTGAGTGAAGAAGACATGAGCAACAAAAGTAGCCTGTACAGATGAGAGAGAGGGATGAAATGGGTGTACTTAGAGAAGCAATCCACTGCTGCAAAAAGGACTGATTTTCCTCCAACCTAAGGTAGCTCATTTATAAAATCCATGAAAATATTAGCTCATACCTATGTTGAAATTGAAAGGGGCTATAAGAGACCAGTCAGATGTAGATTGTCCCATTTGTTTTGTTGACAAATAGAGTAGCTTTGGATAAATTCCCTAATTGAGGCTTTGATTCCTTACGAGTGGAAATCATCTTGGATGTGATAGAGTGTCCTCTAAATACCTTCATATGTGGAGTTGTGAATAGTAGAGATCATGGAGGGACTCAAAGAGGAACCAGTCAGAAGATATACCCAACCCTCAAGATCAACGTTCGGTAATTGTAAGACTGGAGTAGCGGAGAGGCCTCAGGAGGCATTCTTCAAGTTATCCAAAGTCGTTTTGGCTTCATTGTCCCAATAAAAGGCATTCTTCCTCAATAAATTGGTTAATGGAGCAACCATCGTGCCATAATTGTTTCTGTTCAGCTTTGCGGTAATACCCTATCAAACCCTTGATTGTTTGGCTTTTGGAGTTGTCCACTGATACTCCCTTATCGTTAATGCCCAAGTATGTGAGCTAATCCTCTCCAAAGAAGCACTTAGACCGTTTGACGAAGAGCTTGTCTTGGCATTGTGCATGTATTCTACCCAAGTTTTACTATAAACCAAAATGTCATTAAAGAATACTAAAATGAATTTGCAAAGATGGAACTAAAATACCTCATTCATTAAAAATTGAAATGTGGAAAGTGCATTTGTGAGACCAAATGACATGACTAAAAATTCAAAGTGAACATGATGGGTTCAGAAGGCAGTCTTCTCAACATCTTCGAAAGTCATTCTAACCTAAAAGTATCCCGACCTTAAACCTAATTTTATGAAATATTGGGCATCATAAAGTTCATCCAACAAGTAGTCCCCAATTGGGATAGGAAATTTATCCTGGACAGTCCAACTATTAAGCACCTAGCAGAAAATGCCTTAAAAACTTCAAGCTTATTGCATGGATTAATCTGCAGCATGTTTTCCCAAATGATTCTTTCGACACTTGATAGTTGTTCATATAACAAGGAACAATAACTTGCTACCAAGCTTCAATGAAAGATATAAGGACATTCAAAGGAAGTCAATTAAGATTTACATAACAAAAGAGAAGAAACCAATTTTAATTTAGGCAAACAATATTTCATATAATAACAAACGTCACCTTTCTAATCCACCTAGGTACTTGTCATATATGGAGAATTGAAGCCTGCTACCAGTGGACTTAGTAAGCACCTCAAAAAGATTTTCACTGATAACCACATTAGCAATGACTGGAACTGCTGGAGCTATTCGAGAGAATGCTTCAATCCCAACAGTCAATTCATCATCTACCTATAAAGATAAGAAAAATTACAATAACCTTCACACAATGAAGATGCGCAAAGAAGTGCACAGACATTTGAATTCAACAGCGCCCACTTTCAAAGAGTGGTAAAACAAATTGTTTACTATAAACTAGTCTGGGTACTTCTCTTTCTCTCCATCTCTCAGGAATGCACATACACATGTGCCACAAAAGCAAAGTGAGTTAATGATATGGTTTTTATAATTGAGAAACTAACACTATCCAATATAAATAGCATTGAAAGTGGTAACAAACTCGAAAAACCTAGAAGATAATTACAAGAGATAGTGAGTTTCAAAATGATGAATTTCTAAAATATGAATAACTAGGCTATGACGATACAACTATTTGCTAGTAGTTTTGAGCCAAAACCATCAAACAGTTAAAGAGGGCCTTTTAAAGTTGACATATATATAAACAAATAGAATATATTACAACTATTCTTTATGTCTAAGAACCGTGTGTATATTACAATCCTCGTCTTTCTACTTAGCCATATTACAATATGTTTATGCAAAGATGCATATCCATGAAACATGAACATATACTGGGATTAGATGAAATAAAAATGTACATAAAGATACTGCTTTGAAATACGTAATTTGCATCAAAGAACAGTTTTTAACAAATGTCAAGATAGATGAAGTTTTAGCATGTCATTCAACAATGTAACAATGAACAAGATACAATAACCAAATGAGTGAACTTGCATTTAGCGAAGATGCATATCCCTAAAGCATGCACATACACTGGACTTGGATGCAACATAACTGTGCATAAAGATATTCTTTGAAAAATGTAATGTGCATCAAAGAAAAATTTTAAACAAATGTCAAGATGGATGAAGTTTTAGCATCTCATTCAACAATGTAACAATGAACAAGATAATCAAGATAACCAAATAAATGAACTTGCATTCAGTAGAGGTTGGCTAGCTGCTGCTGGGGTTTCCCAAGCCAACATCATATCATATGTCAAGCGTCGAAACTTCTTGTCTGTGAGATGACACATTTGTTGAACACAGAGGGCAAGCGCTTTGAAGCAGCAATATTCTAGAAAGTTCCTTGCATACCGAGATTGATGCTTAATGGAGTCAAAAGCCTCTTCGTTGAAGCATTTTTGAAGCTCACATGTAGGAATATCAAGGATTCTGCACATTTTTCCTTATAGTGCATAAGGAGACAAAATTTGGGGAAACAGAAGGAGTTCACATGCTTATTGATGATGTTGTCAAATCCTATGGAAGAGAGGGAAAATGGCAGATAAATGCGCTAAAAAGTTCTCAGAAAAGCCCAAATTGTAAATTAAAATAAAAATTCTAGCAACATCAATGACAAATACAACAAAGGAACATATAAGATAAGTAGTGGAACTTACTTTGAGCATCTACGAACAACCATATTAGCAAATGGAGAAAGCTCGGATATCCAACTCTTGCGAGTAGATGAAGACATTCTCATCTCCTCAAATTCTTTGCCAAAGTAACTTCTCTTGCTAAGTAAACACTTAAATGATCCTTCTATTACTAGTTTCTCGAGCATATTTCTAGTCTTGCTAGCGGTAGCCATCTCTATTGTCAACTAACTACAAATTTCAAAGTGAAGCCAATTAAAATCCTTTCATTCAAAATGATAATACCCGCAAATTCCTAGAGGAGAAACTACTTAAGTAGTTCAGAATTCAAGAGACATACGCTTAATTAAAATTCAATCGCTATCCCCTCATAGCTCAATCACGCAACAGGCAATCCCAATGTCGGAAACTTCTCAAAGAAAAACCAAGCCCAAATTTTCCAAAACCTGACAACCGAATTCACCAAGAAAACATCTCCAGAAACTTAAATAATCACAAAACCAAGCATCAGACTCAAATGGGAAGTAAATCGTCGTAAGGTTTGAATTTTTTATCAACCCAAAAGAATTTTAGTAAGTCACAAACATAAGCAAAGAATGAAATAAGCTGTCAGTTTAAAAAGCGCACCTGAGACGAATCTTACGGGATCATTTTATAAGAAACCAACTGATATTACACCACAATTCCCAAAAAAAAACCAAGGCAACAGAGAAGATGACAACCCCAAAAGAAACTTGTGGGAGGTGCCCTTTCACGATTCCGTTTTCGAATGGAGTTCGCAGAAACGCTAATTTTTTAAAATTATAAAATATTTTTTAAATTATAAAATAGTCTATTATTATATAATATTATATTATCAAAAAATCATAATAATAAAATTAAAAATAATAACAATTTATTTATTTTAATTAATATTGATTGTCACATATTACATAACTTAAACTCCTTATTTTTGCTATATTTCAACCATATATAAAGATTATCCCCAGTAGTTTGCAATCATACCCACTCTCTTATTCGTCCAACATTTCAAAGAGACATTATGCAAATTAACCCATAAAAAATTGCCTTATGTTATAAAACCGAAACTAAACTTGAGAGAATATTTGGGAGAGGAGAATTCTTCTTATCAAAAAATGGTGTATCTTA
>JANTPM010000006.1:26416951-26439527 GCA_025434745.1 Erythroxylum divaricatum
TTTGGTGTTGTAGGAGGATGTGCAGACTGGAAGAGTTCGAAATTCGAACAATTACTAAGATATTTATAATGTCTATTATTGTTTTATGTTTTGAAGTTTTTCGGTTAAATTTTAGAGTTTAAATTAAGTTTATAATTAGATAAATAATTAAATAATATTTTTAAAAATTATCTTATATACATAATATACATATAATGAAAATTTATATTTATTACTTATTAGTTACCGGTTCGACCATGGTTGAATTCCGGTTAAATCATTGACCCTTGAATCAGTTGCTTCTCCGGTTCAATCACTGTTTCAGTTTTTAAAACATTGGTTCAAACACTTTAAATTGACACATCCTTATAAGAAATCACCCATTTAAACAAGTGTTGGAAATTTTGGTGAGGTACTCTCATCATCTTTTTATGAAATTGAGTATACCATAAGCTTGAAAATAATCTAATCTTCACTATTTAAATGGATATATATGTATAAAAAAAGTAAAAGGTCTTTGAACATGGTTGTAATAAGGCCATAGGCATAAATAGGTCAATAAAGAAAAGCGAATAGGAGAAAAAAATATTAATAGTTAGTAGAGAAAGAGAAAAAAGATCCATAGATTTATCCATAAAATATTCCAGAGAAAATAGATCAATAGATGTATCCTTAAATTACTCCACTAACTCCTTATATGCTTGCAATAACCTATTTTACCTCATTCTTTTCAAATAAAAGAATCCACGTCTATTAATTTTCAATGATGATCCTTTTTCTTATTGTTACTTTTATTTTATTTTTATTTTATTTGACATGAATTTCCCTTTTATATTCCCTTTTTCCTACAAGTCACCATCTCATATAACTTTATTTTTTTGCATACCATACCCAACAACCATATCAAATCATAAATAAAAACTCCACTATTCACGAATTAAGGTGCAATTATTTTTATTTTAGGTTCAAGGTTCTTTCGAAAAGGGTTACAAAGAAAAAGGCTAAAATATATAATAGGCTAAAAAAGGTTCACTAATGTATTAACCTATAAAAGATAGGGAATTTTGATGAAACTTTCTAAGTTAGAGGAGGTGAATACAATTAAGGTTGTACGCGATCCAATACAGTTTGAGATTTTAAACTGTATTAGGGATTTTAATATTCACTTCAAATATTAGGGATTTTAAAAATTGAATTGCCATAATCATATTTAAAGTAAAAATATTTTGTTCTATATTATATTAAAATATGGTAAAATACAATTTAGAGATTAAATCCTTTTAAGATAATATATAACATGTCTAAACTAATTGATTGCATAACCTACTCAAACATAAATTACTGAAACATAAATGACAAGTTGTTCATTATTAAAATATCTTAATTTACACATTTAATTTTTTCTTTTAAAAAGCAAACAAAAGATAGTTAACAACTAAAAAGAATTAAAGAATCAAATTTTATGTGAGGACTGAAAACCTCTTAAATACCTTTTATATGCCATACATTTTAATTATTATTATTAACTACAAATATGTAAACAAGAAGACCAATTAGTGAAGTTAGAGTTGCCATCGAGATGAAGGTCAAACATCATACAATTGTTTTTTTTTTGGAATTGAATAAAATTTCATTAATTGTAACAAAACTATCCCAACACTATAATCACATCACCAAACTAATGCTTTTAGGAAGATACAAGTAGCAAGAATATATTCAGAGAGTTACAAGTTCCATCTGTTCTTGATTCCTAACTATTGTGTTAAAATCTCAAACTTCCTAGCTATTAACAATTAATCTCAACATAGAATTATGTATACAATCAAAAACTAAAATAAAATAGATAGAAATAGAAAAGTTAAACATAATACACTCAAAAATAACTAATTCCTCATTTTTAAAAAAACAACATACGATTTTTTTCAGTAGGACAATTCATCGAACAATTGATAGGCAACCTAAACTCATCTCTACCATTATATTTTTCCATTTTTCATCAACAAAAATACGTTCAAACACATTATTTACCGATCAAAGTTCAAAAAACACACAATGCTGCCACAAACAATACTCAAACCATCGTTTATAAACCCATCCATGAAATGACTAACCTTGACTTAACTTACGAGGATGGACAATAGATGAGAGCAAAGTAGTATATCTGGACAATGGACGATGGACGAGAGAAGATCGATGGTGACAAGAAGAAAACCAAGAAACAAAAACAAGGAGAGAAGATGATGGATGAAGGAGGGGTTGTTTTAGGTAGGTTTAAGGTGAGACAAAAACGACGTCATTTAAAAAAAACGTTAAAGTTGAAATGAATGAAGAAGTTTAACTTAAAATTTTACCGACGGACACTCTTCTGTCGGTACACCTCATGCTTATTCTTCCACCAACCTTGCCGCCTATTTTTATGATGAAGCTCATCTATCAAAGATTTTAGAATATTAAAAAAAAGATTATTTAAATTAAACCACGTAATTAACTCTCATTTTTTTTAATGAATTCAATTCACATATCAAATAATGTGAATTAAATTCTGAATTAAAAAGTCAATCCTTTTTAAAACATTAAAAAAAAAATTCAAATATACACATCATAAATATAGAAATTATTAAAAAATACACACACATTGATTACATACTATTTTTAGTTAAGGATAAAAAAGTCATATAAAGTAGCTAAGTTTATTTTTATTGTGTTCCAAACAATATAATTGAATTCAATTTTAATATTTATAGATTTATTCCAAATAGTATAAATCGAATTTAATTCAATCCCACAAATATAATTAAATCCAATTCATCAATAAATTCAATTAGAAAATTTCCAATCGGCCTGGTATTGGTAAGATAAAGAAGCAGCCACAGCCAAAGACCTGTTACAACTATGAGTACGAGCTTGATAAACCAATAAAACTTGGAGTAAGTGTGTAAGGATCTCACGTGATTGTCATCTCATGGTTAAGGAATGTGTTATGCTTGTGTGATGTACATGCTGCTAATTAACTTGCAGCTTCTTTTCATTGCTCTATCACCATTACGGGTGCTATTGTCTCCTTGGTTATATTGGTGTAACTTTTTTGAAACTAATTTGAATCAATCTCTTGATTTATTTTAAAAATAGAAAAGCACAATTTGTATCATCCAATGCAGATTCTCTCTTCTGGTTGCTTCAGATTAGAGCCCAATCACCATGAATGAATTAATTTGTTATCATAGTGAAAGACCAGATCATTTCTGGTCTTGTCCTAATCTTTCGATGAAGATTAAAGAAGGGCTTATTGAAACAGAATTATTAATTATTCAAACATAGTTGTCAATATATTTGTTGTTTGGGCTATTACTGGCACAGAAGGAGGCAATTGATACACCGACTCGCTGACAACCTCTTTCCACTTCCATTCCATGAGCCCACTGTAGTTGGATACTTGAACTTGCCCATACTTAGTTGCTGCTCCTCTCTCCCTTTCTTTCTCCAACTTCACTTAATCTAAACTGCGAATATTTGGCACTATCCATTTAGTTACTATGGGACCCAATTCGGCACCTTTCTCCCTCTTTGTTCATGCATGCTAGATGACACAAGCTAAGACTTGGTCAAAGAAGGAAGATATACATAAGCACACACATCCAATTCTTATCTACGTTGGAGTACCCACACTGCCCATTCTCATTTAGGCATGCCGTGGCCCATTTTATTTTAATCTTGCCTCTCAATTTCTTTTTGGATGCAACGAATCTATCCATTCTTCGCCTTGGAACTCTTCAAAAATACCAACAGACAAGCGACCAAAAAACTTCTCACTCTCTAATCATGGCTTTAATGAATTGGCAACATCCTTATGATCTTAACTGTCCATTATGATGCAGTGGATCCATAATTAGATCTTCTGTTCCAATTAATTAAATTTCACTTTATTCTATTAAATTTCATTCACATATTTATACAGAAATTATAGAAATATATGAATAAAATTAAATAATTCATGATTAAAAACACCCTTACAAAAATAGAATGCTTCAATCCTACTTCGAGGGCTTTACTACTACTCGCCAGTGTCAAAAAATGAATAGGATTTCTTTTTTTTTTAATCCATTCACGTCTTTCTGACACTAGACAACATAAGCTGTCATTTGATGAACACCTTTTTTTTTTTTTTTCCTTCTAATATCAAGCTTCCTATGGTACACTTTGAATTGTTCTCTCTCTGCCAATTGCTTCTGTCCTTTCAGTAAAAGTTTAGGTCCTGCTGTTCCTTAGATGCTGCTTCTGCCTGCAAGTAGCCTAAAGTATGTGTTGTTGGATAGAAAAAAAAAACCCTAATATTCCAAATTACTGTAGTCTTTAGTGGTTTTCTCTGGACAGTTTTTCCAAGACAAGTGTCACTTGTCCATTCTTGGGTTTTCTATAGACTCCCATTATCGGAAAAAAAAAATCCACCATGGAACTTTTAGTACTGTGTATGTCCTGGTTAGCTTAGAAGTATCTTCTTGTTCATGCCGCTGACGATGATGATGAGCATCATTTTGAATTCGTCTCACCAGGCCTATAAACTTCATTCAATTCAACCTCAATCACCTTCATTGCCCACACAACACATATTTAGGGGAAATGTCAAGTGAATCACTGTACTTGCTCCTATCTAAAATCAATGACTTGGTTATTACTTGTGCCTTGCATGACTTGAGACCCAATAGGGACTTTTTCCTTTATTTTATAAATCACGAGAAGGAGGGTTACCAACAAAAATTCCTTAACGCCTTTGTCAAGTTTCAGATATGACCCGCTTTCAATAGAGCTATTAAGATTAGTCACCATGATTACAACTTTAACGCTTCAGAATAGTAAAATTGTAATAATAAAAGGGAAAATGTTGAATAAGAAATAAATTCTCACACCTGTTTTTGCGAATTGTACACGTATACAATAGAATGGCCACTTGTGCTAATGTTACAGCATAAGGTGGTGATGAATATTATATATGTGTATATATGCGAAAATACAAAAGTATTGGGAAACAGAACATTTCCATATGTTGTAACATCCAAAAATGAAGTCAAATGGACCATGTTGAGTGGAAGAAACCGTGTCCTCCATATCTTTCCGTCATCAATCTCTCCATTTCTTTTGCTTCTCGTGCCTTTGTCCTCTGCATACATGGAAACATAAATGTTTGTCAAAAAAAAAAAAAAAGCACAGATTTCTTGGTACTCTGCTATAAATGCCACTTTTACAAATTAAAATAACTTTACTGAACATTTCCAAAAAAGAATTCCTACTGCTTAGCCAAAAGATTTATGAACAGTGAGGACCTGCAATGTTTCTACGGCATCTGGCTCTGCATTGAAGTCATAAAATGTGCTTGCTGCGGTGAGCTTCATGGATAGAAACTGAATTCAGAAGAAGAAAAGAATTAAATATCTCAGTTCAGGAGTCAAGTCATAAATCCTTTCAGACGATGTATCCTCAGCAAACAGTATGAGCTCACCTCTACTTGATTCTGCAAGGACTGAACATAATTAATTATCTCGTCCAACATCACTGCCATGCCCATGGTCTGCGAACAATGAACAGTACAGAATATGTCACTTAAGTAAAGGTTAACCCTTTTCCCAGGGCAATGAGGAGGATAACACATACCTTGTGGCAGCCAGGGACTATATCCTGTAAGCATCTCAGCCTCTCATTGATTTTTCCTCTTCTAACCTGCTATGCAGGATATGATGTTTAACTATTCAACTGTATTAGGATAAAAGATTAGTATTTTAAGTTGGTTTTGAGTCCAAATATACCCGTTCCGCCAAACTGTGGCTATCAGTAGCTTGACCCCTTCTAGCTCTGACATGGACAACTTCCTTGGGTTTTTCCTCATCATTGTTCTTCAGTCTCTTTCCACTTCTTGAACTGTGTAGCTGTAGTCACAGAAAATAGGGCCCAATTTCATCAGACTTTGTAACGCTACAGAAATCAAGATTAACAGTAACATTTATTGAAAAAAGAGAAGAAGAGTAAATGGAACTGCTTTGAATTGATTACACTTTTCCTCTTAATCCCACTCTCAGAAACTTGTGGAGACGAGTTCATAGGACTGCTTTCCGATACAACCTTTGCTTTTCTTTTCCTCCCATCAAGAGTTTCACTTTCATTTGCAGGAGAGCCAATCGGCTTAGAAACTGGGAGAACGTTCTGGCTGCTGCCACTTTGGTGGAACACAGCATGAAGATTTTCTGTCAAGTTCCCTGGAAATTCTGGTGCCTGTTGGGTGTAGAAGTTGAGATTAGAGTAAGGCATGAAGTTATGACAACTCAAACTTGAATTGTCCAACATGTCACCGTTTATTTCTGTGAATTGGGTTATTGTTTCCATGCTTTGATCAATATCTGAGAAGGGAAATGAGTGTCTAAAGCTTTGCAAATCTGCAGGAAAATCAGCCATTGAACTTTGTAGACAGGTAGTTGTTGGGAGAGGCAAGTTGGTTATCCTCTGGATAATGGTAGGGGCATAAGTTTGTGTATTTATAGTGCGGGAAACAAATATGCTCCTTCTATGCAAGAGGTTTCACATTTTCTTCTTATTGATGAGTGAACTAAAGAACAGAGATGAAATTGAAGCTGCTTGAGGAGGCCACGTGGCGATTCCAGCATCTTTAGTTGTGTTCCCTGATGGGTCCCACTCTCAGGAGATATACCCAATTATAAGGGCCCCCTTGACAAGCTTTTGGCTCCCCAAGGGTTTCACAAAAAAACAGAGGAGCTCCATAAAATAACCAAATCTATGTAACTGGTGGGACTTTCAATGCAGCTGTATATTGCAATCTCTGTTTTTTAAACTCGGACTGGATTGGTCGGTTGGATCGGTCTGATTGGTGACCGATCGGTAGTCTGGTCCGGTTTATTCTTCAAAATCGGCTATAAATTAACCTAGTCTGAACCAGTCAAAACTGGTCAATTGATCGGTCAAACCGGTCCAACTATTTTTTTTTATTTTTTGAATTTTTTTAAATTTTTTAATATTATATATAATTAAATATAATTATTGCATAATTATTACGTCACCCGATTCGACCGGTGGTTGAATCGATCGAACCGGTCAAACCGTTGACTAATAAAGTCACCGATTCGATGATCGGTCCGAATTTCAGAACATTGATTGCAAGTGCTGAGAGGAGTTCAATTGTACCCAAAGCACATAAGTTCAATTCTTATTTTCCCTTATCCAAGCAAAATATCAAAAGAGGAAGAAAAACTGGTATCTCCTTGACCGCATCGAATAATAGATCATCTTTTTAATAAATTAAGTGAGATTAAATCGTAATTTAATTCTCTTATAACTCTATCAGGTTAGGATGTGGGAGCATCTAAGATGAACGATTCCACCTTTTAAGTACAAGAAACTCGCAAAAACAAACAGTCCCGTAACTTAATCTTTTTTTTTTGTCTCATAAATAACGATTATTTAGTATGGGTCTCGAAATTTTATATGTATGTGTGAAAATCCTCAGCGGTCCCATTTTGATAATCCTTTGTTGTTTTTTGAAATTTCTCGGTTACCCTTTCCTTTTAATAATTAATTAACACCTACTTTCATCAGCACCAAAAAATCAAAACAAGATCGTATTGCAACCACTGTGTTTATTTGGCAACTCAAGAGGTGCACTTGGACATAATACGGGCATATCCAATATCAGAAAGCTAAAGAAGAGGGGATTAAAGAACCACTTTCTTAAGTGGTTATGGACATATGACAACATCAGCTAGCTTGTACGCAATCATCGTACAGCATCTACCGCTTCGACTCCCAGTCTACTCGAAACCTCTTTCAATTATAAAGATTCTTTTTCTTGCTCTTTAAAGTTAAAACTGTTGCTTAAAATCTTCAATTTTCATTTAATTACCAACTGTATATAAGGATAAGCCACTGTAACTTTATCCTCTGCAAACTTAAAAGCTCCATCGGTATCTCTGACTTCTAAGGATTGCAACAAGTAGGATTCGATTTAATTATTCGCTACCTATATTTTTATTCATTTTTTATAACCCAATTTATTATTTATTTAAAATTTACCATTTTTACGATTTATTATCCATATCTAACTTCATTAGATTGTTTGAGTTTTTGAATATCCATCACATTGTATAGTATATAAAAATATAATTTTTAAATAAAAAATAAAAAATATATTCTTGTGAATGTTCCAAATCAAAATTACTTATAATAAGTCAAGATTTTGATTTGCATGTCTTAAAAAAATCATAAAATTGAAATAATAAAAATCATAAAATTGGAATAATAAAAATCATAATGTTTAGTGCTAAGACAACATATATTTTTTATAATTAAGAACTGAAACAAAGACAAAAATATCCAAAACTTCAAATTGTCTTTGCGTGAACTCCATAACATTCAAAACTCTATCTCCGTATCATTTGCATTATTATCATTCTATAAGAAAATAAAATATAATGAAAAAAAGTGATGATGGAGGAGTAAAGTAGAGATTTTAAAGCTATTTTTTAGAAAATATTAATATTTTATTATATTTAACTATAAATATTTTAAAAAACAAAAATCGAGTTAATAAAAAACGGATAGAGTATAAGTATCCATCGGTTCGGATTATCACTATAGTCATATCTAATTCTATATTTATACCCATTTTTTAGCATCCATTTAAAAAATATATATTTAGTCTCTATGTCTATTTTTCAGATCGGGTAGTGCAAATATTAATCGAATTGAAAACTCATTACTATCCCTAATGACTTCACAGTTTATCTTTAAATACATGAATCGAAGATTGTGTCTACGATAGCAGAATCTTACTGTTAAAATTAGTGAAGACTGTAGGATTAACTTGTAAATACCATTGATTAAATCACTCATGAAAGTTAATTTTTATTTTCATTGACTATAAAAATTTGGAAGTTAAAAAGAACAACTAGCTCGTTTATGTGTTTATCATCTCCTACTTACATACGATGAGTTCATTCGATTGAAATTCTACCTTTCCCGTACTTATCTAATAATTCGATGATGAAAGTGCATTGTCATAAATCTTTTAGGAATATACATCTCTACTAAAACATCAATCCTCAAATATATTTATTATATTATATCCTAAGTTATATATCACGTCCTTTTCTTCTTTGATCTCATTTATTTCGTCATCTTGTAATTTGTATTCATTTATTTTACAAAAAAAAGATGCCAAATTGAATATAATTTTTAATGTAAATAACCAATCAAAATGAGCTTTCCAGAATTATCTCATAAGATTGCATCGCACATGATCTTCTAGTAATATTCTAAAATAGCAAACCTTAAATTTTGTTCTTAATGATCAAATAAGAGCCATAAGGGTATACAATGAGACTCATTTAATCTCTAGGGTCTCCCACTATGTAAGTTGAGATTCTATAACTTACATTGATTAATTTTTATAACCGTACTTGTATATGATAAGAGTCATATGCTAAGATATTGACTTTTTTTATTTATTTAGAGTGTATGTTTTTCACGAAATACTTTATAAATGTTGGTTTAAACATACCTAATATTTAACCTGAGTTCACTAGTCTACTATAAAATTCATCTTTTAAAACTTTTATATGGCAACATAAGACATATATAATAACCATTTTAATCACTCCAAACTAATTTCCTTTTATTTATTATCTCAAGCAACATTTATGGTTTAAGCTTTATGCTCTTAATTATCACCTATATAATAAAATTTAAACTTGCCTTATCTCTGGTTATTATAAATAATGGAGGCAATTTCTCATATGAGAGGGTCAATCTCTTATTTTTCTTACAAACTCTTTGATTCATATACAAAATATTTCAAACAAATGAGGTATACTTTAGAATCAAGTATTACATAATTCTTATCATATAATAAACAATGTTAATATATATTTTGCAATTAGACATGATAATATAATGAATAAAAATATATGTAGAAACATTTATCAATTACTGTTTATCACTGCGTATGACGTTTTATCATTTATTGTTATATAGTTCATATTCACTTCTCCTTATATAATTATATCTTTCAAACAATTATTCTTAGTATGTATATGCTTGATTTTATAATAAAATTTGTCATCCCTTGCTTAAGTGACTGCCACTTGACTATCACAGTTGATTAATACTAGATCAATCTTGCCTTTAGTGGCTCTTAAATGAACTAAGAATCATCTAAGCCAAATAGCTTCTTATATTATAATTGAAAATGCTATAAATTTAGCTTTCGTTATAGATAACGCAACACAAGATTCTTTCTTGATTTTTTATAATATTGCATCGTCGTTGAGTAAGAAAACAAATATAAGGATATATTTTCTCTTATGTAAATCTCTTCTCCAATATGCATCTATATGACCTTATATGCATAGGTTGTTTCCTTAATAATATAATGCATAATCAATAATACCTTTTAGATAGCATAACAAATATTTGACCTTATATACATTATTGCAGATATGAGACTTCCAATTGCAGTAGAATATAAAACTTTCTTTATTTGTTCCCTTTTTTAAGGGGTTGATGGGCAAAACTTCTTATTAATACCTTCACCTTTAGTAATAGGATTATCAATTGGTTTGCAATCATACATACATAATTGTTTAAGAATTGTTTAAATATAATTCACTTGAGAAAGTAAAAATAATTTCTTTGAACGATCACTTGATATCTTAACTATAAGAATATACGCAACTTCACCTTGGTCTTTTAACTCAATTAGGCTGATAACTAGCCTTTGATTTGCTTAGCAAACTCACAATCATTACAAACAATCAAAATGTCATCTACATATAAAGATAAATAACAAATTTATCTTTGGAGCTTTAAACATTTACATAGTAGTCTTCATCGATCATACAAAAATAATATAAAATAAGTATGTTATAGAAATGAATGTACCACTACCATGAAGACTGTTTCAAACTAGAAATTGATTTTAATAATTAACACACTTTATGTTCTTGAACTGTGTCAATGAAACCTACAAGTTCTTTAATATAGATTTTGTCTTCTCTTTAATATAGATTTTGTCTTCTTCTAATTCTCCATTTAGAAAAGTAGTCTTGACATCCATTTGATGTAATTTAAGATCTAAGTTGGCAATTATAGCTAAGAGGAGAAGGATTGAAGAAAAGCTCTTCACTGGTAAAAATATGTCTTTGTAGTCAATTCTTTCATATCAAATTTTATTTAAAATTTTGAGAACCTATTTGTTTTCAATAGTTTTTTGCCTACGAGGGAGAACAACCAAGCCATATACTTTATTTAATCTTAAAGAAGTCATTTCCTTCTTTATTTCTTTCATCAATTCTTCTTTATAAGACCAATATGAGTCTTATATACATTATGTGAATCATTCTTTTCTTGTAGAATAATCATTTGAAGTTTCTTTTAAATTTTAAAATGAAGTTGGGGATTTATTTTATGATTATTTCAACATAAATGAGGTTTAAAAGAAACAAATTTATGAATGTATTATGCTATATAAACTTTTACTAGGTTACAACCTAACGTGAGCTTGAATTGATTCTTTAAGTTCTATACTTTTTTGACTCAGATGAATTATATCTTCCTAATTCGTTGTAACATAATAATTTTGATCAGAAGTCTCACATAAAAATAGGTTTTTCCCTATTTTACATTTGTATAGAAAGTCATTTTCTAAAAATATGACATCTCATTATTCAAATTAATTACTCCTTCATTACCTCATTTACCTATAAACACATATCCTTTTAATTTTTTGGAGTATCTAAAAAAGATACTTTTTCCTTCTTGGGCCTAGTTTCTCATATTTGTGAGAGAGGTTATGAATGTAGATAGCATACCCCTATGGTCATAGACTTATTCATATCAAGTTTTTTACCTGTTTAAAACTTATATGGAGCACTGGTATCTGATTTTATGGGCACTATATTAAGTACATAAGTGGTAATAGTGCATCACCTTAATAGGTGATTGAAACATTTGCTTATACCATAATGGACCTAATCATTTTTAGTAGCATTCTGTTCTATCTTTTTGCAACACCACTTTGATGGGAAGTTCGAGGAATAGTCAACTATCTTTAAATTCATTTTCATCACTTAATGACTTGAACTTATCAACTAAGTAATTATTATCCTAGATCAATTTTTATAATTTTATTTTCTTGTCTAACTATTTTCTTAACTATACTATACGAAACAATTTAATTGCTTCTGATTTGTGAAAAATTAAATAGACATGACAAAACTGAGTATAATTATCTGTAAAAGTGTCAAAATACATAGTTTCACATCTTACTATTATATTCATTAGACCATATATAAATTAATTGTAATGGATATGTCAGCTTGTATTCCCTTTCTTGTACTGTTACTAACTAGACAATATTTGCAAATATGTAGATCCATTTGATGTAAATCACCTAAAAGACCTCCTTTAGCTATTCAATTTATTCAATTTTGACCAATGTAATATAGTATACTATACTACCAATTTGAATCGTTATTGGAATTATTAGATGACGAAAACAACAAATAACTTATATTACTATTTGAATAAACAACATCCAAAATAACAAAACCATCTAACATAAATCCAAGACCATAATAAATGGTTCTAAGATATAAATCCATTCCAACACATGTGAAAGTTTACATCAAATCCAAGGTTATTCAATACCAACACAAAAATAAAATTTTGTTTAACCTTTGGAGCAAATAACACCTTATGTAGGATTAAGGATCAACCATCACACATTTCTAATTTATATGTTCCAATCTTTTTTATAATAACTCTTAAGTTGTCTCCTACATAAGTACATCATATTTTATATAGGATTTTCTAAAATTTTGTAAAAGCTTTCCTATCCTTCATTACATTGTTAGTTACTCCTAATTTTGCTACCCATAATGAATTTGTTTCAATTGAAAAAAAAAAAGAATAAGAGACATCCATAGAATCAATGTTTGTACTATAAGATTGTATATTTTTAAGATTGCTACAATCATAAGTGTGATCTTATCACAATTAGAGTACTTAACTCTTTTCACGTTCTAATTTTGAAAAGGACATTTTTCCTTTTCCATATTGGTTCTACTTAACTTTCTTAGATTTATAAGAATTGTAATTATTCTTCTTACCTTTTTTTTTTCCTTTAGGCTCACCATGATGGTTACACTTCTTGTTCATAGCTTTGTGTGAGTTAGAACTAACTACATATACCTTAGAGGTCATCTTGGAAGCTTAAATACATTTTTCTTCTAATATAAGTTGCCTTATAGTTCCATCATTTTAATGCTCTTAGTATAAGTTTGATGTATTTTGATGTGCTCCTAACTTGAGGGTAGACATAAATCATAAATTACACTTATTTGTCACTAGCTCAAAGGTCATCTTAGAAGCTTAAATACATTCTTCTTCTAATACAAGTTGCCTAGTAGAATCTTCCATCATCTTGATGCTCTCAGTATAAGGTTGATGTATTTTCATATGCTCTTAACTTGAAGGTTGACAATGGATTATAACTTGCACTTATTTGTCACAAATAACTCGTGACCAATGTCTTGCAAGTTATTTATCTTGTTTTACATATGCCTTAAATGCTTTTGTATTATATGATCAAGTCGTTTTTTATACATCTCAAAATTGATACTAAACTACCTTAATTTGGTCACTAAGGTACCTTTAAAATGTGCAGCCAAAACAAATCACATGTCTTTAGTTCTGAACCCACAAATAATATCATTTTCTATATTGCTCAATAACATAATGTAAGTTGATGATTTCCTTTGAACTCAAATGCTTTTTTACTATATGATCAAGTCGTTTCTTATACATGTTAAACTTGACACAGTGAGCAACCTTAATTTGGTCACTAAGGTATCTTCAAAATGTGCAACCAAAACAAACCACATGTCTTTAGTAGTTTCATGCTTTTTGTATGTTAGACTGTATTACCTTCCCTAGAAATATTTATACTTATACTAAATGGTTCTAAAGCCTTTTTCTCTTCTAACTTATATTTGATTTCCATGCTCTGAATTCCATAATTATTGCCATATAACTTCTCACTCTTGTTGAGCTCGACATTGTTCTTTAAATAATTAGATTTTACTTATTAATGAAATTGAAAGATCACATTAGTTCTCAATCATCATTTATAGAATAACTGAATGCCAATTATTGTAGTCAAATGGAGTCTCATGCATAATACAATTGATAAAGATACTAAAATGATTAAGATATCAATTTCGTGTATAAATAAATGATAAACTTAGTACAATGCAAAATGATTACTTATATTGCCTAAATGTAACTAACCCTATGTGGGATATAGTTAACTAGTTCATATGATAAAGCTCTTGAAGCTCAAATAGAAATAACTGTAATTATTTTAACCAAAAACCTATTGGGAATAAAGTCGTTGTCAATTTCCTTGTTCTATTTTCTCTCATAAACATCATCACCAACCAACTATATTTTTTCATATTTAGTGATTCCAAATTTCAAAGCATGCTTAACGTTTCACCTTCTAGTTATGGCAATATTAAGAGTATAAAAATGTGCTTCACCTTAACATTTGTAAAAGCCAAAACAACCTTTAACATATAACTCTTATATAAGCTATTAACATTAGTAACTTGTTGTGTTAGACCTTCTCTAAGTAATAATTGCATTTACAATAACTAAGTTAACTCGATAATGACATGTCTCATATATGTAACAATTTGTAGATGTTTGGATGTCCTCTTTATAATAGGCATTTTTCATAAAATAAAATTTTTAGGAATAAGAGGTCTATTAATTTTCTACGAGAACCAAAAATCATATACTAAATAAAAAAATTATTTATCTATAATAATCATGAACATATAGTCATAAAATATTAATATTTAAAAATTCAAGTCATTTACTTATAATAATTTTATTGTTGAATTAATTAAATGAATAAAAATTATTAGTTTCTAATTATTATTGAACTAATCATATTAATAATTATGATGAATTTTTAAGTAGAATAATTATTCTAATAGATGAATTGCTTTCATACTTGCGTTGTACTAGCCTAATTTTGTAGCCAAACAATGCTAATCATTAGTTTAGCTTTGATTTATTCATGTACCTAAATAAGGCATTTTCCCAACGTGTCGATTTAATTTAATTTTAATTAAAGTTTTTAAAATATTTTATTGATCCTTCTTAGTACTAAACATCATCTCTTTTTCTCTCCCTAAAGCAATCACCAATAGTAAGGGGGGTTATTAGCATTTTGGTGAGAAAGGGTAGGGATGAAAGGTTTCACCACCATTTATCAACATCAAGCTCCCAAAATGAACCTTCTCTAACATAGATTATTGCTCAATGTCGTTGAGTTTCAATGGAATTCATCTTTAGAGAATTTTTTTTTCACGATTTGCATTTTGTATTTTGAATATTTTTTAATTTTATAGATTTCTAGGGTCCAAACACAAAAACCTATCTAAATTTTAACATTTGATTCTACATCAAAAGTTTAAAACTTCACTCCAATAGACAAAACCCTCAAAATATTCATTGTTTATCCATTATTATGAGAAGAAATAGAAACATTAAACTACATTTTTAAGAGTCCATAATAAAATGGTTTGAGTGAATGGTGATTCTTAAGCCTTCCTTTTCGCTCTCAAAGTTTCAAAAGTTCTTTTATAGTGATAAGGGGATTCATTTTTTGATGTATAGAAAAATAGAATGGACAAAACAACATATTTTAAAGTTCCACATATAGAGATATAGTTCTTCAAGTAATTAATTACGTTGACCATAAACAAATATCATAATTTAAGAGCCACATTTAATAATAAATTAATTCAAATTCAACAAATAAATTTTCCTTTATTTTAGAGATTTATCATTACAATATAAATTTGATTAATTATTAAATCAATTCTTTAATAATGTAAATATAATTAAAAATTATCTTTTAAAATAGAAAAATTAGTAATGAGAGCAATTCAAAAGATAACGAAGTTTAAGTTTTAAGGACAATAAAGACACGTCACAATCAAAATATATATACACAAATGCTATAAAAAAAATAAATTTAGTGTAAGATTGTATGTTAAACTTATATCCATCATTGATTAAATCACTTATAGATATTAATCTTTATTTCTATAGGTTAAAAGAATTTTAGAAAGATTTTTTTTAATTTCAAGTTCTAATCTTTCTAATAATGTTAGTTTTTTATTACTATTTAGCAATTAGAAAAATAATAATTCACCTATTTATGTGTGCTTATGTGTCTATCATTTACCAAGGAGTGTCAATGTTAGTTTATACCCTATAGTCAATCATTAGTTATAATTTAGTTATACAATTATTATAGGCATTCTTTATCTTATACAAATTTAGATATATATGATAAAGTGTAAATCCCGTTACCCGTGTTAAGGTTAAAATTGTGATTAACGAGAAAGTACTGAGAAATTAGGAAATGCACATCATGCTTTATTTAAATATGACATGTATATTTTTGCACATGAATATGATTGTACATGCATTCAATGACATTTTTTGAGTTTAATTAATTTATAAATGTGATTAAAATGTGAATTGTTAGTTATTTGCGTTAAAAATTTATTTGGAGACTATTAGTATTTTTCAAAATTTTTGATAAATTTGAGGTACATTTGGACTAGGATAAATGCCAAGTGGTAAGATAAATTGATACATGAAAAATGTAGATGATTAAGCCTAAATTTGAGTGACATTTGGCATAGTTAAATTGGTGACAATTGGATTAGTAATTAAACGACAATTAGACAAATCTTGGAGTGACATTTGGACTAATAAAAGAGTGACAAATGGCAACATAATGATTGGATTATTGGAAGCTTAATTGTTGAACAAATGGCTAGCATGCTTTAAGACATATGTCTTTGTAAGTTATTGACACCTAGCATGTTGATGTGGCAAATTCCAATACCCAAGTTTCTGCTTCCTTTCTTACTTCCTTCACAGAAATTTGCTCCAACTTTCTCCTCTCTAATTTTCCTGAATCCTACCCAAATTACTGTACTAAAACAAGCTTTTTACCTTACACACAATAGCTAAGAAAACTAGTTAAAAGTTATCTTCATCTTGCTGTTCAAAATCAACCTGTTTTCACCATAAGTTTGTGATGAAATTTGTTTGCATGAAGACTTGATTTAATCTGAAGTTTGAGATGAATTGAAAGCCTAACAAGTAAGTGACAATCTGATCTTTATGATATGTTTGGCAGTATGAGAATTATGCCTGAATTGGAATGACATAAATGGGATATTGGTGAAGATGTATGCTGGAATATTATGAGCTGGAGAATTTTCATTGAATAGACTTCGGTATTTTGATGATATATTGAACTGTAGATATCCAAATACGTTGATCATTGATTCAGAATAAATTAGAGACATATGTCTACAACTTTACTAAGAAGTTGAATGTTAATTCTATGTCTAAGCATTTCAAAATCTGTCTGGAATTAGAGTTAGGAGTTCTGTTACAGTTTAAAAACAGTATGAACTGTTTTAGGCATAACTTTCAATATACTAAATCAAATTGTATGATTTTGGTGTTATTAGAAACTGGAAACATAGTGAAACAATTTTTTAGAGAAAGTATTACTGAAATACACTATTTTTCTTATCATAATGATCATGCAAAGTTATCCCGAAAGGGGATGTTAGGATGAAAATGCTAGGGTGTGCTGGAAGTTGATAACTGGAATGTTTTTACTCAACATGCTTTAGTATTTTGACTATGTTTTAATCTGTAGATTTACAAATGAAATGATTCTTGATTTAAATTGAACTAAAGACATTTTGATACAAATGTTAAGAGAAATTGAATTTGAATTCGTTCCTTAAGGGTCTTGAAATTAAGCTGGAAAGTAAGTATTGGCTTAGGCAGTAGCACTACCAGGGACAGAAATCAAGTCCTGTTATTATTGAATAAACTGTATTGATATAAGTAGAATCAGACAAAGATGTATTCACAAAAGTAATCGTTTATTCTCTTAGCTTTTGATTGGTATAATGTTTGTAATGTTTGGATATTAGAATTGAGATATATGAGGCGTAAAACTTGAATTCATGATCATGTATTGTCCAAAATTTCAAATGTACCCAGTCTGTGGTATTTTGAGCATAACTTATACAATAATGAACCAAATTGAATGATCTTGGTATCATTAGGAACTTAAAACATTGGAGAACAATGTTCTAGAAGGAAGTGTTGCCTAATTTTGTCATTTACCTTATCAGAATAATTATGTAAAGTTTACTAGAAAGCATATTATGAGAAAACAATATGAAATGATCAATTGGGTTATGAAATTAGTTTCACATTATTTTATTATGGTCCAAACCCTAAGTACAAATTATATTAATGATGGTTTTGCTATCTGAATGATATGGTGACAAAATCTCAATAAGATACCTGGAATTGTCATTGAGCATGCATTGTGTGTATTGTCTATACATTGATGTGCATAAAGAAAGACTTATACATTTTTGCAAAATAGTGATTTATGTAAATGTGTTTTGTATGATATAGAGGAGCACATTGGACACTAGTCGGATATTGTTGGACCATCTAGTCAATAACATATTGGAGTGTTCTATGAGTAACTAAGTGGTCTCACCTTGATTCGTTTTGTTTATTACTGAATTGAATTTGATATTGATGAATGTGTATTGAATTTCAGACAATAATTATCCGAGGCATTCAATGCATGTGAATATTATTAGAAGTGCTACTTGTATGTGAACAAGACTGCCTACTTGAATATTCTGATTCTCAATTAGAAAGTTGAATGTCAGATTTATGTCCAATGACCTCTTAATGAATTCTCAACGAAAGTTGAATGCCGGACTTAGGTCCGATGATTATGAGATTTTTATTTTTGAATTATGAATGTTTGCTAAACATGACTTAATTTTGTATTTGATGCATTTTATAAATGCAAGCTTAGATAAAAGCGTTATGACCGGAGTAGCTAGTATAAAAGTGCTTACACTTAGAGCTTTACTTCGTGATTACTGTTTTTGCAATTAGAACTATATTCCGTGATTCTGTTCTAGTTGAGCCCAATGGGCCAGTATCTGTATATGTATGTGATAGGCTCTCAGTCACAACAATAAAAACGAGTGTGAGTCTCATGCATATAGCATTCACATATGATTGAAATTCATTGAATGATTTGTAAAGCTAAAATGTAATGATAAATTGATATGAACTATTGGATTATATGAACTTGTGATTATATAATGATTGAATTTTGTTATATGAGTAAGCCATCGAGGATGGTTACTCAACGGAGTTTACAAAATTCATCAAAAATTGCAACGTGGCTTTCAGGGTTTAGTAAAGAACTCCAGAGAGGCTCCGAGTAAGAGTTCCAAGTCGGGATCAACGTGCATCTGCATATGTCTTCAGTGAATTTTTTGCTTTTGAATTACATTCCTCAAGAATTGTACAAAGTGTATGTTTATGATTTGGTAATGAAATGACTTTATCATTGCGAGTGTTTTGTTCTATAATAGGCCCAAGTGGTTATTGAAACTCTGATGACTTCAATAATGATTGTAATTTTTGTGACTGAAATTGTTTATAAATAAGTTGGATCAAAATTGATTATTGATTTTCTGCATATATGTACAATGTTTTAAACAATTTGTAATGAGTTATGCCGCTCTTGCAGGCATTGTACTCAGATATCACTCATGATGTCGAGTATATGTCTTGCAAGAGTGGGGCGTTACATAAAGTCCATATGATAAATATATATTGCAAATGAAATGATGAGGAAATGATAATTATGAGATTCATATTAAATTTATATTATTTCTAAATTATTCTTGGTCATTATGCTATTAAGACTGGATATTAATAAAATATAAACAGACTAAGATAAGTTATATTTCTTCCTTATAAAAGAAGTAGTAATTCTTTTTAACTAAATTATGAAGATAATTAAACAAATTTGTGAGTGCTAGCTAGATAAAAATCTCATTAAATTAACCCAATATGTGAAATCTATTTGAAATATTACATGTATGTCTATGAAAATTCTCATTGTGATGATTATATAAGTGATCATTTGATTTAAGATCACCAAGTATCTCATGTATGGATTGTTATGTTTCGATACTACTTAATATCTATTCTAGTCAAGGATAAGTCAGTCAGTAGTCATTAGATATAACATAAATTGTATCGAGGTAGTTAAGTGATCATTACAGGATTTATCACCCTAAAGTATTTAGAAAGAACGTTTCATTGTTCTAAATTAATGTTAATTCAAGAAATCCGTGACCAAGTTAGAATAACATTTTGAAAATATTTAATATATGTCATTAATTGAATTAATTACTAATGGTAAAAAAACTAATATGATTAGACTTAAACAAAGTAGATATTATTTTCATACTTTATATCTAATTGAAGTATTGTTTGATGAAAGAATTGAATTATATGTAAAAATTATACACAAAAAGATTAGTTAAAACTAATATTTGGATGGTCATGATGCGTTAATAAATGCTAATCTTGATATATGGATATAAATTATTTAATTAGAAAATTAAAGATAAATTAAAGAAATTTAATTTATCTAATCCTAAATATGATTTAAGGTTATAATTTGTATATATTGCCAATACGTTTAGAAACCTATAAGTCACATACAAAGAACACGTTTAAGAGAGAAAAAGTATTTTAATTAAGTTAGACTTGATTATAAAGTTTGAAAAAATTTATAATTAAACACTAGATAAAGACTAATATGAGATATTGAATCTTATTTAGGCCTAATTGATATTTAATTAGAATTAATTATAATTTTGATTAAAATTTAATTTGAATAATTTTACTAAAATATCCAAAACCTATTATAAATAGACTTAGACTCCAAGTGAGCTAGCATTTCTTGTCTAACACCTCTCTATAATAGTTATAAAGTTCTTCTAACATATTCTGTAGATACCGTTATTAAACACTTATATAGTTATGGCAGTTTAGATGAGCCGATTTAAAAAATGATTTAAAAAACAAAAAATGAATGAAGTTTCAAAATAAAATATAATTTATGCTTTATGCTTTATTACGTTTTATGTGTTAATCATGTTATAAAATTTAAGTGGTCTTAATTTCAAAAAATAAAATACGAAATATGTTTTATAATTATTCTAGTATGCATAGGATCCAATCCAATCCAATCCTGATTTCCTAATAATTAAGAAGCATGTTTTGTTCACATATAGACTAAGTGTTTGTTTGGATGAACTTATGCCAGTAGAGCTTTTATCAGTAGAACTTTTTTTAGAAGAGCTTTTCTAAGAAACCAGTTGACTGTTTGGCTGTCAATTAGGAAAAAAAGCTTTTTTGAAAGAGCTTTATACAATAGATTGTTTGGCAAAATAAAAATAAAAAAATTATATTTTATTTTGTAATAAAAATTATTTATGCATATAAAAGTTAATTAAAGTATATTAAACAATATGCAAAGTATAATATATTAGTTATTATATAATTTTAAACCATATGAAACATAAATAAAAATATATCTAACAAAATTTTTTAAATGGATTATAACATAAGTAAAACTAATATAAAAAATAAATATTAAAACATATTTAAAAAGTCAAATAATATTACATAACTCCCAAAATAAACGTGAAGATGAGTTTGTAGATATTGTGGGAATTATATATAAAACATAAGAACAAAAGAGACTAAAAAATAAGTCTATTAATTGATATGAAAAATCTACCTGAAAAAACGTTTTTTTTAAGAAGCTCCAAATTTGAGCTTTTTAAAAAGCTATATTTTGGCTGCCAAAAGCTATATCTATTAAAGAAGTGTTTTTTAATTTTACAGGCAAACATTTATTTTTTAAAAAATGACTTTTATAGTGAAAAAAAGTGTTGTTGACCTCTCAAAAGTCCATTCCTTTTTTCTTTTGGTATTGGTGTTATTTCATATTTGCTTTGCGTCTACATTTTATTAGACTGGGCCAAGTTTTAGGTATTTTAAAATTCATCAGGCTCGCTTTGCCCTTCAATATTGACATCTCTAATGAGCTTCAATCCAATGCGACTCGGACTCGGAGCCTCCTGTCTGATTCATAAGCTCTGTCCGAAATCAAAATCTTTTTTCTCCAGATGTTTACATTACTTTCTATTCCACTTATTTTTTTAATTTCTATAAATTATTTAGGATGACTTTATACCATCCAATATGGTCGGGGCGGTCGTATTGGGCCTAGATCCAGTCAAAACGACCCATGGGCCGATCGGTCCATCCTTTAAAGACCAGTTGTATACCTAGGCCAGGCCCAAGTCCAGCCCACACCCTCCTTGACCCATCCATAATAGGAAATCTCCATGCAAACACGTAAGGACTTAAACCTAGCTGCAAAACCATATATAAGGTATAATTTTCCCATGATTGAGGTACGACTAAAAAACCTAGTTTTCTGTCTGCATTCATCAACCTCACCTTCACAAAATACTGACTTGAGCGTCGGAGGGGCTAATCGGGACACAACCCCCGA
>JANTPM010000006.1:26445523-26458127 GCA_025434745.1 Erythroxylum divaricatum
ATTGTCTGATATTGAAATTTTTAAAAATTTGAGAGATTTTTTTGCAAAATTCAAAATACGGTGCAGGTTTTAGGTCGGTATCGTACCGACCAGTACCGGTTGGTACGGTATAGAACTTATAACTATGGTGTGGACTCTTAAGTGATGGCATCTTTAAAGTATAAATCTTAAAAGCTTTCATGTTTCTAAGAGTTTAAAACTTTTATTTTACTTTAAATATCAAATAATATAAATATGAAGTAAAAACATATTAAATATTATACAAATTTCTTCTTATAATTAGTGCTTGTTAAGTTGTGTATGAATTATTAAAACTAACAAATTTACCTTATGATAATTAATAGATTTTATTAATTCCAATAAGCCTTACAATCTTTTGAAAGCTTTTATTATATTGTAACATATATATAATAATAGATAAATTACAAATCAATTTTAATTAATGAGCGTAATCTTATTATAATTGAAAACTTTTACTAAAACTTGTTAATTATAATTAATATTTCTTATGAATTTTTAAAATTATTTATTTTTATGAACGAAGAAGATTTTTGTATTTATGTGTGATCACGTAAGAGTTCTCTACATGATTGCATGGTTTCTCATCAATAATCCCTTTTACTTTCCCTCTTCTCGACTGTGTGTGCCTTTTTTTGTGCTTTGTTTTCTCTTTTTAGGTCATAACTCTTTTTGCATGTCCTGCTTCTTGCTTCTTCTCTAGTTCACTTACGTTTGTGCTTTCCTTATGTTTTGTGTTATTCTTGGTAGTCTTCCTCTTCCTCCCTTTTTTTCTTTATTCCCCTAGTCTTCTTAGTGCTCTTACTTCTTCCTGTTCCTTCCTTTGTTCCATTAGTGCTTTCATGTTTTTCCACCTAATTGTCTCTTTTTCTATCTCTCATTTCTCCTCCCTTTTATGATTGACTTTTTATTTCCTTTTTTAACAAACTTTTTATCTCTTAGGCATACCTTAAATCTTTTCTCCCCTTCAACTCTCCCATTAATTTTCACTCTCCGTCTTATTCTTTTGTTCCTAGTTACATCATGAAAAGCCTCTTTAATTCAACTATTCTTGATCAAATCTTTTCAAGCCCTCTAACTCAAACTAGGCGAATGCTCTTAATTGGAGTTACTCTTCCTTCCTCTTCAAGACAAGCTCCTATAGTCCATTTTAAGTTCCTTCAACTTTAGTTCTTGCTACTCCATCCTTATCTTTTCCCTCAGGCCAAGTTGCACCTGCACCCAACTCCTCCTTCATTCCAAATAGAAGAACTTAGTTTAAAGTCCTGGGAGACTTTTCCTCCTCCTTAATAAACAAATAATAACTCCAATAATTCATGTATTAAATGAAGGAGTAACAAAATATGAAGCCACTATCATTAGATTTTTCAAAGGCAAAATACCCCCATTTCCCTATTAGGAACAAATGGGCTCAAAAATTGGTGAAATTTGAGTGGATTAAAAGAGATCCTTGTGAATGAGGATAACACATTCCTATTCATATTTGAAACCCCATCCCAAGCTCAAAAAGTATTGGACTCGGTGCCCTGACACATCAACTCCAAACTAATCTTCATCCAAACGTGGAGGCTAATTATATAATTGCACAATCTTAGGCATCCTTAAGTCTTCTATTTAGGTTAATATCCAAAATATACCATTAGAATATTGGACCAATGAGGCTCTGAGCTACTTGAAAAGCATACCTCTTTGTCTTAATAAAGCAATAACAACTATGAAAATAATCAATTTTGCAAGGTTTTGTGTCTTTGTTGATATAAAAAATTTCTACCTAATGTGATTCCTTTAATAAGATGGATGAGAATAAAAATTTGTATATGGATATGGTCTCCATCACCTACTCTTAGAAACCATAATCTAACCAGCATAGTGGAGTATAAAAACCAACAGGTGGATTGTTCATTATTAGCAACTATGAGGAGATAATGCATAAGGATACTTTAGATAATTAGCTCAATGAGGAGAACTTTGATAAGAAAAACACCAAGGATATTGATAGGCAGGGAGAAAACTAGGAGAATGAGACATGGATGGTGATCTATATCCCCTAGGTTATGAGCAAGCAACTCCCAATATTCAAGATAAAAATATGTTCAAGTATTTGATTACCAACATCTCTATTATAAAAACCATTCATACTAGTACCTTTAAAATTAATCAAGTGAAAATTGATCCATCCATCAATATCAATAATATAGGGATTAATTTGATGCATAGAAATTAGATAGTAGGGGTTAAACAGAACATTACTAACTTTACACCTGAAAAGGATCCCATTTTGCTTATTATATGTAACTTTGATTTATATACTTTTAATTAGGTTGGAAAAAAGGAAGTATAATAGGAGAAATATATACCATTCTTCTTCTTTATAATATCATTATTAGTTTGGAACATAAGAGCGCTCAGCAATTCCAAAGCAAAATTCTCTGCATGAGTTTTTTCTACGCTATGAAACCTTGTTTAATTGGTTTATTAGAAATAAATCTAGTTGAGAATAAATCTAATAATTGTAGCCTTTTTGGAAGCATTGGTAGGTCATCTCTAACAACCAATATTATTTTTATGAAAGGATTTTAATTGCTTTTAATCCAAATAGAATTGAAACTCTCCATTCCATATGCACAGATTAATTAATCCATATGTCAGTCAAGATGAAGCAAGTGAGATGCTCCTTTTAAGTCTATTTCATTATACTTTTAATCACTTTTTTCATAGGAGGTATTTATGTAACAGATTTAAAGATATTGGCTCTACAATCACATCTCCTTAAATTATAATGGAAGACTTTAACAGTGTGATGTTTCCATTTGAAGCAGAAGCCAAAGCATGCTAAAAAAATTACACAGAGGACCTAAAAGATTATATGAGTTACTTGCAAACAAATTATCTCAAAATGGAAGCGAATTTCTTCACATGGTATGATAAGCATAAGGGTCATTGGTTTTTAGAAAAGAAAAAGCTTGATGTGGCCCTTGTTAATGCTCAATGGATATATGAATTCCCAAATAGTAAAACTACTTTCATAATCCAATTTTTTTGATCATTCACCAAATTTGATTTAAAATTTCATCACAATTTAAAGGAGCCACACACCTTTTAGATGCAAAAATTATTTAACTGATGTTAAAGGGTTGAAAAGGCTATTCATATAGAGTTAAGTTTCCAAGTTTAAGGTCTTAAGATGTTTATATGTATAAGGAAGATACAACAAGTGAAATAAAGAGTTAACTTCTTAATTCTGAAACAAAGAGCTAGTGATTCTTCTATAAGTAAGTGCTATCAAAGAGGAATGTTAATATAACTTCATCTTTAATGTTGGATAATGGTTCTTTAATTGAGTGCTACTTATGACTTAGGTTCTAATTGCTTATCCTGTGTTCAACTGCTATATTCTAGCATTAAGGAACATATTCCCTCTAATCATAAGGACTACTTGATTAGGCCTTTCACTACTCTAGATGTAGAGAGACTTGTTTTTACTCTTAATCCTTATAAAGCCTCAGGGCATGATGGACTTAATGGCCTTTTCTTTTAGAAAGAATGACCTATAATTGAGGATTTGGTAATTTATGCAGTGTTATAATTCTTTAAACATGGCAAAATGTTTAAGAACTTTATAAGACCTTTTTTATTTGATCCTTAAGGTGAATTCCCCTAAAAATTAAAAGGAATTTAGGTAATTTCCAAGCTAATAGATATATAGGCTTAAAAATGTGCTAACCAAAATTATTTATGCTTCCTAAGGTGCTTTTTATCAAGGGAAAATTGATTGGGATAATATCTTAATAGACTAAGAGCTTGATAAAAATTACAATAGAAAGCTTTCTAATAAGAATTCTGCTCTTATGATTGACTTTCATTAGGCCTTTGAATCAATTTATTTGAGCTTTATCCTAAATACCTTGAGGGCTTTTGGCTTTTTTGATTTGTTTATAAATTGGATTAATTAATGCATTATAACTATTTCCTACAGCGCATTAGTCTATGGAGAACCAACCAATATCCTCCAAAGTGGTAGAGGTTTGAGACAAGGACAACCTCTTTCTCCTTACCTCTTTAATTTTGGCATTAAAGTGTTAACTAGACTCATCAATTCTATTATCCAGTAGGAGAAAAAATTCAAGTACCATTCAACATGTAAGAAACTTAAAATTTGGAGCCTTTCTTTTGTTGATGACTTAATACTCTTCTTTAATAATGATGTTTGCTTAGTCAGCATCTTAATGGCTTACCTTAGAGGCATTTTAGGATTCTCCACCATTAAAGAGAAGAATCAGATGGTTATCTCTATAAGTTCCTAAAATGTTTCTATCTAGCTCAACTTTATAATTAGTTTGAGGGCAATGTAGCCAATTTCTTACTTACCTAGGTATCCCAATATCTTCCTAAAACCATTTTCTAATGAGTTAAAAACATTAGTATGGAGACTTTATAGGAGATTATCTAGCCGGTGCACTAAAAGCTTATCTCTAGTTGGTCAGGTGTAGCTATTCAACTCAGTGTTGAACAGTTTACATATGCATTAGTCATCTCATTTCCAATAAATATAGTGAAAATAATTGAAGATCGATCAATAAGCCAATTCCTTTGGACTAGAGATAGCTTAACTTTAGCACTATTTAAGGTGAAGTGAAGTGAACTTTGTCTACTTAAGGAGGAAGCTTGTGTAATGATAATTCCAAATGGAACTAATAATAAGTTTCTTATGAAAAAGAATTTGACGTATTCTCATTGACAAGCGAGCATCGTGGGTCAAATAGGTGCATTCTCACAACTTTAAGCAATGAAAACTTTTGGTTTGTGTTACAAAGGTACAATTCCTCTTGGAAAATGGTGAGCTTACTAAAACTAAGGGATAAAGTTAGAACATATTTCTTAACTAAGATTAGTAATGGTGATTCTAAATTCTTTTGGCATGATAATTCGTCTGGTATGAGGCCTTTAAGTAACAGCAATGAAATAGTCTCTTTAAGTAGCTTGAAACTAGATAGTGCTCTAGTGAGTCAAGTTTTGAACAATACTCAGTAGACTTAGAGTTATTGCCACAAACTAGTATAAGGGAACATCTTTTTGGCATTGTGTTCAATCCTCATCAGGACGATACTATCGATTAGAATTGCCACCTATATGGTGGCTTTACTAACTCTTTATATAGGGAAATGTTATGAACTCATGCTCCTAAAGTAGCTTGGTTCATATTAGTTTGGATGAAATAAGCAAGCCCATATACCTCTATGTTTCTATGGTTAGCTCTTAGAGGAAGATTAAGCATTACTAATAGGCCCCAAAATTTCATGAACCTTCTTATAACATGTTTCCTTTGTTTTGAAGAACCTAATTTGATAACCTATCTTTCTTTTAAAATGCACATTATCGTCCTTCATCTGGTTTCAAATTAAGTCCTTTAGTAATATTTTTTCAGGTGGTTCAAGCTTATGTGATATGATTAATTAATTTTCTTTGTAACAATCTAAAAAAAGGGAACTTGAAAGTGTTGAAGATTGATTTTGGATTTGCCTTATATATGATATGGAATGAAAGTAGTAAAATAATATTTCAAAGGATAGCTACTCCAATGGAAAATGTACTATATGAGTTGATAATGAATATAAGACTACATATATTGGCACATTAAATACACAAAATTTTTAATAACTAATTTTTAATTAAATGATGTTTGCTTGATTAGAACTCGAGTAGTCGCGTTAATTATGTGATGGAGACCTGACTCTTAGAGAAATGTAGACATATAGATGGGTAGGAGAAGTAATATTGGAATATGGTTAGGGAAAGGACATACTACCTCCTAGCAGCCAAAATTTCGATAACAATTAATAGCATTTTTAATAAGGATAAAGAACACTTTCTTCTATGTAAGTTGTTTAATAGCTCTGGATAACTTCATTTCTATAGATATTATGTTTATTTATGAAAGCTATCATGACTAATTGTAGCTTTGTAACCTCTCCTTTTGGGATTGTCTTAATAAATCATTTATTTTTTAAAAAATTATTTTTGCACTTAATTTTAGTGATACCAGAATATTCAACTACTTATGATTTATTTAATATAATTAAAATAGAATTATATTAATTACAAGTAAAGCATGTAATTTTTAAAACTTGGAAGGATGGTTTTTTTTAAAAAATATTACTCTACTACAAAAAATAAAATAAAAATAGGAACATTCTAGTTGAAGATTATTCAATTTATTTAAAGAAATTCATATATTAAGATGCCAAAACAAAATCACTTAGTCATTCGAAGAACTTGAACATGAAATGTATTAAGGATGATAGTCAAATGTATGTTTTAATCTTTATTGTTCTCTCAAAATTTTTAAAAAAGCACCTTAATGCTTCCATGTATATAAGCTTTCAATAATATATAAATCATACCAAAGTATTCTTATATGGACAAAAGATATTGACTCTAGCTGTCTAACACTGTTATCACTATTTCAAACGACGTAATAACCAATTTTTACTTAAGGCACTCATTATTGTCATTATTGCAATCTTGTTGGTTGCCTTTCCTCTGAATCTCTAATTTCTCAATTAACATTTTAAATTCCTAACTTCTTTTCCATTTTACTCTCTTCCTTGAAGTCCAAGACTAGGAGACATTCCTATATCAAAGTTTTATAAGCAAAGAAGTTATAAAATTATGTCTTATATTGTCATGTTAAGTGGTGATACAAAGTTGAAACACAATTACTTAAATTTGTCTAATTTTGATGCTATAATTATTTATATAAGGATCCTATCTTCCTTACTTGTAATTTTGAATTAAGATAGTGAGCTAAAATTATAGCTTGAGATAAGATATATGAGAGGGTAATTAAACATATTTGATAAAGTTGATAATGACTTTGTGAATTATTAGTAAATATATGAGATGAGGATAGATTTTTAATGCCAAACATTCATAAAACTTATTATAGAATTTTTGGGAACAAATTTAGTAAGTCATAAAGATTAATATAATCAAACTATAATAACATGAGCTTGTAAGTTTGATGAGAATAGAAATAATGTTTATATTACAAATAAGTTGTCATATGCACATTTATACATAAAAATTTTTAGTTATTAATAGGACTAATAAGCTGGGGACATTGCCAGGGCAAGATGAATAACACAATATGGATGTACAAGATGGATAAAATGTCCAAGTTAGGATAGAAGAGAGTAATGCAACGAAAAAGTTTGATATAATGAAACGTAAAGTCGATTGGAATAATAAAATGAGATAGGTGAGAAAAAAGAAATGACAATCCAAAATGTGAAATATATCTATATATTCAAAATGAATTCGAAAGGAAAAATGTTCAAAATGGTATAGGTGTAGAAAGTCAATTAGTTGAAGATATGTTCAAGCAACAAATTAAGATTAATAGGAAAAAATATAATTGGTTTAAGTAAACATGATATTCAAGATACGTATGTTATATATGTATATGTGTTTATGTGTGTGTATGTGCATGTATGTGTGTGTACGTATGTATGTGTGTGTGTGTGGGCGTGTATGTGTGTGTGTGTTGAAAGTATAGTTGAAGATGTAGATGTTAAAGATGAAGACAGCCATGATGATGAAAAAAATAAGGACATAGATGAAGAAAATAATGAGGAAATTTCTAAAAATAATGAGAAGTGTAAAAGACATAAATGTCTATGTAGTTTAAGAAATCTTAGAAAAATCCCCTAATCTAATTATTAAAAAAAACTCCTTCTAGTTTTTATTTTCCAAAAACCCTTATTTTACACTTTAGAAAAAATAATGACGAGACACATATTATATGAATACCAGACATGGACTGATCGAATGTTATTTATATAAAAATTCAATACAACTCTTAAACTCAAACAAAAATAATTAAATTTGATTCAAACAAATAATTTGTTTTAATTATTAATTTAATTCATTCAGGTTGAATTTAAAAGCCGAGTTAGGTTATCATATTAATGACATTTTATTAGTCTAAGTTTGATACTAACAATACGTGTATTTTGTCTTTATTTTTTAACTGAAGTATAAGAAAATAGGTTTTTTTTGAAAATTGAAAATTAGGAGTTCTTTTTAGAATTTTAGAGATTATGGGTTTTTCCTAAGTTTCTTAAACTACAAAGGAGGTTTATGTCTTTTACCTTAATAAATGAAGAAGCTTTATTGAAACTCAAAATTACTTTAATATGTCAAATTAAGATGCCATTAACTAATGATTATTGAATAAAGTGATTGTGGTTGCTTCTTGGACATTGATGACTACCATAGTTGAAGTCATAAGGATCACCATTATAATCTAGTGAATATCAGGCTACCATTTCCATAAAAATTAGTGGACCACAATCATTTTAAATTTTTTATGTTATTTAAATAAAGAATAAATATGCTAACAATCACCAAAAAAGAACCTATTAAATGTAATAACCTGCTGTTTTATTTCTTAAATATCTTTTGAATACCAAACTTTTATTAGAAACAAGTTGTATATATTTTACTTTAATATAATATCATGCCAAATTTTGTATCTTTTGAATGCCAAACCTTAACTAACAAATTATTCTATTATGTATAATTTTTTTTCCTATAGATTTTCCTTTAATGTAATAACATGCCTTTTTTTTTATGTATATTTAAATTGAATTATAAGGGAAAAAAGATAAAATGTAACATGAAATTCATTTCGTAAGATTGCAAGTTGGTCCTTATATGAAACTTAATTGTAAATTTGTCAATACTATATATATTTTTTATAATGTAATTCATAACTAAAGAGACATTAACTATAAGGAAACCTAAAATTATATTAACTAACATCAACATCAACTTCAACTCATTCCCTTCTATAAAAAAATATCAATGTCCAACTTTAGTTTGTTTTTTAAAATTTCTCCTTAATTTCTTTTCATCTTCTCTTTATGGCCTTTCTTTTTCAAAATTTGCACGAATTCCTTAATATCTTTATTGTTACCATGTGACTCTACTTCACTTTTTTTTGTTTCAACTTCCTTCTTTTATGTAGATATTATCTCCACGGTTTTTGAATTAAAAAAATAATTTTCAATAAATTGTTCTTCATGCCTTATTTTAAAGATCATAATTTCACCTATAAAGTAAAATATTGAAGTAATGTGACTCACTTATAGTTTCATCAGTTGATCTTGATAAATAGAAGATCGAGGTGAAGATAATACTAGGGATTTGAACCCCTAATTGAAAAATTAGAGATTTAAAGGAGAGTTAATGATTTGAAATCTCATAGTGGCAATTATAGTCTCCTTAAGTGAAATTTAGTAATATATGACAATTTGAATGAAATGCCAAACAAGTTTAAGACAGAGTTGATGTCTTCCATTTTTGTAATATTTGATATGTTTATATAATGTTTAGGGGTTATTAATACATATTAAATATTGACATATTTTTAGAATTTTAAAGAAAATTTTAAGGACCAAAATCTACCTTTTCTCCCATTAAGATGAGTGAAGAATAGTGAAATTGATCACTTGTGGTTAACTCAAACTGGAAAATGTTCTCCAAGTTAATTGCAATATAGTTCTCTAAAAATTGGAGTAATATTGGTTTTTTTGTTTTGCATAAGTCTCCTTTAGATACCATGATGAAGATGATTAATAGGAATCATAATCCTATGTAATCTAGATCTTTTGGACTAATATAGATCATTTGTACATCTAGACTATATATATTTTATTCAATGAAATTAGTTACATTTGAAAAAAATATAGTTCTTTGGAATAGTACAAAATGTTAACAACTAACAAATTGGTACCCATCCCTTAACAAATTGACACACTAATGTTAATTCATATATAAGGATTTTTATATCACCAAGCGTTATATTGACTTGTGAAACTAATAAAGGGTTATTGTGGATATCATTAAAAAAATATTTTTCTTGAGTTTAAAATTTTGTTCACATAAAAAATAATCTTGTATTGTATTTCCATACACTAAAATCAAATTTGGTTAAGAGAATTATATTTGATATTCTTTATAAGATGTTTTTAAAATAAATTAAGGAAGAAATGTTTTAGCAATTTCTCTTCATCCTTAAAAAAAGAGGTTTTTGATGGAACTTAATATTCAAGGACAATTAGAGAGTAAAGTAGGTCTCTAAGAGGACCAAATCATTATATATTTGGTGTAGTTTCTCTTACACTATTATTTATATTTTTTACTTGATTTTATTGCTTAATTATGTTGATTGAACTGAACTCATATCATATCACAAGTATTTTATATATTTTTTTAGATTTTTTTAAAATTTTCATTACTCATTTTTTATTTAAAAAAAATTAATCCACTCCTTCCTTGAGTATTTATTATGAAAACAAATTATATCAATAAAATGTTATATGAATTATAATTAAAGAATAAAAATAAATAAAATATATTAGTGTAAATTAGAAAAATTAAAACTTTACTCAATTTTGCAATGTTAGTGCACAATTTAAAAAAATGACATCAAAATGCTCCATCTTTTAAATTATGTAAGATGACTTTTTTGTCACATCGAAATGTTTACAAATTACGATTTCTAAAATTAAATTTTCAAAATAAAAATAAAAAATAAGATAGCAAATAGAAAATCCTCTTTTGATGGGCTTGCTTGAAACTAAGATTTGGCTAGCTAATATGAATAAATTGTAGATTTTGGGTGCTCAGTGGAGTTTGTTATCCAACCACAGTTACCATGCTTATGTCCAGATAATCGTCTGTTTTAATTCGGCTGAGATTCAGGCTAAATTTCTCGAGGTCACAGAGAGCAAGCTATGCATCTTCGTATAATTTTGTTGCAAGGTAATACTGAGTTTTTTGTCTCCTTTGTGTATGCTAGTAACTTTGAGTTCCAACGTCAAGATCTTTGGACCAACATTAGCCGGGTGAGTGGTACCATCACTAAACCTTGGCTTCTATGTGGGGATTTCAACAGTATATTCTACACTTCTAAGGCTCAGGGGAACATTAGCTTGAGAAACTATTCTGCTGGCTTTCTAAACTGTCTAGCCCAAGTGAAGTTAACGAATCTTAAATTCTATGGCCATTTGTTCACGTAGTCGAATAAACAAAAAGCAAGGTGGTTTATTCATAAGAAACTTGATAGGGCCCTTGTCAATGATCTTTGGCTCCAGCTCTTCTCTAATAATTCAGCCCGATTCTTGGACCCTTTATTTTCGGACCATACCCCCATCCTGGTTTCTTCTCTGATAAAACCTACGATTGTCCATCACCCATTTCGGTTCAACAACTATCTTATTGAAGCTCCTGGGTTTGTTGACGCTTGCTTGAAAGGTTCTACATTCTACTGTCCCGGTACTAAACAATACACTTACCTTCAGAAACTGAAAGTCATTAAACGGGAGCTCAAACTTATTAAGTCTGTCCAAGGTCCTACTGTTGTATCATTCAATCAGACTAGATTGGAGTTGGCTCGAGTACAGTCTCTCTTATCTTCCAGTCCTGCTAAACATCTCATTGATCAGGCTCGCCCTCGCCACTTATCTTCAAGCTGTTCATAACCACTCATCCCTTTTTCAAAAGTGAGCCTGGATTAATTGGCTCCAAGATGGGGACACTTTCTCTCAATTTTTCTTCCATTCCATTCTATCTCGAAAGAATCGGAATAAGATTCTTTCTATTAATTCTCCTACTGGAGATGTTATTCATCACCCGGAGCTTATTCGTGCTGAAGCCTTCAATTATTTCAGCTCCCTTCTTGGCACTGAGGCTACTTCTCAAGTTACTCTTCGAGATTTACAGCCCCTTAATCTTACACGTGTGTCTACTTCTAACATGGATCTTTTAATTCAACCAGTGGAGGATAGCGAAATTGAGCGTTGTGTTTTTGGGATGAATGGTAAGAAGGCTCCTGGGCCGGATGGTTTAAATGGATTTTTTTATCAACGATCTTGGAATGTCATTTGGGGTTTTGTCAAGGAAGCTGTACATGAATTCTTTCAAAATGGAGTGATGCTTAAGGAGATTAACCGAACCTTCTTGTGCCTGATTCCAAAAGGTGCTAATCCATCTTTCTTTTCGGACTACCGTCCCATCTCTTGCACTAACTTCATTTATAAGGTGATCTCTAAGATTTTAGCTGCTTGATTGAAGAAAGTGTTGGCTCCGTTGATTAGTGACACCCAGAGTGCTTTTTTGTCCAATCGAAATATTGGCGATAACGTTCTTATTGTCCAAGCACTCTTGAAAGGATACTCTTCCTCTCATAGCCCTCAGAATTGCACTTTGAAAGTTGATTTCCATAAGACTTTTGACAGTATTAGTTGGTCTTTCTTGAGATGTATGCTGGTGGCTTATGGTTTTCCAGACCAATTTATTAAATGGGTCTTGGAATGTATTTCCTCTGTATCCTTTTCGGTCTTGATTAGTGACTCTCCTACTCGTTACTTTAGAGATGCTAGAGGAGTAAGACAGGGTGATCCCATTTTTTCGTATCTATTTATCTTGGCCATGGAGGTTCTTAGTGTTAGTAGTGTGCCCTAGGCCAATGGATATTTGTGATTCATGTATTAACATTATGACTTGTTAATAATATATTATG
>JANTPM010000006.1:26458227-26474240 GCA_025434745.1 Erythroxylum divaricatum
CCAAAAGGACAGGTTGCACCATTGGCTCAATCACGAAGACCGCAGATAATTTGTGCATTTCAGTCAGAGATTTTAAATGACGTTGGGAGGCCAGGTTACCCACCCCGCGTATATTCTAAATTAGGCTACTAATCATGATTAATTGGTGGCGTACGTAGACTTCGGAGCTCTCGCCGATCGGCGAAGAGATTCATCATCAAAAGTTACTTTCTTATTCTTTGATCCAGGAGGAAACCCCCGTTTCGGTAGAGTTATTTCTCCTTCAGAATGTACCATTCGGGAAATCGCCACATTCTATTGACCAAAATCTGTACCAAGCCAAAAATCATCCTGGACTGGGGTTGGCGTAGTACCCTCAGTGTGGACCGAGGGAAGTAGAACAGCAGCAGAAGATGTCTGAATAGGTGCAATTAAATTCTTATCAATTGAAGCTACATTGGTAAAATCCCCATATATAGCCACTGGTATTACATCAGTATTATCAAGCACATCTGTAGCGGTAGGGCGTAATTTAGGGAGCATAACGTCAGGGGCTGTGAGTGCAGAAAGTTTTGCACAGTCAAGAACTGTATCAAGCACTTTTTCATCAACCATTTCAAGAAACTCATCACGGTATTTGGGAATAGAAGGTACATGTGGAACAAAATGGCTAGTGGCCTCATCGAGCTCAGGCAATATCACAAATTGAGAAGACAATTGAAGGCAAGAAGAAGGTGGGTCGGAGGCTACAGCTACGTTCGGAGGAGGCTGCTTACTCAGAGGTTCAGCGGACGCCGTGTAACATCCCGGTACCAGCGGGAAGGGCAAAATAGGAAAATATGGGTGGTTTGTGAGAGATTATTAATGCAATTGTATGTTCATGCATTTAGTGCCATACTTATATTGTGAAAAATGAAATTGTTGCACATGGAAATAATTGTACATGCATACATTGACATTTCCGGTATATTTGGTCATACTTATGAGTGAATGTTTTGAGAATTGTAGGTTATTGATTTTGAAATTCTATTTGGAGAGTGACATTATTGATTTTATAATTTTGGAGAATTTTAGGATTTTTCCTGAAATTTTTCGGGGATAAATCCCGGACTAGGAAAAATGCCGAGTGGCAGACTAACTGATAACTGGTAGTAGAATTTATTGTCTATGGTATTGAATTTTGGACATATGGTTATAGGAATTTTTGACAAGTGGAATTTATGGGAAATTGGGCTTGAAATTGGTTAATTGAGAAGGATTTATGGGAGCTTGACACATGGCATTAGCATAGCCATGTATTAATTGAATTTAACCTAAGTATACATTGAATTTAGCCCACTCTTCTTGCCACTCACGACACCCTCTCTTCATAAGTTCTTTGGAGTCTTGTTTTGGTGATTTTTCTCCTCCTCTTCGTGGCTTTCTCTCCCTCTTGTTCATGTGTTATGATTTTCCTTCAATTTGAGCATAGCTTCCATCTCTTCTTTGTCCCTTCATCTTGTTCTTCTTGCTCCCCATACAAACCTATCTCTACCACTCTTGAATGATGATGATCGATGGTGATGGGTGAAAATTAGGGCTTGGTAATTTTCTTGGAGAATTTGAAGACTTAGTGGCTAAATCAAGTAAGTATTGTGTTCTATGTTTTATGTTATGGTTGTAGTACAAATTGAAGCTAGCATGATGAGATGATTGAGTGTTATTTGTGTATGTGGTTAACTTGAACTGTTCATACTTGTGTTTTAAGTGTATATGTTGAATCTTAACTTCATGGAAGTGTATTGAGAAAGTTAGAGTGTTGAATGATGTGTGAGAGGTGAGAGTGGATGAATAAATTCATATATTCCCTATTTTGATTGTTGTCAAATGATGGGTTATGAAATGTTGTGAATAATATCTTGAATTGATATAGGTAGTGAGTGAATGATTGGAAAAGAAGTGGAAGTGAAGATTGAGGCATAAGATGGATTAGATGAGTTTGCAATAACTTGATTATTAAGTGAGTCCCACTTGTATAGTTCTAATGTTGGTATGAAGTTAGGAAATTGAATGTTGAATTTGTTGTGAAGAACTAGCTAGAATTGTGTTTTATTTAAGAGTGTATGAAGACATGAATTGGAAATAGATGTTTGAGTCAACTTGAGGTGTTTCTATGTAAATTTCTCCAGGTGAATGAATGCTTGATGAGTTTGAAGTGTTCAGTATGTAAAATTAGATGGAAATGGATTTTGATGAATGAGATGCATGAGGATTGAAAGTTTAATGCAATTAGATTTATGTTTGTATTGTTATAAAGTGGTTTGATGTTAAAAGAAATGAACTTGAGATGAATATGGGTATGTTGGATGATAGAATAGGTGTTGGAAGCTTAAAAGAAGTTTTAGAGAATGCATGGGGGACGTATGTCCGTTAAACGGACATGAGAGTCCATTAAACGGACCGTATCGGGTGGAAAAACACCCTAGGGGCAGTGTGTGTCCGTTAAACGGACATAGGAGTCCGTTTAACAGACTTTCTTGGGTGAAATGGGGCTGTTTTGTCGCTTCATGTCCGTTAAGCGGACATGTATGTCCGTTTAACGGACAGTCACTGGACAACTTGGGAAATTGTGATGTTTGACCATTTTAGAGGTCGAATCTCGCTTTGAGGCCTCTAATAAGAGTTATAGATCTAGCTGTTTTCTTTCGAATGGCACACAAACGAAAGGAATCTGAGTTTTCTAGCAGGAGTTATGGAATTTCCTCCAAACTAGGTTCAACTGGAAATCAATCATAAACTTGGTTGTTTCTTTTGACCATAACTCCTTCTATAGAGCTTCAAATGACTTGATTCTTATGGCAATGGATTCCTAACACAATTTCCTTTATCTCCACCAAAATTTGTATTAATTGTAGTTAAATGGAAAGAGATTGATCAAATACAAGTGTGAGAGTCTATTGGAACATTGTCAATGGGAGTAGTTTTACTGAACAGAGTTCAATGTTTTGCTTATATCTAAAGCTATAAGAATCCAAATGAGATTATTCTTTCTTTTTAGTAAAGTTAAGATATAGGAACACAAATCATATGAAGAAGTTCAATTGTAATTCAATTTCTAGGATGAACAAATGCTAGATGGAATCGGGTTAGTACTTTTAAACAGTCTATCAATGTTTGAGGTATATCTCCCAATCTACTAAGCCAAAGTGAGCGATTTTGGGGTCAATAAAATCGTAAGGCATAGAGGAACATTCTTTTATAAGAGAGTGTGATCAAATTATGTTATCTTCACTTGCCAATGTTAGTACGAATCATAGACCCGAAAGTGTGATTTAGAAAAAGATGAGTTTTGTTTTGAGAATGGCTTTACAAAGAAAGTGATGGAATGATACCCGGAATTGTCATGCATGTATTGTACATCTTTCCTTCCATTCATGTGCATTATTAAACATCGATACTGGTGCAAATTGTGATATATATATATGTGTGTTATTTGGTTATAGAGGAGCGACTGGAACGTCAACCCACAGATGTTGTCGGACCTTCCAGACACTAGCTTTGAGAGCAGTAGTGAGTAACCCAGATGGAATGCTCAATTACTATATGAATATTGTGGTGATAATGGTGGGAATTGTGGTTGTATATGATGGGAGATTTGACATAGATGTGTTAATTGGCTATGAAACGATGCACTCTGTGAATTGCTTGTTTCTGATATTTGAGAAATATTTGTTTTGATGTGACAATTGGGATATATGAATTGATTGTGACATGGTATTGTCAAATTGAGCCCTATGTGCTTCATATTGTGATGAAGTTTGCCCATGCATTCCATTCATGAAATGCAAAATCAGATAATGACAGTTGGACTTGAGTAGCCACCGCTAGAGCTTAAAGCTCAACGAGTGAAAACGAGCATCGAGCTCGAAAGTGATTGAGAGCCATTGGCTCATCGATTAATGATCCCGGTATCTAAACAGATACGGTTCTTTCTCCTGAACCACTTCCTCTTGTACAAATCAATACTAGCATTCCCTTTATACTCTTTACACTTAATCTAGGACTAATTGAACTTCAACTCCCCTTATAACAGCAGGATTTAGCTTTATTTAGAGACAAGGAGTTGGCAAGCATTCCGTTAAAGTAGAAACTAGTTATATTACCCCATATATACAGGAGAAAGGAAAAATGGTGGCACTACTAAGTAACATCTTGAAATCATCTGCCTTCAAATGATCAAATTCTTTGGTTCATTTTTTCCTCCAAAGACCCCAACTTATGCTCTCCATTACAAATTGGTAGTAGGAAGGTTTGAAATATGTACTCATCAGTCAGCATAGATGTACATTTTTTAGATTTAGCACACTAGAAATGGTCAACAATGTTTTAAACATGGGGTCATGGATAATCAATAGCAAACCAATTTGTCTTTAGAGACGGAGGCTAGATTTCAATATGGAGAAAATTAGATGACATGATATCCCCCCATTTGGGTGAACTTTGACATCACATAATTGAAGTATTATTCCACAATGAGATTAAGTTCCATTACTTGTTATATTGGAACACCACTGGGCTTAGATGCCAATTTTTAGCATAAAATGTATAGACTATACTAAGGTTGTGATATAGATAAATATTAAAAAAGATATCCTTAATTCTATACCCATTATGAAGATAGACGTAAATGTGGAACTAAAGAAGAAAAAGTTAACATGAGTTACCAATGGAAGCTAACTTTAGAGGACCATAAAATATAATGGCAGTTAATAATAAGAATATTTAGTGGAGGTGATTATAAAGAGCTAACAAACAATGAAGTAAAATGATAAACAAAAAATATTCCTCCTATTACAATAAAGTCCCCTAAAAATAACACTTCATCAAATGGTCATGAGGTTACTGACTATAATCAACCTAATCAAGATCCCCCTAACTATCAAAGAGAAGATGGAAGTTCAAAGCAAACTCACTTAGTTACATAAGTGTCTATAAAGGAAGTTCTCCACTATAATATCCAATTCCAAGTTGATATCTTAGACTGCTAAACCCTCTCACCTTCTAAGGAAAAGCCTAAAGTAGTGGAATAAAGGAGAAGATTTTCACTAACTCCAATGAGTCTTAATAAAATGATCTAAATTTCATCCATAACAAAAGAAGAAGATCACGCATGAAGGCAAAGGCAAAGGCAAAGGCATTAGTTACTCATTATATTGTCACCTAATATCTATTATTTCATGGAATGTAAGGGGATAAAGTGCTCCAAAAAATAGAAGGTACTCCATGACTTTTTGAACAACATAAATGCTTTTATTATTGGGTTACTACCAAATTTAAGTTAGAAGCTTACACTAACAAACTCTCATTTTTAAACAGAGGTTGGACTCTCATTATCAACCATGCTCACCACTTCTATGGTCGAGTTACAACTGCTTTTGATGGATCCAAAGTAAAAGATAATCTTATATCTTCATTTATCCTATATTTTTCCATTAAAGTACACTTTTTTCTTGATCCAAAGGAAACTTACATCACCATTGTATAAGTGGCCAATCTGAGGTTATAACGTGGCTTAGATAAGGTATGTCAAAAAAATTTAGGTTAAATAAATTGAAGATAATCATTTAAACTTATTCTTACAAGTTTCAACTTAAATCAATTTAAAACTCACTTGGTCCAAATAGCATCCTTTTCAATCACCTCTTTTTTTACTTTTTTATTTTTCTTTTTTTGTTTTTCAATAAGAACATCAAGGGGGTTTTTTTTTAATACTTCTTCCCTAATCTATAAAAAGTGAAAAATCAAAATAATGTAACTTGAACCGATTAATTTACTTTTTATGAAAATAGTAAAAATTCTATGTAAATAAGCTTTAAGCAATTCCTTCAATTTAGGGGCTCAAAATCATTAAGGACATCAACAACAAGAATTAAAGGTGATTTGTAACAAGGTTAGGATGCAAGAAAAGAAAGGATAAGGCTTAAATTAGTTTTTATGAATAAAAAATAAGGTAGGCTTGTTTAGGTCAAAAATGGTTATCCTAAGTGCCCTTATCATCTTTAGACACAAATCCATAAAAAATATAGTCTTAACATGTATTTAAAAGCAAGTTCTAGCACATATAAGCCTTTTTTTGATAACACACAACAAAAAGAAATATATGAGCACAAATGTGATGAATGCTCTTAGGCTCATAACTCACATAAGTGTCAAAATGCATCAAATCATGCACACTTTCATTCAACAAAACCAATGAGATACTTAAAGTAATTTAACGAAAAATACTAATCATGCTTGTTTCATTCATGTATTATTTCTTAAACCAAAAATGTATCATAACTTAATGATTATTTATAAACAACAATTAGAAAAATTATAAGGCTATCATTAGAAGTAAAAAATATATGGATCATAGTATTTATGAGTTTAAGCACAAATCACATAGTTCATCATAATTTTTATGCTCATTTCCTCACACCTAAATCATACATGGTCCACAATTTATGGACAAGATGCTCACATACCACAAAAATAATCAACAAAAATAAAGCACAAAGTAAAACACTCCCCTGAGTTATGGGAAGTAAAACACTCCCTTAAGTTGTGGGCATCTAAAAAAGATGTAATATGGTGTCGGTGGACGTGGTAGAGTTTGTCATATGCTGTGGATTAGTTGTTGTTTTGGTGCTATAAGGCTGTTAAGAAAAACATAAGAAATTAGGATTTTTCTTTATATATAATATATATATATATTAATTTTTAATTTATAAATTATTTTGAAATTTTGAAATTTTAATATATGTTTTTATTTTTTATTTTAAAACCAAACAAACTACTAATATGTAGAAGGCATGATCATGCCTTATAGATCTTAGTATTATGGAATTGTAAGGTTTTTAATGCGAAAAGCTAAATCACATAAAGCCTGATCTCACCTTATGAGATTTAGTATTTGGGAGTTTAAGTCTATAATCCTATCAACTGAATTACATAAGGCAAATCACACCTTATGAAATTTAGTATTATGAAAATTTTAAATCCATTACCACCTTAACCCAATAAACCAATTTCTTAAAAAAAAAACAAATGAAAACTGTATATAACTAAAACAAAACTAATAAAAACTATCTTATTTTGGGTTACCTCCCAAAAAATGTAATTATTTAACATCATTATGCTCGACAGGGCTTTTTTTCTCAAACTTCTATTTAATTGTGATTTTGTACTCCTGAAGTAATGCTACTAGCCCTTATTCTTACCCTATAGTCAACATTTTTTAGATGAATGTAGGTAATGATTCTTCTTCACTCTATTAGACAAAATTTAGGTGATTAGGTAAGGCTTTCAACTTTATCTTTGGAGCCTATAAAATAGAAACTAGCATTTCCTTATGAGTTATAGTAATTTCAACATTTAAAGTTTTTGAATAATTAACATCACTAATAATGATTCAACAAATTCACAAGTTTCATAAACTTGCTCATTTACTTGTGGTTTAGCATTAAAATCTGACTCATCATCAACATTTTCCTTACAATATCCTACACAAATGAATCCACAGTATCTGTTGTGTCTAGTTTCTATTGTTTTTAATTGCCTTCATATCTTAATTTTGGTTACAAATTATTGTGATTTGATCTAAATGAGAGATAAATTGAATGAAAATGGTGTGAATATTGCATGCATGTTGATTAGATTATTTTATGAATTTTGTATGAAAAATCAAAGTTCACATAACATTGCATGAGAAAAAATAAATAAATTATTCACCACTTGCATAAGGTGGTGATAAATGTGTCACCACCGTGCATAAGCTTGCACGGGTGACTAGCCCTCACGAGGGTGACAAACATAGTCACCCCCATGCAAATTCTTATGCTCCTTTAACCTGTCTATTTTATTATGTGGCAGATATAGGTTGAAGGGGAACAAAAACCTAAACCTAGACATGGCTACAAATAGAAAGGAGAGGAGGGTGGCCCTAACATCTTTCTCATTCTTCATTCTTCATTCTTCACTCAACACACACCTGAGGCAAATAGAGGGAAAGAATTCGGAGAAGAGAGAAAGGAAGCAGAGACTAGTCAACTGAGGGGAAGAAGAGAGAAACATAACAAAGAGGGGAAGGCACTGGAAGCATCTAGGTGAGAACAAGATGAGGAAGAAGACAAGAGCTAATGCGAGAAGCTTGAGATGGGTAGAAGACCACCGCCTTCACACTCATCCAATCCTTGTTTACTTATTTTGTTCATCTACTGCTCTGTTTGTTGTTGTTATTGAACTTGTTACTTTCATAGCTTAGCCGATTGTTATTTTTTATCTCTTTATAGTTCATTTAGGTATTTACTTAGTTTACTGCTTAAATACTTCATACTGATAAAGATAGGATTGAAGTGTTTAATGATGATGAATCTTGTGATATTCGTGATGGGCTGGTCTCTTTTTCTTGAGTGTTAATGTAGCTATTTTAGTCGAATATGCATGATTGAGGGATTGTGTTGTTAGCTTATGTGTTTCTAAAGTTTCTGAACTGAATGGATGTAAAAGCATGATCAAAGTTTGCATCATTTTGGTATTAAACGAAGGATCGAGAGAAGAAGTTTAATATAGAATGAGAAACTATAGATGCTTAAGTTAAGAACTAGAATATATTAACTTAAGTGGCAATTAATAGTCAACTTTTCATAATTAATTTGAATGATAACTTGTTGAATACGAAAGTTAGACTTAGTTTATTATTCAAGTTGATCTTAGAACCAAAATGTTAATTTTAGTAAGACGGCTACCCAATCATTTTCCCTTAGTCATGCTTAGGAGATTAAATTGGTGAAATTGATTTTCAAGAGTTTTCCACTTAGATTAATTTGCTCATTTTTCTCGCAATTAATTCCGTTTACTTTTTAGTTTAATATTATGATTTCCTTTAAATCCTTTACTCAACAAACTAGCATGGCATGGTCAATTTTCTTATCACCAATAGCACATAAAATGTAAACATACCTGAAACTTTGCATTTTTTTGGTAATTTTCTATTTTCATAGATGATACATTTTTACCCAAAATTATTCTCTCTTTATCCTTCAGCTTCTTCTTTTTTTTACATAATTCTTTCAAGAACTTTGCGTATTTTAGAATGTGTTTGGTGGCTTTTAAAAGTGTTATATTGATTTCCACCTTTTTGAAGGTTTCTAAGATCTCTCTTTCATATTCCTCTCTTTTTGAACAAGCCAACCTGCTCGAAAAAGGTGGTATATAGGCATTAGTTGATATCAATAAAGATAAATCATCTTTTACCTTTATTGATTCTTAAGTTAGAGGTTCATCTTTATTTTCTCCTTCATCATGCTTTTTTATCTCCATTGGTAAGGAAGATCTAGATTGAATTTCCTTACCACTTCTCGAAGTCATTACACTCATATCCTCTATAAGATTCACCACTATTTAGGAAGGTAATTTTCTTGATGTTTGCGTTTCCAATTTATTAATAGAGGTGGCTATTTGAGTTATTTGATTTCCTAAGTTTTGAAGGCTTGCTCTTGTTTCCTATTAAAATTGATGAGTATTAGTAACAACTGCTTTAACAATTTCATCCAAAGGCATACGTTAATTTGAAGATTGAGACTGAACATATACAGGAGATTGAAGTTGTCTATTGCAATTGTGAGGTTGGTATCTTTTCTACCCTCCTTGATTTCTATAGCTATAGTTTGGATGATCCCTCTATCCTGGATTAAAATAATTGGAACAAGATGTCATATTTTTGTTGAAGTTGAGTAGGAAATCCGTCTATTGCATTAGCTTCTTTAAGGGAGTCTTGTCTCGATATAGGGAATATATCCGTAGGATGTTAAAATAATGAGCATATCATGCACACATGTGTCGATTGCAATTGACCTACAGCCACTTGATGAACTAGAGTAGTTAAATATGAAATTTTATCCTCAAGGTTTGTGTTATTTACCTTATTAATGTGCTTAATAACTCCATCCATCCTTGTCAAAAACAATTGACAACATATTTGATATCAATTGTTTGGTCGCTTCAAGTGTTTTATTTACCAAAACTCCTTCCCTAGCTACGTTAACAATACTATGATCCATTGACAATAAACCTCCATAAAAGTACTAAATCAAAAGTTGGCCCAGAATTTGATGGTGTAGGTAACTGGCACATAAATCCTTAAACATTTCCCAATATTTATACACTATTTCTTTGGTGAATTGTCTTATCCCACATATCTCCTTTCTAATATTGATTGCTCATGATGTGGGAACAAACTTCTCCAATATTTTCTTGTCATTCCATGTTGTCATTGAACCCCTGGGGAGATAATATAACCAATCCTTTTCCTTATGTTTTAAAGAGAATGGAAAGGCTCTAAGATTAATTTATTCTTCTATCATCCCTTATGGCATTATTCTATAGCAGACATATGTACATCTTCACTAGCAAGACCACAAAAAATAGGGAGTCAGTGAATCAAACTAGATTTCGATTCGAAATCTATCTGAACATCTAGAAATTGTATGCAAAAGGTTATTGATTCAAGTTTGGTGTTGTTAACTCCCACAATGATCTTGTGTTAGGATTTGCCATCTTTTCTTCAATTTTTTGAAAATTAAAGTCTTCACCAATTGTTAGATCTATCTCAACTTTCACTTCTAGAGGTGAATGACTACATCCTTGCACAATCTATTTCCTTAAATGACGCATTGACTTCTCAATTTTTGGATTATATTACAATTTAGTTGTCTTAGAAGAGTGAGTCATATAAAACAAGAAATTGTTAGTAAACTTTAAAATCAGAAAGAAACTAAGAAACTAAACTAGTTTCGCAACAATTGCTCCAAATTTTGATCGGTTTGTTGAAGCCCTTAAAATTAATTCTAATTCTCTAGCTTTTTATCATAGTCGTAGTCCAGGTCCAAATCCCAATAAAACTAAACACTAATTTCAATTAGCAAAATAAAGTGGGGGTTTATTAATTAACTAATTTTTTAAAATTAATAGTGGGGGTTTAATAATTAACTAATTTTTTAAAATTAATAAGGAATCAAAATAAATCAACTGAAAATAACATTGATCATTGATTTAAAAAGAATCATTTTTATAATTCAAGCAGTTTGTCTGAAATATATTAGGATAGTAGTAATAAGTTTCAGTTTTCCTAAATTAATTGATTCAAACTCAACATTCAAATCAAAATTTACCATTAATTGAGTAGATATAATAGCATTCCACATCAATTAAATGATATCAATAAACTTAGTGAAAAAGACTAGACCTTAAATTAAATAAATGAGATAGCTACAAGTATTCATCTTAGTTTTCTTATTTATCATAAGTTCAATATGTAATTACATAAATAACTTATTCGCTACTTATACCAATCCTTCATGAAAGTTACGAGTCACTGAATTCATGGATAGTTATAGAATAATAAACATCAAATTAATTTGTCAGATCAATCAATATTAATTATTAATGAAATATAAGAATACAAAACAAGAAATACTTGAATTAAAACATAAATATAAGTTTAAAACAAAACCTCACAAGGTTACAATTAGAATTTTGAATCCCCTTGAATTAAAATATTTGAGTTTAGCCTCATATGACTTTAGTTCTAAAACCAAAAATAGAAGAAAAGATGAAAGATTGAGAGAAAACTAAGTAGAAACTAAATAGAGTGTTCAAGAAAGTAAAAGACATGTTTTCCTCTTCCTTTCCTACTCTAAACCTAGTCTAGTTTTATCTTACAAAGATTCTCATTTAAAACAAATCCAAATTCATATATAATAAGGATGAAAAGTAGGCTCTTAATTGAATTCTAAGTCTTTAAGTGAATTGACATTAGACGTGATCTCACCTTATTTAATATAATAAGCTGTCCCATTTTTTATTTCATAATTTTGACCAATAATATTCCAATTTGATACAATTTTTACTTTTTATCTCTTAAAACAAAACAAACATTATTTTTTGTTTAGGCACTAAAATACATCCAAATCAAAACAGATAGTCCAATTAACATAATAAAATAGCATGTTATGAAGTTTCATATCCAAATTTATCTTCACCAATACAACAGTAAGAGATTGTCATCCATCAAAAATCTCGAGCGCAATAGTGATTACATAGCATATTACTGCCTATTATTCCATAAGGCTTTCGCATCTCTTTGTGTAACTTAGTAAAGTAAGTTTGATTCATTTCAATTAAGTTTGATTCATTTCAATTCAAATTTTATATATTAAATTTAAATTGAATACATTCAACTTTGAAGGATTGGTTCGAATTGAAAAATTTAGGCTCTCTCCCAAACAACATTATTTTATTTTTACTTTTTAAAATTATATTGTTAAATTTAAAATCAAAATATCGTTATGTTAAGAAATAAAATAAAATATATTTTCTAAGGATAATATAAGTTTTTAAAAGATTAGATTAGGTTGAGTTGGACCAAAAGTAAACCTAACTTATTTTAACTATATCTGACGAGTCCCTCATAAACATAATCTTCAGAACATCACATTGCCATTTCCTTCCCAGTCTTGGATTCTCTCTTCTCCGCTTACCCCACCCCCTTTTTTCCAAGCTTGTCTTTTCTTCCCAAATCACTTTGTCCCCTCCTTTCCTTCAAACTTTCTTTCCCGCCTCTCTCTTTCTACTTCATGGCTGACCCAGCTGACCCACATGCCCACCCCTCTGACGACTTTTCACCTTTATCCACTGCTCATCCCCATGCCTCTCTAACCCCCTCCAGCGCAATTCTTGTGGCTGCCCAGAGAACATGGAAACAAGTTGTCGGGGACTCCATGACTTCATCTCTTTCTTACACACCACCTAGTGAAGTTGATGGGAAGCTCATCGTCTGTCCGGACCTGGACACTCTTCAAGCGGGGGCTTCTAGTTGGGAAGCCACTCTCGTCGGCTTTTTCCTTGATCAACGCCCAGTTTTTCCCCTTATCCAGCGATGGGCTAACAAGTTTTGGAAGAACAGAGGCCTTATAGATGTTCTGCTTTCCGAAGATAACTTAGTTCTATTCTCCTTCTCCTCCACCTCTGTCGTTGCTAAGATCCTTGAGGAGGGACCGTGGCACTTCGGAAGTCAGCCACTGTTCCTGCAACTCTGGCAACCTGGTCTTCAACTGGAAACTATCAAAATTCAGAATCTCCCAATCTGGGTTAACTTCCATAATGTGCCATTGGAGTACTGGACCACACACGAACTAAGCCAGCTCGCAAGCTTCATTAGTAAGCCATTATGTATGGATGAGAACACAGCAACGAAGAAACGTATAGGTTATGCCCGTCTCTGCATTAGTATAGAGATGTCCAAGGAGTTACCTAATGAAATACCGATTATGAGACTTGGGACTGAGAATCAGTTATGGGAGGACAACATTGTTGTTTCCTATCATTGGAGACCCCCGGCTAAAGCTAAAAGTACTGTTTGGAAACCTACGGGTAAGACCTTTAAAACTGGTACTTACCAGGAATTGATGCATCTAGAGGAAGCTGGCCAGTCAGCTGATAACCTGACCCATGCCCAACCAAGTGCCGTGCAGAGTACGACAAGTCAGGGGGTTAATACTATCGTTGCTACTACTATTGTTGAACCAATGAATCATCAGGATATTCCTTCTCTTACTCATCCATTAGAGCCTTGTGGGATCATTAAGGTCGTGAATGTCGCCCTGCCTATCATGCCTGCTTCTGATATTCTTGAGAGCTCTCCTATACTGCTTGCTTCCTCAACTCAGGCTAATAATTCTAACCAGGAGACACTGGTCAGTTCTGAAGAATCATCTATTCCTTCTCTAGGCCTTCATGCAGATGAGAACAGTGTGGACTCACGATCCATCTCTAGAAGAAAATCCCAACGGGGCAAGGGTAAAGGCCTCAATACTCCATCTTCTTAATATGTCCATTTTGGCATGGAATGTTCGAGGAATAAATTGTCCTTCCAAGCTGCTGGCTTTAAAGGACTTTGTCTGCCGAGAAAAACCTATTTTGATGGGTTTACTTGAAACGAAAATTCGGCTGGCTAATATGAATAAATTGCAGATTTTGGGTGCCTAGTGGAGTTTGTTATCCAACCACAGTCACCATGCTTACGGTAGAATAATCGTCTGTGTTAATTCGGATGAGATTTAGGCTGAGCTTCTTGAGGCCACAAAGCAGGCTATACTTCTTCGTATAACTTTGTTGTATGGTAATACTAAGTTTTTTGTCTCTTTTGTGTATGCTAGCAACTTTGAGTTTCAACATCGAGATCTCTGGACCAACATTAGCCGGGTGAGTGGCACAATCACAAAACCTTGTCTTCTAAGTGGGGATTTCAACACTATACTCTACCCTTCTAAGGCTCAAGGGAACATTAGCTTGAGAAACTATTCTACTGACTTTCTGAACTGTCTAGCGCAAGTGAAATTAACGGATCTCAAATTCTATGGCCATTTGTTCACGTGGTCGAATAAACAAAAAGCAAATTGGTTTATTCGAAAGAAGCTTGATAGGGCCCTTGTCAATGATCTCTGACTCCTGCTCTTCTCCAATAGTTCAGCCAGCTTCTTAGATCCATTATTTTCGGACCATACACCCATCCTAGTTTCTAATATGATAAAACCTACGATGGTCCATCACCCATTTCGATTCAATAACTATCTTACTGAAGCTCCTGGGTTCGTTGAAGCTTGCATGAAAGGTTCCACGTTCTACTGTCGCGGTACTAAACAATTCACTTGCCTTCAGAAATTGAAAGTCATTAAGCAGGAGCTTAAAATTATTAAGGTTGTCCAAGGTCCTACTGTTGTAGTAGTCAATCACTCTAGGTTGGAGTTGGCTCGAGTACAGTCTCTCTTATCTTCCAGACCTGATAATCAACATCTTATCGATCAGGAGAAGCTAGCCCTAGCCACTTACCTTCAAGCTATTAATAACCACTCCTCCCTTCTATAGCAGCGAGCTCGGATTACTTGGCTACACGATGGGGACACTTGATCTCAATTTTTCTTCCATTCCATTCTATCAAGGAAAAATCAGAACAAGATTCTTTCCATTACTTCTCCTAATAGCAATGTTATTCATCATCCGAAGCTTATTCACGATGAGGCCACCTCTCAAGTTACTCTTCGAGATTTGCAGCTCCTTAATCTTACACGAGTTTCTCCTTCTGACATGGATCTCTTAATTCACCCAGTAGAGGATAGAGAAATTGAGAGTTGCATTTTTGGGATGAATGGTAAGAAGGCTCCTGGGCCGGATGGCTTAAATGGATATTTCTATCAACATTCTTGGAATGTCATTGGTGGTTTTGTCAAGGAAGTTGTACATGAATTCTTTCAAAATGGTGTGCTGCTTAAGGAGCTTAATCGAACCTTCTTATGCCTGATTCCGAAAGGTGCTAATCCTTCTTCCTTTTCTGACTACCGTCCCATATCTTGCGCTAACTTCATTTATAAGGTGATCTCTAAGATTTTAGTTGCTAGATTGAAGAAAGTGTTAGTTCCATTGATTAGTGACACCCAGAGTGCTTTCTTGTCCAATCGATATATTGGTGATAACATTCTTATTGTCCAAGAACTCTTGAAAGGATACTCTTCCTCTCATAGCCCTCCGAATTGCACTTTGAAAGTTGATTTTCACAAGGCTTTTGATAGTATTAGTTGGTCTTTCTTGAGAATTATGCTGGAGGCTTATAGTTTTCCAGACCAATTTATTCAATGGATCATGGAATGCATTTCCTCTGTATCCTTCTCGGTCTTGGTTAATGGCTCTCCTACTCGTTACTTTAAAGCCGCTAAAGGTGTTAGATTCTTAATGCTCTCATCCGGCAGAAGGCTCTCTCCAACCCGCTTTTCCGGTATCATTCTAAATGCAAGAAGCTGGGACTCACTAATCTTTGCTTCGCCGATGACTTGCTTCTGTTTTGTAGAGCTGACCTGGCGTCGATTCAGACTTTTATGCAAGCTTTACAAGATTTTAAACTTTTTTCTGGCTTGCAAATCAACTTTACTAAAAGTTATTTTCTTTTGTCTAAACGAGTTGCT
>JANTPM010000006.1:26474340-26488082 GCA_025434745.1 Erythroxylum divaricatum
AATCAACTTTACTGAAAGTTATTTTCTCTCGTCTAAAAAAGTTGTTGGCTTGACATCTTCTATTTTAGAGGCCACGGGTATGCAGCTACACACTCCCCCTCTTTTATATCTTGGTCTCCCTATCTCTACCAAGAGGCTCACCAATGCAGAGTGTCGACCTCGCTTAGAAAGAATCCAAAAAAGAGTTACATCTTGGGTGAATAAGTCGCTCTCTTATGCAGGTCAGTTTCAACTTATTAAATCAGTTCTTAACTCCTTACATGTGTATTGGTCTTCCCACATCTTTTTAGCTCAAGGCATTATCAAGGAGATTGAACGGATTCTTCGGACATTTTTATGGAGTCATTCCAATCGTACTCTAGGAGCGGCTAAGGTGAAATGGTCTGATCTTTGTTTTTCTCAATATGAGGGCGGACTGAATATTCTTCCCATTCGAATTGCTAACCGTTCTTTGATTCTCAAGCGCTTCTAGTGGATTTTAGAGGACAAGAACTCGTTGTGGATTAAATGGTTGCATGTTTACTTTCTTAGAGGAAACAACATCTGGGCTATTAAATTGAAAGTCTCACACTCTTTCTTTCACAAACAGCTCTTGAAGTTAAGGGATGAAGTTCAGCGCGAAACCTCTTGTACTATTAAAGATGGTCGATCGGCTTCTTTATGGTGCGATAATTGGTCCAGTAGAGGACCCTTAATTCACCAGTTAAACATGTCTAAATCTTCCTCATTATTCCCTCTCAAAACCCGGATGCGAGCTTTTGTAGATGGATCCTCTTGGAATCTTCCTCGAAGATTATGCCACCTTCAACCAACCTATTCCCCTTCTCCACAGGAACCTGATGCCTTCTTCCAGAAAACCATTCCTATTGCCAAGCTGACCAATCACATCATTTGTGACAACCTGCGTTCTCATCGAGACATGATTCCATGGGTAGCCACAGTTTGGAGCAAATATTTCATGCCTAAACTGTCGTTCACTTTTTGGTTAGCCATTCAGCATAAACTATCCACAGCTGACCGACTTCCATATGTGCAGATTGACCAACAATGCCCCATGTGTTCTCAACAGCCGGAGACATGTTCCCATCTCTTCTTTGAATGCCCATTTACCAAAGCTACATGGGAACATGTCTCTACTGTGTGTTCTTGGACAGACCCAGGGTTGAATATTGTTGAGATTACTACTTCTTTATCTGTTCATAGCGCTTATAGCACACCACTTTTTACCGTGGTCTTGGGAGTTTGCATTTATTCGATTTGGCGAGAACGTAATTTCCGCCGTTTCCAGCACATATCTTCTCCAAAGGAATTCCTCATCTCTTTGATACTGTCTGTCATTCGCGAGATTGTTTTGGCTAAACGCCTCCACTTAATGTGTAGCTTGTCTGTCTGCTTAGCTTTACGCCTTTAACGTGTTGCTTTGACTGGTCTTCCACTTTGCGCTAGGTCTCTGGTTCTGGATATGGAAGCTGTTTAATATCTCCATCTGGCAGTTACGGTCCCTGGTTTCCTTCGTTTTCATTAGCATTCCACATTTCTTTGTTTTTGTTGTGTTTTTTGCTAGGGGTCATCCCTTGTTTTCCATCTTGTACTTTGTCTTCTTCTTTCATTAATTAATTCCATTTTCTATTTTTTAAAAAAAGCAAAATCCTTTGCACTCTGTAACCATCAGCTTTGTTGCACATATTGTTTTTGGATGGAAGTTATCTCTTCTGACCACCAATCACAAAGAATACCCCACTTCTTACTAGAGAACACTTTGCTAATATAAAGGACAATAAGTCGGTGAAGAGTCTTAAAATGGTGAAGTCTATGTTCTATGTGAAGTTAGTGATGATGTGGAAATCGCTGCTTTTTATTGCATTGACATGCTATGTTAGTTCGGGTTATTTCGGTTACTAACATTTTCATGGGCGATATTGGAAATTTTGAGCTCTCTATTGTTGCCACTTCTCTATCTATTATCAAAACCTTCAATTTTGGTTTCATGGTTAGCTTTTGTTTACCATTTTCATCTCTTCTACTTTGTATTCCATTTTTCTGAATTTTCATGTCTAAGTTTTTGCATACTTTTGTGTGTTTGTTCTTATGTCTTTAAGTTGGATTGTCTTTGAAAGATTCTACTTTTTATCCAGGACTCTTCGTTTCTTACTGTTCTTGTTTATGTTAGTGTTTCAATATTAGAAACTTTTATAGTACACGAACATTGGCAAATCAAGAAATTATGAAGGGATGTAATATGGTGCTTGGCTTATAATATGAACATATCGTAGAATAGATGTGACAAAGAGGAAGCTAAACTTTGCTAGAAACCTTTAGCATTGATCTAGGTATTTTAGAGTTTATTTATTTATTATTTTTTTCAGTTTTTATTTTTAAATATTAATTTTACACATGACAATCATACTGCATGTTACGTGGTTAACTACGTCAGCATTTTTAATGGTAACAAAATTGGGGAATGCTAATAAATTGAATGTTCATTGTGAATTTATATAAATATAAATGTTACATGGCAATAAAATCTTAATGCTACCTTGTAGTGATTAAAAGAGTGAGTCACTTTTTTAACGCTCTAACTTAATATGTTTTTATATAAATGAAATTAAAAATAAAAATTCACATATTTAATGTTCCTAATGTGTTATCATCTTAAACTATTCAAATCGTCCTCACTAACATATGCTGTATTTTTTCTTTGGTTGTAAAGATAGGAAGATCTCGTCTTGACTATAAGGCCGCCCGCTAAGGTTTATACGAAGAAATTGTACAAAAATACAAATTGACCCTCTCTCGTAAGACGAAATTGGAAGTACACCAAATTTGAACCAAAATGGTTGAGGATTTGTATTTCCATACAAATATAACATAATTAAATGAGAAGAAAGGAAGATTTCATGATAACTAGGGAAATACTCTCTAATTTTAGATATATAATACAATTGACCAGCTTTGTCATATCGGAAAAGCATTTAAAGCCTCAATCAAAGTTAAAACTATAATGAGAGAAAATAGTATTCGGCCCTTTTTTTTCCTTTTTATATTCTGACGTGAGAATAAATTTCAAGGAAGGAAGTTCGATGGAAACTCCGTGGTAAGATTACTTCCACTAGCTATTCTTTTTGAAAAATTGTATATCGGTTATAGGCCTCTTGGGAGGGTATATAAGTCATAAACTGCCAATCGGGAGTTTGCTATTTAACACTCCAATATTGTTTTCCTTTCGGATTTTACTTTTCTTTTCTGAGTTCTCCTGTCCCGTGAGAGAGCTGGCTAGCTATGTGTTCTTTAACCAAGTCGACAAGCAGTTCTAGTGAAGATGATTGTGAACTCAGGAGAGGCCCTTGGACTCTTGAAGAAGATACTCTTCTCATTCATTACATTGCTCGTCACGGCGAGGGTCGCTGGAATTTGCTTGCGCAACGTGCGGGTAACGGAAAGATGTTTTAATTCTTAGAGATATGTTTCAAGAGTATATCAATCTATGAACTTTTACCAGCTTTTGCATGTTGGTGTTTTTTGCTGAAGGGTTGAGAAGAACAGGCAAGAGTTGCAGATTAAGATGGCTAAATTATCTAAAGCCAGATGTAAAACGAGGAAATCTTAGTCCTCAAGAACAGCTCTTGATCCTTGACCTCCATTCTAGGTGGGGCAATAGGTAAGCTGTTCAACTTTTTATTGATTGCTCATTCATGTACTGCCCTTAATCATTGAAATTGCAGCTTGGTTCAAAAATTTCCCTACAATTGGATTCTTAATCATGACGAAACTTGTGTTTTTCAAGCTTTATATACTTCAGCCACAATGATCAAGTTGCATATTGATCCAACAACTTGGAGTAGTTTTAGCGCTTACCATTCACCTTCTTTACATTATTTGTTCCTGTCTCCAAAAGGTGGTCAAAAATTGCACAAGTTCTACCTGGAAGAACAGACAATGAGATCAAGAACTACTGGAGAACTCGAGTGCAAAAGCAGGCACGCCACCTTAAAATAGACGCAAATAGCACGCAATTTCAGCATATAATTAGGAGTTTATGGATGCCAAGGTTGCTTCAGAAGATAGATGGCTCAACTTCAACATCTTCCATGTCATACTACAACAACGCATCTTCTCAGCCTGCCAATTATGGTTCTCAGCATTTAACATTGCTACCACAGCTACCGAAGCTGCCACAACAACAGCAGGAAACTCCCAGCCACAGCATCCCTTTTGACATGACTATGACAATGCAAGCTATAGAGCTTCAGGACCAAAATGCAGACTCAGAGCAGCGCACAGGTCCATGTCTTTCTTCTACAGAATCACTAAATATCCCAGAAATACCAAGGGTATCCCAGTACCCAACTAGTCCTTTTCATGTCATAGACAACAATAGTGATCGAACGACTTTTGTTAAGGATTGCTTTGTTGAAAGCACTTGCTATGGCATGGAAGCCATCAATTTGGCAAACATGTCAGTGTCAGGAGGAGTTGGCAACTCTGCAGGCAATTCCCACACGGCAGAAAGTGGATGGATTGGATGTGACTTTGGAGATACCTTATGGAACATAGACGAATTATGGCAATTTAGGAACTTACAGTAGAGTGGAGAATCAGGCTCTGGTTTTTGAGATAGCCAAGAAATACATACATGATAGTATGTGAGAGGTTATCTTTTTAGGGTTAATTGTGTGTCTATGTGATAAGCAAAATTGTTTATTGACAGCAAGTTTGGATTCAGATATTCCATAATCATTTCAATCTAGCTAATTATTTAGTTTAGGGATGAATGTTGTTTCCTCTGTTTGCTTTCTTCTTACAGAAACCAACTTGGTTCCCTATAGCTAGACGCGGTTGTTTCTTCAACTTGTTTCTGTTTCAAGGTTTTTGTTGTTTGTTATTACGAGGGGGGATGGAATTGATGGACTTAACTTTCGAGGCAGAAATGATTCTCTTGTTGAAAATTATTGTCACAGAACGCAAGGGATGAAATGTGCAGTCAATTTATTGGAGAAGGATACTCTGCCCTGTACTGCAGATTTTCCATTAAGCTTAATATTCTTGGCCACCGGTAGAAACTTGTTCGAGTTCTGATTATAAAATAAAAGTTTTAAGTCCCGAAAGCATGATTCTTAAATGGGAAACAAATATTTTTTTAAAAAAAATTTCTCATTTATGCCTCTTGTAGACTTTCCAGTTTGAAAGGAACCCACCCACCCATACAAGTATTAAGGGATGACTCTTTGTGATTGATGGATGGGGATTACTTTGTCATCATCTTCGAAATAAAAGTTGAAAACGTGTTACCTCAAGTTTTGTCCACTATGAACGAAGAAATTGAAACCAAGAAAAGACACGGAATTCAAAATGAAAATGAGCATAATTTGCTCCATTGCCGACGAGCTTGAAACAGATAAACCAACTCTGCCTCTCCACCTAAAAATCTACTCCATTCAAGTAATACGATTTTGATCGGGAAAGAGCTTAATAAATAATATCCCATGCTACCTTAAGACAAGACTCAAAATTTGATCAAAAAATACAGATTTCAATTAAATTATTGTCTTTTAGGAACCCAGCTTGCAAGTTGCAGGTGCAGTGAGCATGGATTTGATCTTATCCCTATCAAACACGCTAGATAGATATCAACGTTTGGGACCAAAGTAATCGAAGTCACTAGCTTGGATATGGAAAATCTATCCCCCCCCGTGGCCTTTAAATTCTAGTCAACATGCTCATTTAAATGCGTATAACATCTTATCATCACATGTGCGATTATTTCACAATCACAAAAGGAATTTAGTCGGTTAACTAATATTGACTGCAAGGCGAAAGCTACTTTGTTCTCTTAAATGAATAAATTCCAGTTTCCAGTTTCTAAACAACTTGGAAAAAACGTTCATACCCAAGGAGAAGCAACAGATTCTACCAATTAATAGTTGACTGGTCAATTCCCTCATCGCCATCGATTATGCTCTTACGTAAAACAAACTTCATTCTTCTTTCTGGAAACAAATGTGGAGATTTAAGCTTTTGATAATTTTACAATTATAATGCTCGGTAGCAATGGAGTATTTGTAATATGTCTGGGTCAGAAGGCAAAGCATACCCTTATACTGTACATGTAAAATTTTCAATAATATCCCTTTTCAGTGGGCTCTTGCAATGGTACAATCAACCCAAAAACAAAACCCACTGGATATGGTTACAAGTGTAATTAAATATTCCAAAATGTACAGTCTGGTATAAAGGGATTAGATCTCATGTTCCAGTTATGATGTTCCTATCATGTTCTATTAAATTTCATCCACACATTTTTGTGAACCCCACATAAATGTATGAATGAAATTTAGTAAAACAAGGCTGAAACATCGTAATTGGAACAGAGGATTTGATGCGTGGTAAAAATTCAGAAAAAATGGCTTTGTGTGAGCAGATCTCAAATTTTGGGAATCTGGCATTAATTTCATGTTCACCGAAGAATTTGCAAAATATGAGAATTATCATTTAGATTTGTAAATTTATTTTAACATATGGACCTAGGGTTAAGATAGACAAGGATTTACTATATCTTAGGTTTTAGTCATTCTAACCGAAACACAAGCCCTTTTTCTATTCACCAGTATCAACTCTTAAGGCTTGCCTTTTAGGAATCTAAACTAACCAAAATTTTCCTACATATCTTAGACTTCAAATAGGAGCTACATTCCAAGATTTTCTGATACAAAAAATCCTCATAAAAAGGTAAGTATAAAGTATACTTGTCTTTCTATTTGATTGAAACTTTATTATTCAAGGATCAAGATTTTAGAAGAGAAAAAACTTAAAAGAAAGTCATAAGATAGAAAAACACATTTCATATTATTGATACTATGTGTGAATAAGGCGTGATTACAAAGAAAGAGAACCTTTGGTCTTATAGGCCAAGCAAGAAAGAACAAGACAAATGACTTTTAAATAAAGATATAAACAACCTACATGGTACAACAATGGAAACTAAAATACAAAAATGCATAGTATAAGTAAAAATTATTGGGAAACATAGGATCCCAATAATATTCCTAAATAATAAGATAGAAACCCTCGACATGGTGGTGCAGATAAGGATTGGAGTCTACTGTCATCATTAAATATAAACATTTTATCATCTTATTTTCCATTTCTTTAATGAAATGAGCTATTTCAGCAATTGTCCAAATTGGGGGAAACGAAACTTAAGTGAAATAGTCTAGAATGGATTTGGGCTCTTCTTTGACTTATGAGCAGTGGAGCTTTCTCTAATTTCATAAGTCGAGGGTTCATAACCAGATGGACATGGTAGCTCTCCTGCCATGATGCTAAAACCCATATAAACAAACTAGTAAACAAAAGGCCAATATTCGACAATTGGTGAAATGAGCTATGGTAGAGCAAAGTCTCTAGGATATAGGCCTAAAGATGTACAAGTGGTAGGTTTGCCAAATTTTGGATGATGATTAAGGTGATCGATAAAGTGATAAAAATTGCGCATTATGTCTATCTTGTTTTTAGGCTACTTAATAGATGTCTTCCATATTTGAAAATGATTAATGGTGTAAATATAATCATTTTTAGTCATATTATAAGGACAGTGGACGATGAAGAAAGACTAAACTTTCTGTTTTATTAGGGGAATACTCCATAACTGATATTGTTGAGTATTTGACCTAATTTGGTATGTTTCTTTGCAAATAGTTGGAATCATTCCAAGAATGTCCACAACAAAGAATTGACATTGGTGGGATTAGCTAGATTTTGGTAAACATGTAATAGAGATAAACCAATGGGACAGGTATAGAGGGTAGATAAAGCTCAAAGATGTTACATAGTTGGTTCAGAAAGAGAATCATAGAGATGGTGTAGTGTGCACTAGGGTGTCAAGATGTCGAAGTGATATGGATGCGGAGGAATGCTCAACATGGTAAGAACAAGATGAAGATAATAAAAAAGACTCTTAAGTAGAACAACAATAATTTCATCTAGATTTTGAGGAGGGTTTCTAGTTATTGGAGGAATGAATTTCTTAATTTAAACATCAAGTAGGAAAACCATAATGGGGAGAATTAAGAGAGGAATTGGTTTTCCAAAATAGGAGTGAGAATTTGGATTAGGTTTTTAGGTCTTGAGAGGAAATTGGCTAGCATGTTATGATGATCTTGAATATTGTGGGTTGTGAATTTATAACGAGATAATCAATCTTTCTAATGACATAATTGGTTTTCAGGCAATATCTCTTATAGGGCTCAAGGATTTTTGGAAAAAGTTGTATTGTCCATTTCTATCATAAAGTGATAAGGGCTAATGTGGAAATAAAACTTTTCAAATTATAACCAAAATCTCATTGTATATGGATTGATAGTGCCTTTTCTGATTCCTTAAACTAACCATTAATATGACCATAATAATTTCAATTCCCATCAATATCTTAAATCAATATTGCACCTCAATAATGACCACTATTATTTGTCCGAAGGATGCGTTGTCTTTTGTCAAAAATCTTTAAAGGGGGTGGATGCTGATTTACTTGCTTTAACCATCATAATCTAGTGAATATCAAGAATCTTTTAAGCTGGCTGAACTAGCTATGTTTTCTCTATCCGAAAAGTTTGATTCTTGAATAATGTAGTTCCAGTTATACAAAAAAACCAAGTATGCTATACATGTTCCTCTTTATGAAGATCCTGTGTATAAAAAAATCTTAACCTATAGATCCTATTTGAGGTCTAAGTTATGGTAGGAAGGATTGACAAGTTTAGATTCCTAAAAGGTAGTCCTTGAGAGTTGGTTCCCATGAAGAGAAAAAGGGTTTGTATCTAGGCTAGCATAACTGGAATCTAAGATACAACCAATCCTTATTTATCTTTGCCCTCTGACCAAGGGTTGCCTTTATGGTATCATTATATATAAAGAATATTATGGGTGTGTTTTAATACCTCATACATAATTGATAAACAATACCTAATAGCTAATAAATAATAATTTATAATTATTAGTGTTAACATAAGGCTCTTTTAAGAATTAACAAAGATTAAAACTATTCCTCGAGGTCATTTTTGTATGTCCCATATGGTTATTACATTGTAATAGTTGTCCCCTCTTTAGTGTTTTGTATCTGGTGAGGGTTTCTCACCGTTATGTTTGTATCTTTGATGCAAATATGTCTTATATTAATTGAATCACTTTTAATTTTTCAAAAAAAAGTTGAGCTAAATGAATTAAGCTTGAAAAGTTTTTATTCCCCTTATCCAAAAGAGGTTATGGGCAAGTTCTAATTTAATCTAAACCATCTAATGGACTCCAAGTGAATTACTTTAATATTAATAACCTCCCTAGTTCAGTTGAGAATGAGTTTGAGTGATGCTTAAGTATCCATTTCTACTTATTAGAAAGTACTCTTATTTCTCTCTCCTTATTCCTTACATACAATAACTCAACCCAAATTTCGAGATGGTTAAATCATGTTTGTTCTGAAATTTGATTCCTAAGGATCAATTTATCATTGAAGACTAGTAAATTAGTAATGTAACTTTTATTGGCTTAGAAACTAATTTTAAATGATAATTATATGACTATACTAGAAGAAAATATTATCTAAGTGTTTAGGAAAAGTTATCAAATTTGTAAAGGTCCTTACCATTAGATTGTCAGTTAATTTCATCATGATTTTGAGTCTTTTTTCATCTAATTAAAGAATAATTTTTTTAGTAAATTTCTATTAAACCATACTAATTTCTCCCATGGAATTGTGTGCTCAAATATCTTGAAGTGGGATAGGTAGAGTTGTAGCTGAAGATTTTAGAGTTATGCCTTAACCAAATAGTTTAATCCTTTTTCTTTAGATCAAGACTATAGATAAGGACTAAAGCCAAGATTGTTAAGAAACCTCTATAATCACAATGCCACATTCGCACCCTAATAATCTCTGCAACTTTTGTTTAAGAAAGAATATAAAGCTAATGTGAGTTGAATTTAGAGGGTAAATGATGACTCAAATTATTCCATTTGTCAAATTAAAAGCTAATTCTTTCCCCATTTCTATTATGGAATTTAATTTCCTTAGAAATTGAAATTCTTAGCTTTAGTAATTGGTTAATGTTCTAAGAGTTATTAGGTTTGCTTTTCATGTTTTAAAAGATAGTCTTTATGAATCTATTTGACCCATAAAGATTCCTAACTATTAAAAGGCCTCCATACTCTTTGGTAAGTAAAACATCATTGGAGTCTATTATAGATCTTGGACCAAGTCTTCCCTATTCCTTAGGTAAACATACTTCTTTCCAACCAACTTTGGCTATTCTAGTGTTACTTAATCCACCATATGATAAGAATTTATTAAGTTATGTTATTAAAATTATCTCTTTTGTGTTGGCTAAACTAATTTGGTACTTAAATATAATGCTTATTTTGTTTTAATAGATGAAAAGTGAAGATTACATCAAATTGGAGCATTATTGGTCAAAATCACAAATTTTGAAAAAAGTGGATAGATTACTACAATAGATAAGGCAAGATCATGATAATGCCAAATTCATTTAAAGAGTTGAAATTCAATTAGGAAACTTATTTCCATCCCTGTTACGTAGGGATTTCGATTTGTTTTAGATAAGGATCTTTGTAAGAGGGGAGACTAAGAGAGACAAAAATATGTCTTTCACCTTCTTCAATAATCTCCTTTTCATTTCTTCTTAGTTTTATCTCAATCTTACATCTTTTCTTCTAATTTTGGTGTTAGAACTAAAGCCATTTACGGTTATACTCGTCTAATTTTGGTGTTGGATCTAAAGCCATATATGGTTATACTCGAATATTCTTATTCAAGGGGATTCAAAAATCTAGTTGTAACATTATGAGATTTTATTCTAAACTTATATTTATGTTTTAATTTAAGTATTCATTGTTTTGTGTTCTTACATTTCGTGAATAATTAATATTGATTAATATGAAAATTTAATTTAATGTTGATTATTCTACAACTGTCCATCAATTCATTGATCTATAATTGTCTTAAAGGCACAAGTGACACATACGTTATTTATGAATTTGCATATTTAACTTTTAAGAAATAAGAAAACTAAGTTGAATAGTTATAACTATCTCAATTATTTAATTTAAGGTCTAGTCCTTTTCACTAAACTTATTTTTATTATTTAACTAATATAGAATGCTATCACACCCAATCAATTGATGGTAAGTTTTTATTTGAATGCTGTGTTTAAACCAATTAAATTGGGAAATTTTGGGAATTGTTATAGCTATCCTAATATGTTTAAGACTAACCACTTGAATTGTAAAAATTATTCTTTTTAGAATAATGATCAATGTTACAATTAGATGAGATATTTTCTTTGAATCGAAGTTAAGTACTCTTGAATTTATCACTTTTATATTCAACTAATTTATTTTGATTCCTTGTTAATTTTACTACATTAGTTAATTAATCATAAAACCCTACTTTTTTTTTCTTAATTGAAATTAAGAATATAGTTTTTAGTTCTCTTGGGATTCGACTTAGTCCTATTACTACTACAAGAAGCTAGAGAATCGAAATTAATTTTGGGAAATGCAATCAAAATTTGATGCCATTACTAGGGTTTTGTTTGAGTTTTTTTTATTGTGTTATTTTATAGTTTACTACTAATCTCTTACCTTGTCTAACTCATTTTTCTCAGATAGGTGAATTGAAATATAATCTAAAAATTAAAAAGACAGCGCATTCCTTAAGGAAAGAGACTAAACAAGGAAACAATCATTCACTTTTAGAAGTGAAAGTTAAGATAGATCTAACAATTAGAGAATATTCTAATTTTCAAGAAGTTGAGGAAAAGATGTCCAATCCTAACACTAGAGTGTTGAGGGAGTTAGCAATACTAAATTTGATTCAACAAACCTTACCCGTACAATTTCTAGATGTCAAGGTAGATTTTGATTTAAAATCTAGTTTGATTTACTTACTCCCTAAGTTTTGTGGTCTTGTAGGTGATAATTCTCATAAATAACTAAAGAAATTTCATGTTTTCTACTCTAGAATGAATCTGTAAGTGTGAAAGAAGAAAAAATTCATCTCAGAGGGTGAAAGAAGAACAAATTCATCTCAGAGCCTTTGCATTCTCATTGAAAGATAAAGCAAATGATTGGATATATTTCCTCCCCTGGCTCAGTGACCATATGGGATGAGATGAAAAGATTGTTCCTAGAGAAGTTCTTTCCTACATCATAAGCATCCAATATAAAAAAAAAGATATGTGAGATAAGACAATTCACCCAAGAAACATTGTATATATGTTGGGAGAGGTTCAAAGAGTTATGTGCAAGCTACCCATACCATCAAATTCCTAACTAACTTTTGATTAATAATTTTACGAAAGAATATTGCTAGTAGATAGGATTATGTTTTATGTAGCTAATAGAGGAGCTTTGATAAATAAAACACCTAAAATCACTAAACAATTGATATCGAATATGACAAAAATTTCTCAATAATTCGAGATAATGATGGATGAAGTTATTAAGCGCGTGAATGAGGTAAGTAACATAAACCTTGAGGATAAAATTTCAAATTTAAATGCTCTAGTTCATCAAATAAATGTAGATTAATTGTAGTTAGCATGAGTGTGAGGAGTATGCTTATTCTCTAGACATCCTAAATAAGACTCCCTTTAAGAAGCTAGCTTAATAGGGGAATTTCTTAGTCAACTTGCACAAAAATATGACCCTAATTCTAATAATTATAATCCAGGATGAAGGGATCATCCAAACTTTAACTATAGAAATCAAAGAGGGCAGAAAGCATATCAACCCTTTAATTTTAGTAGACAACCTCAAGCTCCTATATGTGCTCTATCTCAATCTTCAAATTTAGGTATATCTTTGGATGAAATTATTAAGGTACTTGCTGGTAATACTAAAAAATTTCAACAGAAAACAAGGGTAAGTCTTTAAAATTTAGGAAATCATATCACTTAATGTAAATTGAAAACACAATCATCAAGAAAATTACCTTCCCAAACAATGGCGAATCCTAAAGCGAATGTGAGTGCAGTGACTTTGACAAATGGTACAAAAATTCAATTTCCATTTCCTTACCGATGGAGGTAGAAAAGCATGATGAAGAAGAAAAGAAAGGTGATCCTCTAACCCAAGAGTTAGTAAAGGTGAAAGATAATTTATCTTCATCGATATCAACTAATTCATATGTATCTTCTTTTCCTAGTGGTTGGCTAGATCAAAAGAAGAGGAACATGAAAGAGAGATTGTAACACCCCACTCCCGCGTGACCCGAACCCGATATCGTTGGTGATATCCGAGTCCGTTCTCCACGAGGGTGGCGTACTACATCAGTCAGTAGTTCTCAGTAAAACCTTTTTTTTTCAAACATTCATTCCATTAGAGCCATTCTCTCTCTCTTTTTTTTACACTCATGTGCGCGAAAAATAGTAGACAATTTGCATCCACGTGCATAGATAAACATTTTCAGTTAATACAATCAGATTCAGTTATTACAAATAGTCAACAATAAATTACAAAAACCATTTCATGTACAAAACAGAACCACATTGGCCCATTTCAAATACAAATGATCATTTTGGAATACAATTCTATTGGACACTAATGCAGACACGAACTGATCCCGACCTCTATCCTTCCCTTGCCTACAGTAGACATACACCCGTGTCAACCGGGGTATTCTTCAAGACCTGAAAAATAGATGCAAATTTTGGGTGAGTTTTGCGAACTCAGTGAGG
>JANTPM010000006.1:26518962-26536990 GCA_025434745.1 Erythroxylum divaricatum
GACCCTTGAGGTTAAGAAGAACCTCATCATATACCCTTATGACTCTTGTTTCATTCTTGAGAATTGAATTTAAGGTTCGCTTCTTTAGGTTATTGCCAAAAGATCATGCAAGATGCGATTCTATGGAATAATTCTAGGAAAGCAAATTAAATTTAATTCAAAAGAGAATTGAGAACAGAGGAAGGTCATTTATTTATTTATTTATTTTTATCATTGACTCGCATAAAAAGTATTCATTGATGGCCATCGTCTCTTTAGTAGAAAACTTGAATACAATCATGACATAAGGAACTAAAGGAGATCAAAGAAAAGTACAAATGTGAGATATGATCTAGGGTATAGCATACAATGTCTATTCAAGGATACATAAGTCCCAGGATCAATTTGTTAATCGAGATTTCATATACTCCTAACAGATATATAGCACTGTGCTTTCGTCGTATGCTGGTCACACCAGTTATTGAACTAGTATGAGCATTGCAGAGTTTGTTTTTAAGATTAAACCTATCATGTGTAAGTGGGAGATATGAATCATTTTTACACCCATGAAGGGCATAATAGTCCTTAGACTCTTAGAATAACTACAACGAGTAGTTATCTAAAGAAGGCAACGTTATCTAAAGAAGGCAATGTTATATATAGTTAGATATATACATATGTTAGTGTGGCTTCTTCTTCTGGCATCAATAGAAAATAAAAAGAGTTTAACCGGTGGAATCATAACACGAATTCAAGTATGTAATTCTTTGTTTTATATGCATATGAACGATCCTTTTTTTAACATGATCTTTGTGATTATGTTTTATCATGTTTTATTATGTTTAATTTTCTAACATATGAAATAGATCATGTTGTTGAATTTATATGTGATTATAGATATTATAAATTCATGAAAACATAAAGTTTACTTATTTGATTTTTCAAATGATTTTTTATTCTAATAATCATAAAAATGAGATTAAAATTACTTTATTAAATTGTTAATTAATTTATGTGAAACATAAAATTTACTAATTGCAGTTTGTATATAAAAATATTTAACATACGATTAATCATTTAAACATAAGGTTTAATATATAATTAAATCATTTAATATATGTAAATAAGTTTAAAAAAAGATATTGTTCATCGTTGTCATTAGAAATTAACATTATAAATACAAAAAATTAAACTTTGGAAAGGAATATTTCTAGCATGATAATAAACTTATAAATGCATATTCATGATCTTATCTTATGGGTTGTTAAATATATAGTAGAAAATAATTCATGTGAATTTTTCTTTCTTATTTTGTATGCCATTTTAAATGACTTTTAAGATATACTCATAAAAATGAGAGTATACTTGTTACTCAACATAATATAAATTTGTATATGTTTAAGAAATAAAAATTTCTTTGTATTTTATAAAATAAAGTCACTTTTACAATGTGCATTATCATGAAGAAAGATGTAAAATAGAGTATTTGGACATGTTTATAATTGACTGTTTAATTTTTATAGTTATGTAATGATGTTATATATAAAAACTTTGTTTTTGAATACAAATTTATTAATCTAATTTTAAAACATGTCTTTATTTATTTTTTCATATAAATGGAGGAAAATTCAAGTATCTTAATAATTCAATTGCTTCAAGAAGATTCAATGAACTAACTTGGGCACATGCTTAATTGGTTCCTGGAATGAATAACTATACCATTTTTTGTATTGTAACAGGTATTTGAAAGGTGGGGGAATCACCACATTAAAGAAGTATTTAGTTGAGAAAAATGTAATGTGGAGCCTTGTAACATGAAATGGCAGATGAAAACTTTACTTGAAAAGTAGCAGTATAAGAAAGACAAAAGACAAAGATTGAACTACGAAATTGGTAGTAGAAGTTCTTTTTATGATGTTCAAGATAATACTATAGATGTTAAAAGCGATATTCCTACTACACGAGAAGGCATTGATGCACCTGATGTAAGGAAGAGAAGAAAACATATGTCTAAATTTTTTGCACCATGAACAACTATTAGAGTTTAACCTTTAATTCAGAATGCCTTACAATTTAAAGAAGTAGCTCATAATATGGATATAGTAACGATTAGATGGTGGTATGATGTGGGTATATCATTCATTATTTCCTAGTCTTATTATTACCATACTATGGTGGATATTGTTGCCTCTTATGGTCTAGAATATAAAGCTTCTTCAATTGATGAGCCTAAAGTTAAAATTGTTATTACCTTTATGAAAAGGAAATTCATTTGGATGAAAGAAAAATAACTTAGGCAACTTATAAATATTCAATCATATGTGATAGCTAGACAAATAAAAGACATGAGTCTATTATCTTTTTTTGTTTAGTTGTTTCTACTAAAAGGATAATATTTTTGAAGTATATTGATGCATCTGGCCTTGTTAGAAATGATGATACTCTATTTTAAATATTTGATGAAGTTGTAAATTAAGTTAAAAAATTGTACAGTTCATTAATGACAATGATTATGTTTATAAATCAGTTGGAAAAATATTGTAAAGTAGGTATAATTATTTTTATTAGACTCCTTTTTTGCAAATTGCATTGACCTAATGATGAAAAATATAGGAGATCCTAAATACTTTATTACCAATGATAAAAGTGTGTATAAAGTAAGACAAGTGACTAAGTTCATCTATAATCATGCATTGGTCCTGAATTTGATGAGAAAGAGTTTCACTAATGGTAGGAATTTGTGTTGTCTTACTATTACAAGATTTGAAACTAATTTTTATCGCCTAAATACTTTATTCTAATGAAGGAGTTAAGACAAATGTCTATAAGTGATAAGTGGTTTGTATCTTAATATGTCAGACCTAATGCTAGAATGGACATTTCTAGAATAATACTTAAAGATTATGAATTTTGGTTCAATATCAATTTATCATATGAGTTGTAAGCCCCTAGTGAGAGTACTTCGTTTGAATGATAATGATGAGAAGGCAATAATGAGTTATTTTTATGACATCATGCAAAGGGCAAAAGACCCAGTTTTACAAAAAAATCTAAAGTTAATAGAGGAATGATGTTAACTTTACAAAAATTGTTTCCAATGAGATGATGCAAGATCTTCTCAACATACAAATAAAGGTTTATAATGATACTTCTGGTAATTTTGGGATGTTTATTACTATTCGTCAAGAAACAAACTTAATATAGGTATATATTTTTTTCACTTTTGTTATTTGTTAGAAATTGATCTTCACTTTATTTTATTTATAAGGTTACTGTTATGGTCTTACAATTACTAGATAGGATTGATTCGAAAGTAGGGTTCTGGAGTTACAAAGGTTTGCAATTTGAATTTAAAGTCAATGCATAAGTGTAACATGGTGTGAAAGGAATTGAAGCACATTTGAATTCATTCATTCTAAGAAAGGAATAGATTGAAACACAAAACAATGAACAACTTGGTTTTTGTTCAATATAATTTAAAGTTTCGAGAAAAGTATGTTACTATCACTATTAAGTTGAATATAATTTCTTGTAATTTCTTAATAATTTAATTTTATTTATTTACTAGGACTCTTAATAAAACAAATAGTTCTATAGATTTAATTTGCGTTGAACATATCAATCTTTTATCTAATCGGGTTTATGAGAAACCAAGTTTAATATATGAGAATGACTTGAAAGATAATCTCATATGGAAAAGTATTAACATGTCATTTAGTGCAATGAATTTGAACGATGGTGATGATGAAACTCCTCTCATTTGTGAGGATTTTATACTAAGTAAAAATTTAGGTCAATACGATTTGAACGGATATTCGATTGAATAAAGTTTCAATTTTATTTTCATTTTTTCATTTTTCAATTTCACTTATATTTGATGCATAAACATAAAACTTTTTTTTAATTGAAGTAATTGTCATTGACTATAGTTAAACAATTTACAACATTACAATGGGATCAGTATTTAGGAAATCAACAAAACATTATATTGCAATGGCTAGCTCAAAAAGCATTTCAGAACAAAAACCAAGTTACAAGTTCCATCTTAACATCATTCTTGTTGACAAGTCATGTGTTGCTTCCTTTGCTATTGCAAGAGCTTTGATTTCATCAACGATGTTCTCTGCCAATTAATATTTGCTTGTATCCTCCCTTGAGTATAGCCTTCTGTTTCTCTCCTTCCATAGATCGTAAGTTGTGATTATGAAAGATGTTTTAAACAGCTTGCCATCCTTCTTTTCCTGTTTGAAAACTCAGATAATCCAATTTAGCATGACATTGTAGTCATAAGAAGTGCAGTAGGCTTCTAGCTTATGAAGTAGTTGCCTCCACACAGTTATATATCAAATATGCGCAATTTAAGAAAAGGCGATTCCTGTCTTAATAGCTTGCATGACTCATAAGTTGGATCAAAGTTGCCATGCCTTCTATCTTTAGTGCTTAAACGATTTTTAATGATTGGTATGAACTCTTGTTGTAATAGTTATGGAATCATTAACCTTTATCTTCTTACTATATGATGTTATGATTATTCTTTATTACATGATGCAAATTATAACATTTTAAGTATTTTGCATTATTGATAGTTTTATATATGTATGATGATAAAATGAGCTTTTTTATATTAATTGTTGTTATTTTTTTTATATGAAATGTGTAAAAAGAAATATTAATAGAAATAAAGAGATAATTATTATTTTATATTTATATTATTATACTTTTTAGAGACATGGTTGATGTAAAATAAAAACATTATATAGTTGTAATTTTAAAAATTTAGGAGTTATTTTATATTTTTTAAAAATTACCTAATATGGTACTCAGTATTGATCGGTACCAATACTACACCATACTAAAATCAAATATGATACTAATACTGATAGACTATTTATAACATTGTCAATAACATGAAATGTCGTTAAGAAGGGAGTTAATTATGTAACCTTCTTCAAACATTTTGTCATTGAACTCAACAAACTTCATTGAAATCATGAGTTACGACAATAGATCATTTTGGAAAAAGTTTAAAGGTAATTAAATTGGTGCTTTTATGATAGTAGAAGATTTCCCATGAAATCTTCCATTGGTTTCAATGTGGAAGCTTCTATGAAGGAACTTGATTTTGGAGGCATATGGGAAAATATTACTTAGGGTGCGGAAAGATGTGGATATATATTTAAAGAGTGAGATTGAAAATCAGTTTTGCAGGGTTTAACTATATATATATTGAAGGATTTATATATATATATACAGGGAGGGATAAACTACAGAAGTGGGGAGGAGTACTGGTTGGACGTAAGATTTTCAATAGAATGTATTGATTTATAATAAAATAGAATGTAAATAAATTTAATATTAAAAAATTGTTGTTTGGAAGAAATAGAAGTGCTGATTATGTAATATAGCGAAATATTGTTTGGAAGAATAATTTATAATGTAATATAGTGAAAAGTTATTTATCATCTTGCATTTCACTGTAATCTTCTTAAATCGAAGATTTTTTATTTTTGCTGTTTAAGATAGAATAAGACGTAATATAAAACTCTCATCTTTTATCGCATTCCATCCTATTCTATTATAAACTCTCTCTTAAATAATAAAATAATATTACATTATATTATATTTCATTAATAAACTCCTAAGTAAATACAGCGTAAATGTTATCGTCTATGATGAGGCACGAGAGGCTCTGATCTTTTTTTGCCACCTTGAATGTGCACAAATATTTAAAAAATTTAGGATTAATTTTTTTTTTGCGGCTTTTAATATGGAACTGTCGTTTTTTAAACATTGTGGTCTATTCTAAATTCATCCTTTTGACAATGTTAAATTGCATGAGTTAATTGAATATTTTAACTTGTAAAATGTAACGTTGCAAGAAGAGGAGAGAGTGGGTGCGATAGATTGGAATACCGATCAGGATTCAGAACTCACAAGTCAGTCTGTCAATGTAGGTAAAAATACCCCAACCAGAAGTTACAACCAAACAAGTCCTCAGATGGAGAAGAATTGACAGATGTACCCTTGTCTAAGAGCCAAAATCACCGCCCTAGTTCTACACTTCTACTCCTTTCACGGTCGATTAGCCAAAGCGGCCAAAATAAAAAAGAAGGACAAAAATCGGAAAACCAGACTCTAGTCTAGAATGAAGCCCTCCTCTTTTTCCGCTTCTTCTCCGGGTGGAATTAACATTGCGGCAAGCGCTCAGAGGCTTGATGTTGATAATCGAATCTCTCTTATATATTACTATCGGATCGCCGATAATATCCTCAAACAGGTAACCTTGGGCGTGATTTGATTGGTTATTTATTTATTCATCGAATTAATTCGGGTCAAGTGTTCTTTTTCTTTGGTTTGCCTTTGGGTGTTTATACCGAGTCATTTTGAAACTGATGTTGTTGTAATGTAAGTGAATGTGAACGGTTTATCATTTTGGGCAATTTTATGTATGTGAATTTGTTGGCCCACGGAGACCTTTTTTGATTGCTCAATTCCTCTTTTTCTTGTATTTTCAGGCTAATTTTTTTAATTGATTGGCAAGTTTACAGAACAAATACATCATACATATGTATATCCTTAAACTTATATAGATTATCATATTTAGACTCTAGTTTTAAAGTAATACTTTGCTGGAGAAACCTGCATATTTCTTAGTTTATTTCTTTCAGATACCTCCCTTTTTTACTTGTAGTATCTGTCGTACATTTCCATGATAGTCTGGTTGAATTCAAGTTACATTGATAAGTAACTGAAACAAAGAAATTACTCTGTTGATTATGATATTAGAGCCATTTCTTAGAAGTGATCTGATGGGAGCGGTGCTGTTAGTTACATTTTAGTTTAACTGCGCCTAATGCTTTCTTGACAATATCCTATAAAACCATGTGAGTTGTAATTGATACAGGTAACTTGAGTTACATTTCGGTTTCTCCGGACTGTCATAATTATTTCAAAATAAAGAATATAAGTGATGAAAATATTTCTTATTCCTTTGATCATCTATCTTATCTGCAGGCTGACATTTTTAGAGCAGAGAAGAATACTATTGACCTGTATATTATGCTGTTAAGGTTTTCAAGGTAAGTAGACATGCTATTTATCCTTGTTCTGTAATTTAATTTAGAAAATCAATTAATAGGAGTTGCAAGGATTGCGGAAATTGGGAGATGTAAGTTAATTGTGATATTTGATGCATGTAATGATGTGGATATGCATATGTTGATGAAACTGAGAACTTCTGATTGGAATGTTCTGCAGTTACTTTAACTTGATTTGAAGCAGGGAACGTATCTGAAATTGCTTTCTACATTTTTGTTTCTTTTCTTTTCATGGCTTTGCCTCAGTTTGGTGTCAGAAACTATACCATGTCACCGAGAATATAAGGCATCCTTGCAAAGCAAAAAGGTTTATTTGAAAAAGGTATCCATATGTCCTCCCTTTCACCATGCAATCATTGTGGTTCTAAAGTTTGGTTTAACTTGGCTTCATATTCATGTGCAGAGATTATTGACTGCATTGACAGAGCTAGAGGATTTGAAGCCTGCAGTGCAACAAAAGATCAACGACCTAAATAGAATTCATACACATCAAATAAATGGCAGGGGATATAATAATCAAAATGATTCATCGGAGTGGACGCCTGTAAAAAAGAAAACCTTTAGTGGCTACAATATGAAAAAGGTATATTTAGAGCTTTGTATTTGTGCTTTCGAACTTTGTTACTAGTAAGATTTTTTACCTGTTGCTTTGTCTTCTGTGATTTTGCATTTTGAGCAATATCCTACATCTAATAGGCAGTGAGACCAGCTACACAAGAACTCATATATATTGGCTCAATAAATCAACAATTTTCTCAAGACAGGCCTGTGGAAGAGCAGTTCCGCAAAATGTAAGTATCATTAGAACTATTAGCGGTTCTTTCATATCCTTGTTCTGCTGGAGGGTTTGTAGTGTATGAATAGCTATATAATTTTAAGGATTGATGCAATTTGATTTAGTGTCCAATTTAAGCTTAGGCATCTTAGAGGCCATCCGGGGGGACACCCTAAGATTGAATCTCTTGGTACAATTTTTACCTTAAGCTGGTGCATCTAACTCATATATCTACAGTGTTATTGGGGAATCAAATATTTGAATCTTTAAGAAAATTGTGTTTGTGTATTCATACTTGGCATTCTGCTTTGTCGTTGTTGACTTGTTTATTTGCTTTTACAGATCTTTAAATTTTCCACGCCCAAAGGATGAAACTCTGTCTAGACATTCTATACTGGGTCCTAATGGGCTTCATGGGTGTTGGCGGCCGCCTCGGAGTGTGAAAGGGGTAGGAGATTTATCTCTCTCTCTTTTTCTGGTCTTTGACTTCTTAAATTGGGACAATTTTTCTTTTGTAAGTACAGGTGCAATATCCAAAAAACATAGACCTGACTCCTGTTGAAATCCCAAGGTTAGATTCCTATTCAGATTTTGCTTGTGCTTTATGGTCCTTTTCTATAATATTTTGCTGGCTGGACAAATCAAAATAATGGCAATAATCTTCTTGAGCCATCTTGTGATTGCACAAAATTCATTCTGTGTAAAGTTCCGAATTTCAAATAAATCTTCTGTGCTTGATGTTATCTAGATTGTTATTGTCTTTCTGGTTTTTGAATTATATCATTGTATGGCCCTTACATGAAACAGGCTATTGCAAACTGTGGAAAATGGAGTAACAGTCCAGAAAGACTCGGCTAATTCAGAACCTGGCAATCTACAGTGGTCTGCAGAAAATGAAGTTCCAGTAAAAGCAGACTCTAGCAACTCGGAACCTGAAATATCTAGTTTAGAATCTAGTCTTACTTTGAGTGATGACAATCAGAGACACCATGCTGAGGAACCATGCGACATGATATCATTTGAAACAACAGAAACCCTTGTTCACACAGATATTATCAGGCAACCTTCTCCTTCAGCTGTACTTGCAGAAGTCCAAGATTTGGTCCCTGCAATAACTTCTCAAGTGGCTGAGGCAGAGCAGAAGATGGATAATCCCTTACCTACTGATTCTGTTCGTTCTGAATCTCCCCTGCAATTGCATATTGTGAGTCCCACAACAATTTTACCTTATGATTATCATTGTTGATATCTCAATGAATTTAGCTGTTTTTCAGTCTTCTCTCTGAGAATACATTTTAAAAAAAATCCCAGTTGCCTTTGTTGTGCCTTTTTTCTATTCTAGGCTGCCCAATTTTCCACCACCTCTGTACTTTGGTTGTCCAAATTTTGAGAACTTCACTAATCTTGGTGAATGGAGAAAGTCGGTCTTCTATCCAATAGTTATTTTATATTCTGATGAATGTGATCTTTCTTTGAATTCTGGTGTATGCAAAAACTTTATAGATAGGGTGCATAAACTTCTGTGTTTTGCTGCTTACTAAGTTTATATTTGTAGTCAACAACAATGATGGACAATTTCATGAAGCTGGCAAAATCGAATACTGACAGAAATTTAGAAACCTGTGGGGTCCTGGCTGGTTCACTTGTAAGCGCTTGTACCTAAAGATGAATGCATGTATTTGTCACATTGCACTAGTACTAATTGGTTGTATTTTTCCGCTTTGCAGAAAAACAGGAAGTTCTATGTTACAGCTCTTATTATTCCGAAGCAGGAATCAACGTCAGATTCAGTATGACAGTTACTTTATTGCAGGGAACAAAATTCTTGTGATTTTCCTTTCACTGCAATTTTCCCTGATGTAAATGCATTCATTGTTCTCAGTGCCAGGCCACTAATGAAGAAGAAATATTTGAAGTTCAGGATAAGCGATCTCTCTTCCCTCTGGGATGGATTCATGTGAGTTCATTTCTTTGTCGATCATTTACTGTTCTTTCAGCCAGTTCTGTGTAGCCTAACTTCTCTTGCCTTGTTTTCCTGTTGGGGTTTCTCCACCTCATCACTCACTGCTATTTTTCTTTCAGCTGCTTTTGCGTGAATGCATCTGAGTTGAACTTGTAAAGTGTAAATAGCTCTGTTGTTTTTGGTTAAAAGTGTTTCTTGGGGCACGTTGACTTATCACTGTTCCATTTATGCTTATCCTCGTTGAAATTAATTTATATTTGTTATAGCATCAGTCTTCTTCTGCTGGAAATGTAGATGGAACATTCATGCTTCCCTTTCTCTCCTTTATTCATGAGCCAACAGCTATTTTTGTTGTTGAGTGCAAGATCAGCTGTTGAATTTGATGATAGTTAATCCCGTGTGTAATGTTATGCTGGGGAAAGAATTCAAGAATTTAACATTTGATGGTTTAGGCAAGAATTCTTCAGCCTATGATCTCTGTTGCATTCCACAATTATTGTCATATTCTCTTGAAAATAATCAAAATCTTTGGTATTCATTCATGCAGCGATAAGGCGTCTCACAGTAGAAATTTGTTTTTTCCAGTTTTCATTTGGTTGCATCGTCTATGTCTAACGTTCTCCGGTGAACTGTGAACATGCATTTTCAACAATTATGCACAAATCAACTTCGAGTCCAATATTTTACAAGTGGTTGCATCTTCTAAATGTATCTAATCGGCAAAATTATAATGTTAAAAGTCCTTTGATTTAAGTTTTGATTATTGTTATAATTCTAACGAATCACTTTACCCTAATGTTGCAAATTCCAGACACATCCTACACAATCTTGTTTCATGTCTTCGATTGATGTTCACACCCATTACTCATATCAGGTGAGTGATTCTTATTGCTATTTTAAAGTTGATACTTCATGTCATACTCTAAATGTAAAATTCGTCTTCTAGTCTGGTAACATTAAATGGTTGTCTTAGGAGTTATGTTTGGAGTCTTATCGTAGGCTTATCAATTGATGCCAATTTTTTGCTTTACTTGGGGTGAACTCTCGTATACTATTGGCAACATAGGTGGAACAATAGGACAGATCAGTTCCTTCTATCCTAACTGCAGAAAATACTTTAGGTGTTTCCAACATTTCCGTCCTGAGTGTAAAAGGAGTAGGCTAATATGACTTGAATCAACTTACAACTACTGAAGCAAACATGAATGTCATAAAACCCACAAGATTAACACAAGGTGAATAGATGCAGAGACAACGCCTTTTTGCTTACTTGAAATGAATTAATTACTGATGGATAAAACCATCCTTCCCTGTAGCTTGTTAATTCTACCAAATTTTCACGTGCCTTAAAAATCTTGTGGGATGTCCATTTGTTTTATAAAAAGTTTTGAGGCGAGTCTTGTTAATTTTTGCTGACATAATATTTTTAAGACATGCATGTGGATAATCACGTCATAAAAAGTGATTCGGATAATAAATCAGATGTGGGTATATGTTAAACAGAGTGATTTGTTTTATTAGGTATATAAAAAATATAAAAAATTAATATGTAATGTTAATTTTGTTTATTAGTAATTATAATAATATATTAATATATTATGTTCTATTGGTAATTAATATTATATTAATTAATTTAATTAGAGTAAAATTAAGTCTTTCATTAAAATTTATTTTATTATGTAATAATATAAATAAATAAGGTTAATTATTTTTAAATCTTTATTAAATAAAATTAAAAAGTTTTATTATATTTATCAGTACTGTTGGATAATAAATATAAATTTAAAGAAAGATTTAATTTATTATGATATATGTAACAAAAGGTATAACCCACGAATACTGATATGTATGTTCCATAATTTTTTTTAATTTATATGTTAATTTTTTAATTATTATATATTTAATATAAATGATGATAAAAAAATATGATAAGTTAATAAAATAAGTAAATATATATATTTGATCTCTTTATAGTTTGTTAATGTAATCACTCCTTTGTGTTATTAAAAGCAGAAATTAATGAAAACATTATTTTAAATTGTTCATAAAACAATGGGTTTCTCGTAGATTTTTAAATTAGAAAATATTTTGTTGGAATGGAATTCATAAAACTACAAAAAAGTTATATTTTCCCAATTATCTATCAATATGGAATTACTATTATGAATACGTAACATCTAAAAGACAGAAAAAATGGCCAGTACTAATGGATAATGATATTCCAGCACAACTTCGAGCTGACAGAAAAAGTTACCAACTAATTTGCTCAGAAATTAGCACAACTCTTCAGGTGGGCATAAAAATTTTATTTATGTATTTATTTTAGTTTCGGATCGCAGGTTGTTTAACTAAAATACATATGGCAAATTTTTTGCCCACATGAAGATTTGAAATTATTTTGGAGTTAAATTGTAAATTAAGATTTCAGTGTCAAGTGACATTAAAGCAATATAATTGGAGTTAACAATGCAAGAGTAGCTTTTGTATTATTAAACCATTTACACATAATTGTTGGTTTTTGTTCAGATAATGTTGCCAGAAGCAGTTGCAATTGTCATGGCACCAAAAGATACAACCAAGTATGTTCTGTTGTCTCAATGAGTTTCGACTTTTCAATATAAAAGTATGAAAGTAATCAATTTAAAACTGTGCAGGACATATGGGATTTTTCGGTTGACAACTCCGGGAGGCATGTCAGTTATAAGACAGTGCCAGCAGCGTGGATTCCATTCTCATAATCAACCTCCTGATGGTGGACCCATTTACAAGGCATGTACAGATGTGTATATGAATCCCAAACTAAAATTTGATGTCATTGATCTTAGATGATATTGATTTTTTGCCAAATGAATCTGTACAATTTTTACAATGCAATTGTTTATACCAAGGCAATTCAATGTACTCGTATTTGAAATGTAAAATGAACTTGCTTGTATGAAGACTGGAGTGGAAAATTGCAGGCCGATTTTCCGATTGGTAGATCTGTACCAAGATCAGTGCGGTGATGTATTGAGGGTTTTTTTTTTTTAGTTTATTTTCTAAAATGCCAAATTTCCAGGTCACATTGGATGTGCACGGCTTGCTTGCTATAACATGCATAATCACTCTATGAAGAAACAGAAACAGCATGCTTGATAAATGGAGGATTCAGGCAAACGAAGGTGAAGAAATCGTGAAAAAGATTTCAATCCTAATTTGAAAAGAACAAAAAACCAAGAGTTCAACTAACAAGTTAACAACTCAGCTCCACAGAAACGGTAGTGGGTAGGTAAAGATATTCTTTTGAAATGCCGTTAGTTTTTCCGTTCCTTTGGATCACTGCACGTAAAGCTTTAGCGAGAGGAGTAGAAACAAAGTTGGGCCAAAGGCAAGGCATCTAACGGGTGATGAGAGCTGTTGGTAGTGTGGTACCTGTCTGGGTGATGACCACAACCACCATCCAAGCCGACGACGTGGCAGTCAATCAATCAAGTTCATGGCTGATGACACAAAAGTGGGACACCCCCCTTCCCCCTAACCTACAATTTAATTTATATGAGGTTCTCATTCCAAGGACTAGTCACAGTTCTCTTGACAACTCTATGGAATTTTCGATTGTGAGTAAAAATTACCTGGTTGGGATATGATCTCACCAAAAAAAATAAAAAGTATTTATTTACAGTTTTTTTTTCCCTCAAAATTTGGTCTAAGGTACTCGATACTCGTTTAGAATTTTGGTTGTGAACATGTTCAAATGATTCGAAATTTTAAGCTGGCATGAAAATTGGAATTTGGCTTTGGGTTTAACTTGGTGGAATTCGATTTACCATAAGTCTAAGGACATATTGCCCACCTGACGAGTAAAAGATCTGTAAGATTTTAGAATAGGTAGTCCTGACCTACCTCCCATGTAACATAATTTTCCCACCAACTCGACGACTTGGTGTCTCTTAGATTTTCTTTCCTTTGAACCCACGTTAAAAAACCTTTGATGGTTGTTGAAAATGGTCTATCATCCATACGATAAACAATAAAAATGAATGAAAATTAACCCACCACCATTGACTTGGTTTGAACTTTGAATTGATCCATTATTACCCTTTTCTTCTTCTACTTGTTTTGTTTAATGGTTCTTGTAGAAATTGAAAAAAGTCTCTATTCATTTGACAGCAGGCGTGATCATGTGAAGGGTCAATCCATTATCGATCAAACAATGATCTCTTGGAAAGAAGGAGCAAGAATCATTGCTTTTCTTATCTTTTTTTCTAAAAACCAAAATTAATCCTTAATGTCAACCAGAGAAGGTATAAAAAAAAAGGTCAATACATCTTTTCAAAACGTTAAAAGCAAACAAAGATTCAACAGGGGAGCGCATAGTAAATAAATTCTCAACTAATCCCAAAAATTATGCAAACTAATATTAATCCATCCGATCATGGTTCATGGACACCAACTGACTTTTGTTTAGGTGGTATTTAGTACGTAACCCTTCTGCAAATGACTAGCCAAAATAGTATCAATTCAATCTTGATCAGTTATCTTATCCTTTACTAAGATCACATTGTTAGTTCCTTTTGTGCTACCTAGACTTTTAAGGTAAGAAATTTCAGAACAATAAGGGACCGAGAGCCGAGTCAACGTTGATCTGCAGATATCTTGAAGATGACGATAGAAAATTGACACATACCTTTGTCATGCCATGTGATGGTTGGCGGGCTCCATTAAAAGATGTTTGATGAATCAAGAGCCGATGTGAGGTTTAAGTGGAGTAGTCTCTTCAAAATTAATTAAAATGCTAAATTTTTTAATTTCTAATTTACAAATATCATAGCCAAACTAGAAATAGATTTTTATTTTTTTTTAAATATAGATAGCTTTCTGGGACACAATTTCCCGGATTCCTGAGTGGTCTACTTCAAATAATATAAAGAGAACTATTGGTACAGTTATGATGTTTTTTCAAAATTCTGTAAGATTTTAATCACAAAACGGCCTTCAGACTGTTGCTCAGTCCTCCTGTTGTTTCAGAAAATGGTCACACTGCCCAATAAATTTCATTTTTTGAGTGTTGTTTTAGGAAAAAGTCTTGTCAAGAGAGAGAAGACGTCAACTTTAGATTGATAAAGATGGCAATTCGGGTGCCAAAGAACCTCAAGTCTGAACAACCACATCAAGTTACAGTCTACAATTTCCTTCGCCTCCGAATGTTCTAATTCAAGGGGTTTAAGAAAGCCGAGATTTAAGAAAAGAAGCTACTTGCACTCTCTTCTATTCAGTAGTATATATAATTAGAATAATAACAAATTTTTAGGATGAAAGTAGCTTTTTAGTTTGTGTCCAAGCTAAGCATGCTTTGAATGTAGGCAATAGGCGAAGAAAAGAGGTCGCCTGAGGTAGTGAAATGCCAAAAACCGATTCTCAAGAATTTGTAATGTGTGGAGCACAATGGACGAAAACACAAGGCCTCCTGCCAAAATTGGGTGAAGGAAGCATCATTATTGTTGCGTTAAGCAAATATATATAAGCATAGACCAAGAAAAAGTGTTGCATAATGAGGACAGGACAATGGATTACCAGAAAGTTTATTATTTTTCTTTCACAAACAACTGTGTTTTTTTTTTTTTTTCCTTTTTGCGTTTACTTTCAAACGGTAATCGACTAAGCCAATTTTTTTTAATGTTAGATGTTGAGAATCTAAATGTGAAAAAAAATAAAGGATGGTGTCAGATGATGTAAGGGCAGCCCAACCAAATGTCGATTATGAAAACAACCTTGTCTCACCACCAATTTAATACATTTTGAAGGTTTCTTGGAGTCCTTCCAACATTCCATTCCTTCAATCCCAACTACTTGAGTGCATTTATTCCTTTGCCTCACACAGAAGGAAACCAATTCTCTCACATATGGCCTTGATTTTCCCATCTTCTTTGAATTTACCGAAATTTTCTCCATTAAATAGTACTATAGTATGTTTTTCGCAGTCCCATGTCTTTTATGTCTCTCCAACATATCTGCTTTTTCTTTTTTTAACAGTAGCTGACAACTTTGTTCCGCAGTCTGCTCCAATTCAGTGTAGAACATTCTGACCCTGATCCTTATAATTTTCTCAGAATCTTTCACGCGGGAAAGAAAAGCAGTGTTCTTTTCTTTGATACCTCTCTGGTCGTTTATGTTCTGCTCACAATTCTCTGTACATCTCCTTTTTCATTCCTAGTTGGTCCAAACTACCTTTGTCAATATTCAAACCTAGAGAAATTATGTTCTTCCCAGCCCATCATCTTTGAATCTTTCTACCACCACCCTTTTCTCTTCTTTTAATTAACTCCTGAATTTTTATACAATCTTTCAATTTTCTTGATTACCTGATCTGCTCTTGATGCAGTTTTCTTTGTTCTTCAACCAACAAACTGAAACTGGGATCACCATGATGTGCTCAGAAACAAGTCCTAGAGTATCCTTTTCCAATGATCTCAGCCCAGAAGATGACTTATCAACGGAACGAGAATCTCGGGGAGACACAAAGATGTTGGACTCAAGTTCTGATTTTGAGTTCAGCATTTGTAGTAGCTTAGATCATGAACCTTCCTTGGCAGACGAGCTCTTTGCAGATGGCATGATCCTTCCACTTCAAATTCATGGAAGAGCCATTGATTCTGATAAGCAGCGGCATAGAGATGAACCCTCAAGAATGGATACTCTTCCCCCACTCCCACGTCCTCTCGCCACAGGGGATCCAAAGAGAGAAGAGAGTTCTAACGAATTAATGGTTTTGAACTCTGAAATGGAGGAAAAGCCTCCGTCCAAGTCTTTTTGGGGATTCAAGAGAAGCACTAGTCTCAACTGTGATATTAAGAGGAGCCTAATCTGCTCATTGCCGCTTCTGTCTCGAAGCAATTCTACAGGTGCAGTCCCAAATCCAAAGAAAATTTCTATGAAAGATTTTCAAAAGCATAACACACACAAGCAGCAGTCAAATTGCATGAAAAATTCTGTATCAACCTCCTCATCATCTGCTTATATGGATTCCATAGCTCAAAAGCCTCCATTGAAGAAGAACTATGGAGGGTTTCGTGGCAATGGTGTTAGAATAAATCATGTATTAAATGTGCCACCACCTTACATTTCTAAAGGCACTGCAAATCTCCTTGGATTTGGATCATTTTTGAGCGGTGGAAAAGACAAAAAGAACAAGAAATGATTGCTTTTCTTGCGGATGAAAATTTAGGTATCCAAGTTGTAACTATTGCTGGTACTTGCTGACTCTTGATATTTGCTTATCCAAGTCATGTCAAGCTGTTAGAAGGCTAATTGCATCGTCAAGGTTTTTTCAGATATAATCAAGAACAAATACTATGATCCGAAGAAGATATGAAATGCAGAGGATTCTTAGACTGTTCGTTCGTGTAAACATGTTCATGGCTTAGAAGAGACAACAAACATGTATCCTTCATTCCTGGCTTGTCACCTTTTTTTTTTATTTATCCTTTCTCTCTTCATTACAGGAATATGTTTTCTTTTGTTCTAAGGCATACTCTTTCCCTTTTTTTTTTTTTTTTTTCCAATTAGATGTGCATAGACAGATAGTGAGTGCCTAGATAAGGTTGTGGTTAGAAGAGTAAGACAAATTAATGCAATGTTTCAAGATATGGGTTGGAAAAAACAAATCCATTCCGAAATACCGTTTTAACTTTTCTAAGTTGTTGTTTGCATTAGCTTCAGCTGGCCCATCTAATTTAGTCATTGTTGACAATTTCTTGAATACATGATAGCTAAGGTAAGTGTGAGTGTGTATATATATATATACATTCCTGAGACTAGCAAGGGCGTTATGTGATACTTCATTATTCTTAAAGTATAACATTAATTATCAAGATTCTCATTAATTCAAAAAAGATGTTCATCAGTCAGTATATACAATAAAACAAATTTACTCAATTTAATATATTAGGCCTACGTAGATCCCACTTTATTAATCACATGCACTGGGGTTATTGGCAATCTCTCTATCTCCTAAAACAAACAGTGGCAAGGGGTAAGCTACCTATTCAATAAGGGTAACTGATTATATCATTAATATCATATAACTCTCTCTCTCTCTCTCTCTCTCTCTCTCTCTCTCTCTCTATATATATATATATATATATATATATATATATATATACGTGAGAGTGTGTGTATAAAAGTCAAATGATTAAAACAAACATATAATTCTAAATAACACAACAACACTTAGCT
>JANTPM010000006.1:26545092-26556785 GCA_025434745.1 Erythroxylum divaricatum
AGAAGACTTAGGGCACAATATTCAAGTCTACAACTAGGTTTTCATTTTTGATTGCCAAAATTATGTTACTCTATTTTTTTATCTTATAAATATTCATTGATAGTTAAAATATGATTGGGGTTTGGTTGTGTGGAAGCTTTAATTATTAACCCTTGATAATGTGCAAGCGCACTATTCATTAGCGTAGTACCAAAGGTGTAGATACCACGAGGAAGAAACTAATATAATCTTAAAATATAAGGCCATAAACAAATAACAGAAGTTCAAAATGCAACGAAACTAAAAAGATAATTTAATTCAATCATTCAAATTAAGAATCAAATACAAAAATACTAATTACTAAGCAATCGCAACACACCCAAGAATCAACCAAAGGAAATTACCAATTGAGAGAAAAGGAATTTTACCTATCCTTAATGCTAACCTAACTGATTATGAATTATTAGAATGTTGGCTCTAGACTATCCTAAGGTTGATTACTATCTCTCGAGTTATGACCATTAACCTTAAATCATAAACCCTAATAAGATTATGGAGCTTGCAATCTCTCAATTCACAACCTATCCAAAACCCTAATTAGTTATGAAGTTTCTAATAAACTATTGGAAACTTATACAAGGTCTCTCTCTACACAAATTAACGATATGATTTAATTTCGGTTTCTATTAAATCACCTAATTCCCATTAGTCCAATTTAGTCATTTTTTTATTTGATAATGATTCACCCTTTCAGTTTATTATCAAATTATGTAATAGCATAATTAAACCACAACAATATCCAATAAGCATAGAAACAATCAAATTCTCATTAGTTCAAGAATAAAATTTTGAAGGTGAGTTTATAGCATTCTCGACATTTTAGATCTATCATCAACTATTCAATCCAATTTTATACAATAATAAAACTGAAAGAACAGGAAATACAATCTAAAATGGATGAGGGAGGCAGTGACATCAAGAAACCTCCTAATTTGAGAAGTACTTCAATTCAGCTTCTTCTCCTCTTCTCTTCCTTTATCTTTCGATGATTTCTCTCTATGGTTTCAAGGTGGCTGATGCAAAAGCTCCCTTCTACCTCTTTTTATTGTTCTTTAAATATCCTCTTATGATTTGGGTAACCCTAGGGTTTTTTTGGAGCCCGAAAGATCCAAAAAATTCCTCGAAACTTGATGTTGTTGAGTGTCTACATGTCCACCCGATGCAGGCCACAATCGTGGGCCATTCCCTAGACTTCTGTCACATTTGTGGCATGTAGGACACAATTGTAGGCCAACTTTGGTGCTTCTATCACAATGATAGAGGTCGTTGTTTCGACCTAAATGTCTCTGAAATTCCTCCATTTTTCGATGTTGACCTTGAAATACTAACAAACACATCAAGGTACCTAAAAAATATAAAATTTAACCTCAAAGACTTTTACTAACTCACAAAACACTTAAAACATAAATAATTAACAAACCAACGCAATTCTAACCTAATCACATGCTAAATGATTGAATTAATAGCTAAACATAATATTAAACTGTACCCTAAAACACGATGTAATTTATACTTATCAACATCCCCACACTTAAACATTTGCTTGTCCTCAAGAAAATAAAACAACAAACAACACAAAATCACAAAGCACACAATGCAAAAATGAGACAATGACTTAAACTTCATAAAATAAATTTAACTTTAAACATAACCATTTAAGTTATTCCAAATCATTAACATACAAAATTTGTGTCTAGGAGCTTTGGACTAAATATACATATTAATCAAGACCCAAATGTCAAGTTATTCACCCTTTTCAATTGTACACACACATAATAATTATTTGGTCATTCAAACTCTGTAACGACTCTTAAGTACATTTTTGTGAAAAGTCGAGCTATTTATTAGTTCAGTAGGTTTTTATTAGAAAATATTTTTTATTTATTTTTTGTGGACGTGGACCTAGTATTTTATATGGAGGAAAACATTGATGATTAACGTCAATCCAGTTACTCGACTAAGTCATGTTTTAATAAGTTGCTCCGTTGGAATGTCATTATAGTTTTTTGAAGTAAAGGCACACATTTGTGATGCGTGTCAATCCGGTTACTCAACTACATCACATTCTCAACTGACTACTAGCTCTATTCATAACCTGAATGCCAGCGAAATAGTTATTTATTTAAAATTAGCAAACATTTTTTTAATTAATGCCTACCTTGTTGCTTTAACTACTCATTTTCTTGAAAAAATACTAGCTAAGTTACTTAGTCAAGAGATCTAAAATTATGAATAAATTGTTTTAGCTACTCGTTTTATGAAAAAAAAACTAGCTAATTTACCTATTCAAGAGACCTAAAATTATGAATGATGGTGATAAAGTAACACCAAATCCTAATTAACTTGCATATTTTAGCCAAAAAAACCCAAATTACTAATTTCGCAAGCTAACGACTTTTCATAACCTAATAGATTATGTTCAAAATTAAATCGATTTTAATCTATCTAAGTCATCGACACATTCACACAATTCACGGTATGCAACCTAACAAACTATCATAAAATATGCAAATTTTACATTCAAAGTAAAAACACACAACCTTCCTCACACTTAAACAACACATTATCCTCAATGTGAGAAGGGTACATACACACACTAGGGGGAAATAAAACACAATATACAAAAATATAAGAAGAAAATACTAACAAAAATGAAAAGAGAAAAGTTATAACACGAACTCATCGGGATGACTGAGGTGGGGATGGTGTCGGAGATGGAGACCTAATGCACTTGACATCAAGCTGGGTTCCCTTTCTTATAATTGATTCAAAGAGAATAAGAGAGTTAGTAATCTAACCATTCCACATCATTGCAACCTTATTTTAGAATTTCAAACAAACCTAACTACATACAATTTAAATCCAACTACTAAACATGCTAATTTAGGGTCATTAGCTTGACCTTGCATTCTTGGAAGCTTAGCCTAAATTAATTATGAGTGGCTTGCTTTCACTCTTCTTTTTCAACATCAAATTTGTATCCTATGAGCAAGCTACAAATTGCAAATTGATCAGAAGGATAATATTGATAAAGTTGAGAAAACCAATTATTTTCAATAATATTTTTTTCACTAACAAACTTTCAATAAAATAGGGAATAATGAAACTCCCTTAAGTCGAGCAGTTTGTTTGGTAAAAGGGTGAGCTGCTATGGTCCTTCCTTAATCACTATGTTTTCTTTTCCTTCTTTTGCTTCGCGAATAAAGACTTTCATAGCTTTTTCAAACTCGATGTCCATTCTCATATGTTCTTCTTCCTCATGCTCCTTTGAAGACTCAACATCATCAACTCTTATGAATGGTATTCTTGTGGATAAAGCAAAGGAGGAAAGTAGGGAGAGTCCTCATTCTTTTCTTCATCCTTTTTCTGCTTCTCTTAGTCTTCTACATAGTGGGTTTTAGCTGGTCTATCTGTTAGTTCTCCTAACTCTTTCCCACTCCTAAGTGTGATAGCTTTAATTTCTCTCTTGGATATACTACTGTGTTACTTGAAAGACTTCCCACACTTTTTGTAGATAACACATTGGCAAGCTATTCCACTTGAACCTCCAGACTAAGAATAGAAGAGGCATGAGTCCTTGTTACTTGATCAATTTGCCCTTCTATCCTCTTTTGGGCCTTATCCATAATTATGAGCTTGTCCATAATCTTGTCCAGTTTGGAATCATGGTCATTGTATTTATCTTATTGGTATTCATATGACCCTTGATTTCTAAACTGAATATTAGTATTGTTAGACTAATGAAAATTTAGGTGGTTATGCCTCCCTAACTGGCGTGTGCTAGAATAAGGATTGTTATCTCCTTAACAACTTGTGCTTCATTAAAGTTGAGTTGCTCCACATTGTTGTTTTCCCCTTAGAAGCAATCAACTGCGATATAGCTCTCTTGTCCACATGACTCATATTCTTGCGGCATTACTATAATTGGCGAGGAAGAGGTGGCTTTCAGGTTATTTAATTACTTAGTTAGGTTGTTGATCTCAACCTGTAATTTTGTCATTAAATTTGCAGTAATCATTCCTCCTAAGTCCCAAAAGGTTGATTATTGTCTATTTTGTTCTGGTGTCCAAAGATAACTAATGTATGCCATGTATTCTAACAGTTTGAGTGCTACTTTAACTATTTTCCTCATAAATAATCCTCTAGCAGCTACGTCTATGATGCTCCTTATGGGTAGGTTAACTCCAGTGTAGAAGGTTTGTAATAACTCTGGTGTAGAAGGTTTGTAATAGGAATTCGTTGGGTAAGTTATGAAGAGGATAGCTTCTTTGCAACTCCTTATACCGCTCCCATGCTTCATATAAAGACTTCCCATCATTTTGCTGGAAATTGATAATTTCCTTGATTAGTCTTGTTGTTCTGTTTAGAGGGAAATAATTATCTAGAAAAACCGCTAACTTCTCCCAAGTTGTGATGTTGGCTAGGTGAAGAGAACTTAACCAGGCCTTGACTCCATCCCTAAGTGTAAAGGGAAAGAGTCTCATCCTAATAACATCCTCCAACTTCCCAATATATCGAAAAGTGTCACAAAATTCTAAGAAATGAGCTAAATGAGCATTGGGATCTTCATTGGCTAATCCATAGAATTACATGTTGGTTCACAGCATGTTTAACAGTGATGGTTTGATCTCAAACGTATTCACTTGCATAGGTGGTCATATAATCCCTTGATGATAGGCATTGAGCTATGACCTCATGATGTTCATAAAGTTCTGTCACTCTTTACGTTGTATTTTCTCCACCATCGTTCTTTCCATCTCTTTTTAGTCTTCAACTCTTAAGATTCCCCATTGTTGACTGGTGATATCCAAGTTGATGTGTTGTTTACTTTATGCCCATCTTCTCTGTTTTTTTATACAAAAGATGGTAAAAAAGCCTTAGACTATAAGAATTAAACTAATCTACGCCTCCCGACAACAATGCCAAAAACTTGATTGTAGTTTGGTTGTATGTAAGTTTTAATAATTAACCCTCGATAATCTGCAAGCACACAATTCATTAGCGTAGTACCAAAGGTTTCGATCCCACGAGGAGGGAACTAATCTAATCTTAAAATCTAAGGCCAAAAAGAAATAACAAAAATTTAAAATACAACGAAACTAAAACAAGAATTTAATTAAATCAATCAAATTGGGAATCAAATATCAAAATACTAATTACTAAGCAATTGCAACACACCCACGAATCAACCAAAGGAAATTAGCAATTGAAAAAAAGGAAATTTTACCTATCCTTAATGCTAACCTAATTGATTATGAATTATTGGATTGTTGGTTATAGACTATCCTAGGGTCGATTACTCTCTCTTGAGTTATAACCATTAACCCTAATTAGATTATGGAGGTTGCAATCTCTTAATTCACAACTTATCCAAAACCCTAATTAGTTCTAAAGTTCTCTATTAAACTATCAAAAACTTGTATAGGATCTCTCTCCGCACAAATTATTAATCAGATTTAATTATGGTTTCTATTAAATCACCTAAATCTCGTTAGTCCAATTTATTCATTTTTTATTCGATTCACCCTCTCAATTTATTATCGAATTATGCAATAGCAGAATCAAACCACAACAATATCCAATAAACACAAAAACAATCAGATTCTCATTAATTTAAGAATAAAATTCCAAAAGTGAGTTTAGAACATCCTCGATATTTTAAATCATATCATCGACTGTAATCCAATTCTATACAATAATAAAATCGAAAAGAACAGGAAATACAACCTAAAATGGATGACAGAGGTAGCAACATTAGGAAACCTTCTAATATGGGAAGTACTTCGAGTCAGCTTCTTCTCCTCTTCTCTCTTTCTTCTTCTCTTCTTATATCTCTCGATGACTTCTCTCTAGGTTTCTCAAGGTGGCTGATGCAAAAGCCCTTTTCTCTTCCTCTTTTTGTTCTTTTTATATCCTCTTATGTTTTGGATAACCCTAGAATTTTTTTGGGGATCCGAAAGGTCCAAAAAATCCCTCCAAACTTGACATTCATGAGTGTCTGTGCATTTGCTTGATGCAAGCCACGATCATGGCTCACATATGAGCCTTCTATTCGTAGCCTAACATACCACAATTGTAGGTCGTTGTTTTGGCCCAAATATCTCCAAAACTCCTCCATTCTTCGATGTTGGGCATGAAACACTAGCAAACACATCAAGGTACCTCAAAAACATAATATTTAAGCTTAAAGACTTATATTAACCTATAAAACACTTAAAACATCAATAATTAACAAACTAATAGAATTCTATCCTAAACACATACTAAATGATTGAATTAACGACTAAACACATTTCAAACTATTCCCTAAAACACGATGTAATTTACATTTATCAAGTAACATCTTAAAATTAGAAGTAGTTGCTCCTAAACTTAAGAAAATATTTGTCCTTAGACCCTACTCAAATCAGTAACATCTGTCCTTTGGATTTGTCACAACCTCCTATGCATATTTAGATAATGCTGCAAAGCAATCCCTATAATCTACCTTTGACATCTCCTTTGTCTGAACCAAACTCAAACTCCATCTTCTTTTGATCCTGATATATTCGTTGAGTGTATTTATCTTTAAACTCTCTCTAGAACTCTTATCAAGTTATCTCTTATGCCTCATAAGGTCTCTTTACTGACTTCCACTAAGTCAATGCATTGCCTTGAAATAATGAAACGATGTACTACAACCTTCTTTCCAATGTATACTCCAAATAACCTAAAACTAACTATGTCTGCTCCCATTATGCCTACACGAACCCCATAAGGGAAATAAGCACTGTTGATGCATGCACTGCACATGGGTCATAGAACTGCACCCTAGATTATTCCCATTCCAATTTTTTTAATTTTATGTGTTTTTAAGCCTTCCTTTTAAATAAATTGTTTTGATTGAGATTAAATTGGTTTAAATTTCTAATATATTTTCTAATTATTTGAAATTTATTGTCATAGATTAATTTTATTAAGAATACTTTACAATTTGGTTTAATTTTCCAAATAGTTGAATTATTAAATTAAATTAGTTTTCAAATCAATAATTAGAATCAAGCAAAAGTTTAAAAATATTTTCTTTCATAATTTGATTATTTTAGATAAATTAATATAATGTGACTATATTAATTAAGATAAGATCTTAATTTTAATATTAAATTAATTATTTTTCTGATTTATATTTAAAATAATAATTAAATTGATTAATTTTAAAAAAGTAGTTTCTATAATTATAACTAATTATTTTCAATTAGATTAAGATTAATTAATTAGACTCCTTAAAATTTAGAAAAATATGAAAACAAAGTTTTCACAAACGTTACTTTGAAAGAACTTTTTTTAGAGAGAAGGGCTTTGACTTCTCATTAGGTAAGTCACCAAATTGGCCTTAACTACTTATACTTTTCCCTTTTTTGGTGAGTTATCACATATAAGTTGGTATGTTTCCTTGATGTTTCTATCGAAGAAGAAGACTCAGGAAGAGGGTCGCAACTCTTCTTATACTCAAGATAAGATACTTTTATATCCCATATTGGTAGGGAGCGCATCCAGGTCAAAGAGTGAAGAAGATGGTTTAACTAGAGAGGATTTCGCTACACTGCATAATTTTGTGAGAATTTTTGCATGAGCTATTTGCAACTTGGCAAAAAATAATAAAGGAGATGCATCCCCATGTAAAGAACCTGTTACTAGCTTATTAAGAGACAAAATAGCTCTAAAACAAACTAATGCATTATTAACGAGTGATGGTGGATGGTATATTAACTCCTCTTGTGGAGTTATTGAATGTCAGTGACTGTTTGATCATTTATTCTAGTGGGCTTCTCCTGAAGCAAAAGGTTTGCTTTCCCACTAGTATAAACATAGGTTGTGGATAAATAAAGGGACTAGAGAAGACAATGTTAATAGAAGTTGATACTTTTCATCCTTAAACTTTTAAATGATGTATGTTTAAATGAGATTTTTGAGTAACATCCCTGGCATATTAGAGGATAGGGATTGACCTAGATATGGTTAATATCAATTCTATTCTGATATGGATAAATTCCACAATGTTCCTATGAAGTATGGAAGGAATTAGTTTCTTAGCTAGTTTAGTAAGTAAGCATATAATTATGGAATCTCAAACTACATGTATGGAAAGGATATGTTTTGCTAAAATATGTGTGGAAGTAAAGAAGGATTGTGAATTACCTAAAGTCACTTTACTTATAAATCTTGGTGATAATCGGGAGCTCACAAGGGATGAAGTAATTATGTATTAGAAAATAAGAAAAAATAATATATTTTAGAAGCCTACACTAAGCTAATGGGTTATAATGAAGTAGTCCTAACCCTTACCTATTCCACTGCTCCAAATATCAATAATATTCCAAATTTGATCCAATTGGAAAATAGTGTAAAGTCTCAGGATAATCACATTATAAATTCCCTTTCATAAGAGGTAGAAGCTCCTCTTCCCAACCTACCAAATGAGAATATAGTTACAAAAATTTAGGAGGAAACTACAATGGTGAATGAAAATTCCCAATTGAATAATGATCTTTATAGTGAAAATGAAGTTGATATATTTAAAAAACAAAAAAGAGATGAATTTGAAATTTTAACTACATCTAGGAGAAGATTAGGAAGAAAAAGAAGGGATAACAAACTCAGAGATTCACAACCTCTTGTTTGATTATTCCATCACGACTATCTTATTATGGATAAAAGAGGGATGAATGACCCTCTTAAAATGCAAACTGTGAGGGATGTTATTTTGGAGAAGATTCCTCTGGTTATAAGCTTGTTTCAAACCAAAATAAAGTAACCTTAAATACAATACAATATTGAATTTTTGGGTGCTAAATTGAGAATACATTTGAACCATGCTCATCATTATAGTTGTTGGAACCCCGCTTTTGGAGCCCAACATTCGAAGTCATAAAATATGAGCAAACACATTTCTTCAACTTCAGGACAGATTTTGGAAAGCCTTAAACCAAAATTATAATTTGAATTCTTCAGAACATTTGTTTCCTATTGTCTTAAGTTCTAATGACACTAACATCATCCCATTTGGTTTAGAAATCTAAAAGTTAGGGCCCAAACATTTTCAGACTATTACTAAACTGAAACAATACACTACACCCTACTTCCATGCAAAAATTGAAAGTCTTAGGGACTGAATTAAAATTTGACCTTTAGAAAATTTGTAGCTCTATGTATCTAGTTTATTCTGAAATAAAAATCATCTCATTTATAGGTCAGATGATGAAGTCGTGGCCAAAAAAAATCAAACATAGTTTTATCCTCAATCATATTGAACCTATTTTGGGACGATTCGCCAAACTTTTACTAGCGATATTAGATTAAAGTCATTCTTGGATGGTTTGAAAGAGGACTTATAGATGATAGACACTGAAGAGAGATTGTTTCATCTAGGGGGTCAAAATTGGACCAGACAAAATTAGACGAAAGGTCAGATGAAAGGCTTCAGCTTAAGACCTCTTTTGGGACAATTGACATAACTTTCACTAGAGATATCAAATTAAAGTCATTCTTGGACAGTTTGAAAGAGGAATTCTAGATCTATATCTTTAATGAGACATTGAAGAAAGACTTTGTCATCTAGATGGTCAAAATTGGACCATACGAAAGATCAGATGAAACCAGTCGAAAGGTCAGACGAAAGGTTTCAGTTTAAGACCTCTTTTGGTACACTTGACATAAATTTTACTAAAGATATTGGATTAAGATCATTCTTAGATGGTTTGAAAGAGGACGTCTAGATATACAACTTTTATGAAGACATTGAAGAGAGATTTTGTCATCTAGAGGATCAAATTGGACTAGAAGAAAGGTTAGATTATTTAGTTTGAGATGCATCAAACGATTCAGTCTACAGTGAATCAGACGATTCAGTATGAGATGTATCAGATGATTCAGTCTAAGATGTATTAGATGATTCAATCTACAGTGAATAAGATGATTCAGTCTGAGATGCATCAGATGATTCAGTCTAAGATGCATTAGATGATTGTATTTCTACTGGCTCTTCCTCACATCACCAAAAGTTCTAAATCACTATCTACACTCTCTAGAGCATCTCCACTTATAAAAATCATAACTTTTGACTTAGATGTCCAAAAATTTCATACTATATGTCGTTGAAAATTAGAAAGATAAGTTGCAACTTTCTAGAATACAACTTTCTAATTCAACCTAGATTAATCCAGATTTTTCCCTGAAGTCAAGACACGAACTTTACCCCTATGGAAGACTTGAAATATGAAATGTACCACTACAGGATAAATGAGTACATACACATTGGAAACTTTGGAAACTTCTCAATCCATTTCTAAATCAAATGAAATTCATACATATCTTTAATTACATATCAACATTATAATCAAAGGCTTAACACAAAATACAAAATACATTGGATGCTCAATGTTTGATATGCTTATAAAGCTATCTAAGAGTCTAGTCATTAACTTAGTTACAAAAATATCTAACTATCTTGGAGTTGGTCCCAATGCTTTACAAGAATTGGTATCCTTCTTGTTTTGCACCTAAAGAGTGGAAAAATATTGGGTTGAGCTACATAACTCAATCGCTAATATATTTATAGCCATCGACAATTGACCACAATTCCAGCATATGTATATATATTTATATATCCAATAATTCAAACATTAATCAATTTAGCTTAAAACTCATAACAAATAACACTCAAATGCATCATACTTGACAATTTAAAGATGCAATGCACAAACAAATGGCTCAAGGGTTCCATAGAAACATAATGGGGAAACTGAAGTCTATCCTATGAATAGAATGAGTCCAATTTCAGAGCTCATATGCCACAAGCGGGCAGTCCAAAAAAGGCTCTTGTCAATATGCACGTGACGAATAGAATGATTCCACTCTCACCTAAATAAAACCAAATATTCATTTTCTTATATTGTTGGACCCCATTTCCAGAGCCCAACATTCGGAGTTATAAACCTTGAGCTGATAACCCTGTCATCTCATAAGGGTGGTGTGCCCACACTAGTCAATCATCCAAAATCATAATTGAATTATTCAAAAAAATTATAGCTCCACATTTCTAGTTTAATTTGAAGCAAGAATTATCTCAATTGTAACTCTATATAAGAAGTTATGCTTAAAAAGCCAAAGTATGCTCATACCTCAATCATGGTCTCCCAACTAAACCCTCATTTTCTCTCAATCAAACTTTCTAAAATCAACTCTAAGAGATACCAATTTCTATGTAGAGATATAAATATGTCTTAGGAATCTATTGCTTCAAGAATCACTTCAATCGGAGGTCGGATGAGGAAGTTATGGCCATAATAATCCAACATGTATATATCCTTAAGCATTTTGTACCTGTCTTGCAGCAATTGCCATAACTTTTGTTACATATGTCTGATTTAGTTCGTTCTTGGACTAATTGAAATAATACTTCTAGATCTACAACTTTAGTGAGACCAAAAAGTGAGATATTGTAACATCCCGTTATCGATGTGAGAGTTATTTTGGTAAATTGGTACGGGTAGGGCTGTTACTGCATAAATTGTGATTTCGTGCTTTTGGCCTCTGATTTTAGAGGAATAGATCATTTGCACATGTATATGTATAGTGACATGCATTCATGACTTTTCCGGCTTTTAATTGTGAGT
>JANTPM010000006.1:26571165-26582471 GCA_025434745.1 Erythroxylum divaricatum
GTCGGATTTGTTCGCCTTGTTTCGTATCCGTGTTGAATTTGTATTCGATCCGTTTCGCCACTTTTGGATTGTTTTGCTTCAATTCGCTTTGTGCTTCCGATTTGCTTTTCGCTTCGCTTCGTTTTGCTTCGGTACTTTCATTTTTGCTATTGGCTTTCGCATTTTGTTTCCGATTCGACAGTTCGATCCGAAATTTCCGTTTTCTGTTTCCTTCGTTTAAGTATATGTAGTTGGGTTCCGGTAACGGGATCCAACACTTATAAACCTTAATTCTAGATTTTAAGATTTTTTAGTTCAGATTAGCCATTAAGGACCATAATTCAAACACATGTTTGCAACACGAGAATATAAGAATCGATTAAGATTAAATCCTCATAAATTAAAATCGGTTCAAAGGGTACTACACTTACAATTAAATTAAAAATTTAGCAACACATGCCTTGTACAATTTGGTTACCACCCAATTCTCCAAGGAATTTGCATCTAAAATAGAAAAGAAGAAAAGAAGGATTTCAATCAAGAATTTAGAGAGAGCAATGAAGAGGAGGCCAAAGCTAAAACTACAGACAAAAGTTATGTTTTATATGCATTACAATGATGAGTTGTCTAGCCTAATTCAGATACAAACAAGGAAAAGAAATTCCTGCCTAAACAAGAATTGGCAAATGTGGCAAAAACTCTTCAGCATAGACCTAACTAGCCATCCCAAGTGGCATGGCTTGATGAGGTTGAATACAATCATGTCTAAGTATCCAATGGACTTATGCCATGTCATCCATGTGCTCCTAAAATTGACTCAAGTCCTACTGACTTTGAGTTACATTTTTAACAATATACCAGGGTCAATTTTGACAATGCATAATAACTAAACGGTGATAATTTAGGAGCTCAAATTTTATCAGTAGCTTTATCATTGAGTTAGCTTCAATCTAAGACTTGAATCACTAAATTCCACCATTTGATCAAAAGTTATGATTGAAACATTGTCGAAAGGTCATTCTGATGATCCAGACTCTGATGCAACTTTTAGGAATTTATTTCTTCTAAATTCTAGCTCAAAAAAATCTGCAATTGATCCCAAAAAATCTAACGATAGGTTAAGAATTTAAGTATGAAATTTCAAAATTTTTAGATAACCGATTTCAAGATAAAAATCCCATAATGACTAGAGGTCAAGTCTACCAGAAATCCAAAACAGTGCAATTCGAGTCTAATTGTTTCATTTATTCATTTTATGTCAACGAAACCTGAATAATGCTAAAACATGATAAACAAGCTATAAATGAATGTAAAATGAATATAAATGACTCTAAATTAAGTCCTAAAGATATATTAAAATATGAGTGTATCAACAAGAAATGTAGACACATCAAAGAAGCAAAGGTTAAATGGGAGGAACTTTGTCTTACAATGAAGGGCTAAGCCTAGTGCCTTTGTTGTTTATACAAAAAGTGCTTCTAACCAAGAGAGTATGGAGGTTACTTAATATAGGAAAACACTATAGTCTAAATGGATCAATGAATATTACCTTAGAGACACAATCATATGGCAGTTTGGATAGAATAAAGAGAACTATTGGAGTTTCAGACAATTTTTCATAGTGAGGGAGCTGATCTATCCTTGGATCAAACTTCATATTGGGAATGGGAATAGAATTTGGTTTTACCAACTTTAGTCCTTTAATATACAAAAGTGAGATGCTTATTTTAACTACTAGAATCCCCTTAAAAGCTAAAATAAATGCTATTATATAGGAGGGAACAAAGTGCTATAGTTTCAAGGGCTTTAGTAGCTTAGCCAATATCTTACCTCAAAATATCTCTACATTGGAGGAAGACAAAATTCTTTAATTGGGAAACAACTCCCAATAATTCAATAATTCCTCATGTTATGATATTTTAAGACCCTATTTAGCTAAAACTCCCTAGTATGACCTAATATGGAGAAAAACATTCATTTTTAAAGCCTCAGTTATTAGTTGGATAGTGATTAATAATAGACTCAAAATAAAAGAGATATGGTTTGGGAACTATGATCCTATATGCCTATTATGTAATAGAAGCCTTGAAAGTTTATGCTACCTTTTCTTTTAATGTAGCTTTACATAGTCAATATGGAATAAATTGCAACGTCTAATGTACATATAGTTTCTCCTTACTGAATGGTCATATATTATTTAGTGGGTTGTTAAAATAGTGAGCTCTCTCAAATAGGATGGAATCATCTTCAAAACTACATTCATAAGCTCTTTGTACTCAATATAAAGGGAAAAGAATAATAGACTATATAGAGCAATAGGGTTATAGAAATACACCCTAGTTGATAATATTGTCAATTGGACTAGGGAAATCCTAATAACTCATGAAATCCACTCTAAAGTCAAACTAGGAATGAAAATATCATGGATTTATAGCAATATTCTAGCTTAGATGTTACTCTTGATTTCTTGTGCTGAAGTCTAGTTACCTTATCATGTTATGAATGATATCCTTAAATGTATAAAGTTATTAACACTTTGCTTAAGTTAATAAAATTCTTTATTTACTTCCAAAAATTAAGAAAAATATTTTCTAAAGCAATTAAGACAGGTGTTTCTTCATTTAAGTTTATTTATTTCAATTTAAATGAGATAAATTTAATTTATTATTTTATTTATTTATAGAATTATAATTTTATTTATTTAGACATTGTTTGTTTATTTATGAAAAATAACTTTCTTAATTTATTAGGAACTATTTTTCTTGATTAAATTTGAAAAATGTTTTCATTTAATAAATATGAAAATTAATCTTTCTTTGATTTTTTTGAAAATAACTTTTTAATTTATTAAGGAAAGCTATTCCAATTAATTAAGAAATCAATCTCTAAATAAATAATATCAAGGACTTTTTTAATTAAATTAAGAGTTTTTATTTAATTTTGAAAGTGATTTTCTTTTAATTTTAGAAAATAGTTTTCTAGTTAAGGAAATTTTATTTCTAATTACATTAGATATAGTTTTGTAATTGGTTGTATTACTTGTTAAATTTTGAAAAGGGAGTTTCTAAATTTTAATAAGAAGAAACAAAAGTTTTTGAAAATTGTTTTAAATTAAATTTTGTTAAAGGAGTCATTTTAATTAAAAATAATTTCTAATTGAATTTGAAAATTATTTTCAATTAGAAATTATTTTCAATTGAAATTAAATTTCTATTTGAATCAGAAATTTGATTCATTTAGGAATCAATAGGCTTAATCTAATTTAATTATCCAAGGAGTTGAAAATATTATTTTAAATTATGAAGATCAACAACGAAAATCAAATAAAGCTTTATATTTTATACATGTAATTTGATTATGAGTGCATCAGTTGCATATTATATATATATTGAAATTAAATTTCTATTTGAAATAAAAATCTAATTCTTTTAGGAATCAATAGGCTTAATCTAATTTAATTATCCAAGGAGTTGGAAATATTATTTTAAATGATGAATATCAATAACTAAAATCAAATAAAGCTTTATATTTTATGGATGTAATTTGATTATAAGTGCATAAGTTGCATATATATATAATTTTAACTTATGAAGATCAAAAACTAAAATCAAATAAATCTTTATATTTTATGCAATGTAATTTGATTATGAGTACATAAGTTGCATATGTTATATATATATATATATATTAGATTTATGTTAAATTACATATGTTTATATCTGTATTATTATTACATGTAATTTTGTGTTTAAAGAGATGAATAAAATTAAATCTCTTGTTAAAAATATTAGGTACATGTTTTGAACAAGATTACTACCTTCCATTACTATAGGAATAAACTAAAGTTATATTTATTATTGGGCTTATTAAGCAAACTCAAGGCCAGTTTAACCAAAATATGTTTAGTCTTATAATAATGGGTCCTACTTAACTCAATTTACATGATTTAGATGAGCAAACTTATGATCACGTGAATTTAGAAACAGGGTTAGGAGTAATATATAAGATATGTTTTAGTAAAAGTTGTTACCTAATAAATCTAAGAGTTATATGAGATGTAATTGATAAAGTTATTATTCCTACCTAATTTAAGTTTAGTTAGTTTATTCAGCAAACTCAAGTTGAAATAAATTTTAATGATATATTAGCCCATTATAAATATTAAAATAAATGAGATGTAATTCATAAAATTATTATCCTACCTAATTTAAGTTTAGTTAGTTTATTCAGCAAACTCAAGATGAACTAAATTTTAATGGGATATTAGCCCACTAGAAATATTAAAATAATCTTTTTGAATAATTATAAGGGCTACTATTTTGAATAAAATAGTGGGAGTAACCAAATAAATGATTAAAGTTCTGATCTTATTTGATAGTCATGGAATATAATCAATTACTTGCTTTCTTACGTTTATATTTTGTTTTTAGTTGAATTTATCTTGTTTTAGTATCGCTAATACTAAGTTAGTGAATTTAATTTCTTACAAATACATTAAATTTTGAGAAGAGTTCTCAAAGTTTGATAAAAAAAAAGTTATATGTCCATTATTCAATTTTGCTATTAATTCTTGTTAAGGATTTGGTGACAAAGTTTTAGAGATATATTAACATATATTGATGATAAAATGTATGGAAATTTTGAGTGAACTAATGTCTCATAAGCTTTAATGACAATGTATAAGATGTATGTTAACACCATGTTAACAAGATGTAAATAGTTGTATGGAGTAAAGTTTAAAGGTACGGTACCCTGATGAAATTGTTTCACACAAATTTAACCTATTAAAATCATAATTGTGGACTATAATTAAAGACACTTGCTATCGAATGATAATAGTTATTATTAAAAGAAATAATTGTATGATTTTCTTGCCTATAAAAAATATGATAGAGATCATATATATTTCTAGTTTATGCTTATGAATATTTGATACTGAATTTGGATTCCACATTATTATGATGTTCAATGCATGATAAGAAATAGATTCTCGAGTAAAGTAGTTGATCCAAGTCTATCCAAATAGTATGTATGTGTTAGGTTAAAAGAGACTCTTATGCTTAACGTAAGTGACAAGAATATGAAGTTGGATAATTGAGGACTATCTTTCTATGCCATGTTAGCTAAATCAATATAGTAAGAATCATAAAGTTCCATACTAAGATATATGTATCCTTTTAATTATAAATCTTGTGGAGCTTTTTTTTTTAGAATTTTGAAATAATTCATTAAAGATATGTAGGTTGAATGGTGCAAAACTATGGAGGGTAGTCTCTCCTAATTCAACTGCCTAAAATGGCAATACTTAACAAATGCAATGATAGTGTTTCAAAAAATGCTTAAGAAAGGAGAACAACCGTATATTGACCATGACAGGATATAAAAACGATGAAATTTTTGTTAAAGGGGAAAAACTTTGTTGTTGATCCATTGTATTCTCAGATTTTACCTAATTGAGGTTGATTTCTCTAAAGACTTCAAGCCTTCATGGCGTCAGGAGGACGATGCAGGAAGAAGACACTTGGAGAAATTTCAGGGTTGAGGTTTACAGAAGCAACAACGAAGGAAGTAAGTGCCTTTTTTTTTTTTGAGCTCCCGTTAAACACCTTACATATACATGTAGGGAGTACTTATGAGAGTGCGTACTTTGATGCTCTATCATGTAGTGGTATAATTGTGAGTTAGATTTTCAATGAGGAGAGGAGGTTTAGACTACATATTTGATCTAGGTTTTCAAGGATGATTAGCTCTCTGAGTTGTCTTAAGGTGTCAGTGGTCAAAGACTCTATGGAAGAGTTGTTACCCATAAACCATCTATGGTTTCTTTCTTTCCTTAAGATATTAATGCTAAGTTCCAAGAAAAGAATTTGGATCAACCTGTCTAGACTTAGACCTGATAAGTTGATCACATTTGCTATAATCTCTGTAAAAGAATTCCCATAATCTAGACATAGGAATTTCATAGCTATAAAATTCCATATTGTATTGTTGTGAGGACATGTGAAAAACAGATGGTCTCTTGTTTTTGCATGAACTTGGCACTTATGAGGAAAGTTAAATGAACCATTAGTCATCATAGAGTTGAGTCGAGTCTTGATGGAAGAGGTTTTTAGGCTACTTAGATTATTAATGTGTTATATGAGCCATCCCATGTTTGACTAGTTATCATACTAGAGAGATATTAAGTTACCATTCCCAATGAAACTCGTTAAACTTATTAAGTCAAAAAAAATCAACCTTTAGTGAAAGGATGACGAAGGTATTGAATTGTTAAATCTTATATATATGATATATTGGGTGTAATAACAATTCATAAAATAATGATACCTGTATTCATTAAATTTACTAATATTTTTATTTGATAGTCAAATGCATTAAATGAAATATTGATTTAAATAAGTTTCAAATTATTTGAATCTAAGTATAAATTAAGAATTGAAAATGCTGAATCACTTTGATGAGATTGATACGATGAGATTTATATTTTTTTGGTAATTAGATTTATAATTTTTTTAGTTATTTATATGGAATGAGATTTTCTAGTAAATACCTCTACAATTAAATTTCATAACAGCATGAATTTATATAAGGAGGAACATACAATATGAGATATTATAAACTAAAATATTTATTTCTTCTATAAACATTCCTAGTTCGTTAATAATTTACCTTTAGTAGTTCCAATTAAATTAATTAGTAGAATTTCGTATTAGATATGAAATGCTAAGACATTGAAAGAGTCAAAAGCTAATGATTTTAGGATGTGGTGCTTAGTTGAATCATATATTATGTGCTAAGTTTAGAACTAAATTAGATAATAAAGTTTAAGAGATATCCAAAAGATTAGATATAATCTTACTGACCAGTTAAATAAATTGTTTAATTCAATGTATAGTTATAATAGAATGGTTCTTAAGATAAGCAGTAGGAGTAAGATTAAATTTAAAAACTTCAAATCTCATACGAATACATATAATTGGAACTAGTGCCTTTGTTAATACATTTAATATGTAGTTAAAAGACCATAACATGTTAAAAGATTCACTTTCATGATCAATGCAAAGAGCTTATTTAAAGATAATTATAAATTTATCATGTCTACAAGAAGGTTAGCGAGAATATAGTTGTCCTCTTTAGTGATAATATATAAAGACATATTACTTATAACGAGAACAAGAATTCATATTTTGAATTGTTAAAAATATAATTGTCGAAAAACAATTCTTGTTTGATATAAAAAGTTAAGAATCATAATTTTGAGTATTGGATCTATAGAGATAGATATGATAGGTTTTTTAATTATTCTAGTCCAAATATATAGATAATATAATAAAAGTGTTTAATATTTGAGGTATCTAATGCTTATGAAGTATTATAATATCCATTATTCTATGTATGAGTTAATATTTGAACCAATGTTATATTGATATTGACTTTAGAAATCAATCCTAATTCAAGTATATTTTAATTAAAACAATATTAATTTGAGATTGGAAAGGTTCTAATGTAGCATTAATTCCTATTAAAGCCAAAATATGTTTATTATTTAGTGGAAGTGAACATTTGAATCAAGAAGTTCTTTAATGAACTTAATATAGTTCCTTACATTGTTAAGATAGTAAGGTATTGTAGAACATTAGAAGCACTTGGCATGTAAAACGAGTTAAGGTCTTAAGATTTAAACAAGTGTTCACTATAGAGAATCATGTAAAATTCTCTCACTAAACTATTGTCCCAACAATAGCATGATCATCATATGGTGATATGGTACAAGATACTTATATGATTAGCTAAATGCAAGAGGGAGATTGTTAGATTATGCCTTACAACTAATCAATTAGTTGTAATTTAGTGAAATAATCATTTAAAGACATTCTTTATCTTATACATATTTACATGTATATGATAAAGTCCATAGGGTAAATAAACATTACAAATAAAACAATATGAGATTCATATTTCATTTATGTATTATCTTTAAATTGTTCCTAGTCATTGTTTTATTAAGATTGAACATTAATGGAAAATATAAAAAAACTACTACAGGTTACATTTTTTCTTATAAAGAAGTAGTCGATATCATAAGTTAAAGTATAGAGATGTTTAAATAAATGTGTGGGTGTTTGTTGGAGAACAAGTTCACTGAATTGACATCATATGAGAATTCCATTTAGAACATGACTTGTATTTTTATGAAAATACTCATTGTGATGATTGTATAAGTGATTCTTTAACTTGAGGTCTTCAAAGTTATCTTGTATAAGGATTGTTGTTTTTTTATACTACTTATGACCTATTCTAGTCAATGATAGCTTAGTCGGTAGTCATTGGATATAACGCGAACTATAGGGATGTAGTAGAGTGATCAATATAAGATTTATCAATAATGTAAAGCCCAAAATGAACTTGCCAGTTCGATTAGGTTAAGTACAACTAGACTAATTTTTGGTTCAGTTTTTACTTTTGAAAACAGTTAACTTTTAAACCATTAAAAATCGTCTTATTAAGAAGAAGAAAAGAGAGAGAGTAGATGCTCAGGCCAACCGTCTAGGGTTTGAAAATTTGAAGGATAAAGGATTTGATAAAAACAAAAATGAAAAACCTCGTTTCAAATAAAATAAAGATGGAGAAAATCAAAGCCAAATTAGAGATGGATGAATAGAAGGAAGAATTTGAAGCTGAACAAACCTTATTAAAAGGAAGAGGAAGCATTTACTTTGATTTATGATGAAAGAGAAACAGAAAAAGAAGAGAGAGAAAGAGAACTATTGACTCACACATCACCAAATGCGTCAAGCTCTTCTACCTATCTTTATGTAAGTATGTGTTGTACCTAACTCCAACCCCAAAAATCAACATCAACCGAATTTTAATCATACAATAAAGCATCAAGGTTAGGAATAATCATACAATGAAGCAAAGCACAAACCCAGTGGCAACTAAAGATAGTGGTGAAGGTGACAGAAATGCGTCATTTTAGGGTTTTCGTCGATGCACTGTCTCATGAATTTTTGCAATATTCAAAGGATTCTAGTTATGCCCGAGACAATGCATCAACAAAAACCCTAAAATTCCATATAAAAGATGAATTGTGGAGGCAATTGAGAAAGAGAGATGGCAGGAAGTGTTCTGAAATTTCTAAAGATGATTCTAAGTGCGATTCTGAGTTAGAGGAGCGAGAGATGTGAAGATTTTATCAGGATCCATCAAAACACAAGATTAGACATCTAAATCGCTAAAATACTCAATAAAGAACAATCAGGGAGATTTAGAATTATGATTCCAATGTTTTCTATTCAGTTTTTTTATAAATATATGATTTTGTGTTCGCTGATGTATAACTAATTATTTCATTAGTATTTAAGCTAGATGAACCATATTTGATACCTGAATATGTGTTTATTATTTTGTGAATGCAAGTGATTGTTTAATTTATTGAGATCCAATTATGTGTTTTATTTATATACTAGTAATCCAAAATATTAGATCATAATTTGATTTCATACACAATGATTGAGAAATCCTAGGTTTGGATAAATCCACAGTAATTGAAAAGAGTTGATTGCAACCCTAGAGATAAGATGACATAAATCTTCTGGATTAGGACCAAACCTAATAAAGGGATTCATAAAATGGTAACATAATCCTATAAAATTTTACTTGAGTAATTTGGTTAGAAATCCTAAGATTTGTTGTTAGTAGACTCAAGGTCAACTACTAACATAACAGAGGAGTCTCCACAGTCTAACAAATCCTCAAAACAATTACATAACAAAAGATCAATCGGTTAATGTTTAGGGAGACTTTAGTTTTATTACTCTAGTTATTACTTTAGTTTGTTTATTTTGCTTTATTTTTGTTTTTACTTTACTTAATTTAATTTGTTTAAGCTAGTTTATTTCCTTAGTTTTAGATTTAGACTCCGGGCCAGTTTATAACCCAAATCATGACTGAGAACTTACTAAGCATAGATCCTGAGACAAAAAGAACTACGCGAAGAAATCATCATAGGAATAACCTTAGAGAGCTTGAGCTAGATCATAGAATAGAAGATTTGGAAGGTTACATAGTTGGACCCCGCTTGTTTCCGGAATCCAACTCTTACGAAATCATGAAACTTGAGCTTGCTCTGATACCATATCTGTTGGACCTCACTTGCGGAGCCCAACTTTGGATGCCTTAAACCTTGACCATCATCGGTTCATCTTCATTCTCATAAATCCCAATAATTTTCCTCATAATTTGTTCAATGGCGTGCCCACATAAAATTAGTCACCATGCTCAAACTCATTTCTCCTATTTGTGAACAGAATTTGGAAATCTTCAAACAAGAATTTCAATTTGGCTTCTTCAAAGAAATCATAACTCTAAGCCTCTATTTTGTTTTGAAGCAAGAATTACCTCAATCGGAGCTATATAGCTCAAGATATGCTTAAAATTCCAAAGTGTGTTTATACCTTAATCATGCTTTCTAAACTGACCTCTCACTTTCTTACAATCAAACTTTTTTAATCAAATCCAAAAGATACAAATTTTCACGGAGAGATAAATTAATGTCTTAGGAATCTATCGCTTCAAGAATCACTTCATTTGGAGGTCGGACGAGGGAGTTATAACTAAAAGAATCTAACATGTTCATAACCTCAATCATGCAGTAACATGTCTTGGAGAGATTGTCAGAACTTTCACCACAAATGTCTGATTGATTTTATTTTTAGACCATTTGAAATTAGACTTCTATATATACAACTTTCATGAAGAACATAAAGTTAGATTCTGCCTCTAAATGGGTCAAAAATCGCACTTTACTGAATCTGACCCGTGAATGTTCGTTTAACGGACATTGTCGGGTTTGGGAGTCCATTTTGGCCGAGAAAGTCCGTTTAACGGACATCCATGTCTGTTTAACGGACGTAGACTAGCTTAGGGGCCCTTTTTCACTTTAATGGACCTAAACTCCATCTAATGGACATAGGTTGTAACACCCCACTCTCGCAAGTCCTGAACCCGATATCGACGGTGATATCCAGGTCCGTGCCCCGCAAGGGTGGCGTGCTACATCACTCAATAGAAAACTCAGTATAATATTATCATTAATGCGGAAAACAATTTATATAAACAATTCAATGGCCTTGGGGCCCTTTTTACACTTACAATTTATTTCAGTCAATTGACTTTACAAATTGTCCAAAACAGTAATACAAAAGTCCAAGAATAGAAATCCACTAAGACAGACGCGAACTGATCCCAACCACTTCTCTGCTTCCTCAACCAGCAGATGTCATACGCCCGTTGCCTAACGGGGTATTCTTCTAAGTCCTGAAAAA
>JANTPM010000006.1:26584953-26604081 GCA_025434745.1 Erythroxylum divaricatum
CCAAATAAACATTTAACATCACTAATTCCTCATTTAATAATTCTGACGTCCAATTAAAGTTCGGGGTCCAACAACAGTACCTAGAAGAAGTTTATGAACAGTACCCAGAAGAAGTTTATTAATAATACACAGAATATGTTTTACAATTGGCATAACGCTCTTTAGAGATATCAAATCAAGGTCATTCTTAGATTATTTGAAAGAGGACTTCAAGATCTACAATTTTCATGCATACCTTGAAGATCGATTCTATCATCTGCGGGGTTAAAATTGGACTAGACGATACAAGATGAACAGTACCTAGAAGAAGTTTATAAACTATACACAGAAGATGTTTTACAATTAGCATAACTTTCTCTAGATATATTGGATCAAGGTAATTCTGAGATAGTTTGAAAGAGAACTTCAAGATATACAACTTTTATGAAGACCTTGAAGACAGATTCTGTCATCTAGAGGGTTAAAATTGGACCAGACGATGGTAAGATGAATAGTGAATAGAAGAAGTTTCAGTCTAAGACCTATTTGGAATAATTGGCATAACTTTCTTTAAGATATCGGATTAAGGTTATTATTAGATAGTTGGAAAGAGGACTTCAAGATCTACAACTTTTATGAAGACCTTGAAGAGAGATTATGTCATCTAGAGGGTCACAATTTGACTAGAACATATAAGATGAACAGTGCACAGATGACACGTCATCACCAGACAACACGTCGTCACCAGACGATACGTCATCACCAGAAGATACCTCATCACTAGATGACCCTTCATCACCAGATGACACATCATCACCAGATGATACATCATCACCAGAGGATACACGTCATCACTAGATGACATGTCATCACCAAATGATACAATCTATACTCCTGAGAATCTCTACTTACAAGGATCATAACTTTCGACTCTAATGTCTAAAAATTTCATACTATATACCGTTGAAAAGTTAGAAAAATAAACTACAACTTTCTAGAGCACAAATTTGTCTAATTAAGCCCATATCAATCCAGTTTTCCTCCTAAAGTCAGAGCACGAAATTTATCCCTAAGGAAGACTTGAAAATTTGCACTATGCAAAACTTGGAATGTCCTAAGCATAACCAATTAGCTACCAGACTTCATTAAACTCTCAAATCTAAACTCAATAGGGTTTTCAAATTGAAATCCCACAAAGTACGATCACTAAAATTTGGTTCTAGAATACTTAAACTTATGTGTTTTCTAACTCCATGGACTAAAACCCTTCTAAAAATCCAAAAGATTCAAAATGATCTTACCTTGATTCTTATCCAAATGAAGAGATCTTTGGCTCAATTAGAAGCTCTTCTCTTCCTCTTCCTTTTTCTCTTCTTGAACCACTTCAAAATCTCTCTCAAGACTAAGAAATGATGAAACCCTAGCTCAACTCTTTTCTTTTCTCTCAACCACCGAAATTCTCTTCTCTTTCTCTCTTATTTTCTCTTCTTCTCTCCTAATTCATGTTTCCCCCTTCTTAAAAAGCAAGACTACATTTATTTCTTCCATTTCTATCCTTTAATAAGCCCAAAAAGCCCCTTTTACCCTTCCTTATAGGCTTATGTTCTTTTAACCTTAAGTGTCTTGCCAAAAACACCCGTTGAACTTTCTTATAACTTTTACACTTTATTTCAATCAACCTTATCATATAATATTTCTAACATTAACATAATTATTAATTTCTACAAAATTTCATAAGGACTTCATAATTAATGTAAATCATACTTATTCATCAAGAAGAAATTTTTGGGGGCCAACATTCCTCAATATACTTACATTTATAAACAATTATACCCAGAATGTTAATGAATGCATGTACAGTCATTTTTATATGCAACAATTCAATATTCATGTGCATGAGCATATCATATAATGCATGAGCATGAAACACATTTCTAATCTCTCAATGAATCTCTCACATTTACAATTTTAGCCTTATCATGGGTAACAGGATATTACACACAAGGAAGAAGAGGAAGAGTTGACTACTATTGATCACTTTGGAATTGGTGATTGAAGCGAGTCAAAGAATCTCAACCTACTAGCCTATACACTGTGAAAACCAAATGGAAATCATTAGAAGAAGAGTTAGACTATCTCCTTGACCTGTTAAAAAACTTAAACAAGATGCCTTACACTTTATGCCGACCTAGGAGTTGATATAAATATGATGCCTTCCACTTTATGCAAGAGAATGGAATTAGGTGAATTAACATCAACTAGGATGTGTGTGCAGATGATTGATAGATCATTTACTCATCTTAGGGGCATAATCAAGGATCTGCTATTAAAGTTGACAAATTCACCTTCCCTAATGATTTTAAGATCATAGATATAGATGACCCTTAGTCCTTGGGCGATCATTTTTAACTACCACTAAGTCTCTTATAAAATTTGATAGAGGTGAGTTAACCCTACGAGTAGGGTATAAAAGGGTTACATTTAGAGCCTCTGATGGTAAGAAAAATTCTCTTAAATTTTTAGACACTATTGTGGTAAAGGAATCTTATGAAGAAGTTTTGTAGGAATCCTTTTGCAAGGATCCTTTCGTATTTATATTTTGCTTTTATTATTTGGTTGTTTTTAATTGTGTTGTTATCTTTTGTGTTTATTTTCAATTTTCTTTTCATTAATTATTTTATCATGTCTAACATTATAATTAATGTTGCTTTTCCTATTTGTTTTCAATTATGTTATTTTTTATTTCTTTTATTTCTTTTTATCCTTTTTTTCTTATATTTTGTAAGGATAAGTTAACATTGGATGGATCTAACGTAAAAAATTGTAACAATTAGGAAAGTACTAAACAATCCTCGGACTTCCATATCTACTTGTATTATGTACATTGAGGAAAATGTACAATTTAAGTGTGGGGATGGGTTTGACAAATTTTTAATTGATTTCTTTAAGCTTATTATAATCTTGATTATAAAATTTATTATCTGATATCTTGAATTTGATGAATCTATCCATTAATACTCTACTTTATTGTTGAATATTGATTTGAATTAGTGTACAAAAGGATGATGGTTAGAATGAAATTAATTTTCTTAGTGATATTTTTCATAATCATTGAAATATTGAAGTTGAATGAAATTGCATATTATTTACACACATATATACCTATCTTTTTTAGATCTTTTGAGCCTAAAAAGTAAAATTTAAAAAATTTTAAAAGCTCTTGCTATTCTTTCTTGTGTGTGATATCATGTATGGTAGGATAATTCTAGAACTTGCTTTTATTATGTATGTTGAGACCATATTTGTGAAAATTAAAAGCATTAGTATGATAAAGGAACTTAGATTTACCGGCTTGTTTTAGCCTATTTCTTTGAAAATTACCATACACAAAAAAAATTACCTCTAGGAATAACCAAGTTGAGCCTTAACCTTTTTCATTGATTAAACCCACATATTAACCTTTATCCTATTTTTCTTTGAAGACCTGTTTATTTTTTTTTACCTTGAAGGTTATTTAAATTAAATTGTTGAGACTTAAATTTTATGGAAGGTTCAATATTTGTTGATTTGTGATACTGAATGCTCGAATTAGTTTATTGTGAAAGAATGTCGCCAAAAAAATGAAACGAGCATATGAAAGAAAAGAAGTAAAGTAAGTGGTACCGATAAATTTATAATGAAATAACCAACGTGTTTTGTAAACAAGTCCTATACTATTTCTTTGAATAAATTTCCTTCACTTAAACCTCTTTTATTGTCTCAATCATACCGTACTTAAGCTCCATTGCAACCTACACAAAAACCTTTTGATTTTTGTTTCTAGTTTGTACATAAGTGGTGGGCATATGATTTCATTGCAAGCTTAACATAAGAATTATGCCATGCATTGATTAAGAGTTTTGGTACTTTTTACCCTAAACACTTGAGCGCATTGAGTGAAATCTTGATGAGGGTGTAAAGATATATGTTTTTTTTATTTCAATGCGATTACTGATGTAATTATTATTAATATTACTTAGGAAGTTAATTTTAGGATAATTTAACTCTAATTATATGTTAATTTGATTCAATAGGGTATGATAATATATAGTGTAAATGGACAGGTTGAGGATATTTGATATATGGATAATTGAGCATATTTTTACCTCATATTTGATATGTTTTTTCTTGATATTTATTACTTTTGGTATATATTTGGTACTTAATTTATTTCAAGCGTGTATAATAATTGCCTTCATAGGATTGAAGGAGAAGAATTCAGATGAAAACACGGCATAAAACGAAGATTCAACAGTTTGAAGGGGTGCATGACCTTGCATCTGCCTGTGCATTTCTTTGAGGTCGCCCATTTTTGTGATATTTGGAGAATTATAGTTATGCACGACCATGTAAAAGACCGTGAATCAGCCAAAACCATAAAATTTCATATAAAGGACACTTTTCATAGGCAATTGAGAAACAGGGATGGTAGGAAGCGTTCTGGAATTTCCAGAGACAATTCTGAGTATGATTTTGAGCTAGAGGAGCGAGAGACGCGAATATTTTTTTGACATATCCATCAGAACACAAGATTAGACATCTATTGTCAACATATTTAAGAACCTAATTGGTCATAAATAAAGCATAATTTAAAGAAAGAATAAATTTTATTTAACTAGACTTGAATTTAAAGTTTGAAAAACTTTATAAGTAAATATGAGCTATTTAATAAATAAAGATCAATATGAGATATTGAATCTCATTTAGGTATCATTCATATTTAATTAGAATTATTTATAATTTAAATTAAAGTTTAATTAAAATTAGAATTTAATTTTTAAATTATTAAAATATTCAACTTGTTATAAATAGGATGAAGTTCTAGGAAAGCTAGTACAGAAAGTGCCTAACTTTCTCTATAATAGTTACAAAATTTTCTTTTAACATGTCGTGTAGATACTATTAAAAATTAGAGTACAATAATTGAGATAAGCCAATTTTAAAAACGATTCAAAAAATATAAAAAATATTATTAAATTTTGAAATAAGATATGAATTATTGTTCATAATTGATTACGTTTTATATGTTAAGTATGTTATAGATTTTTAATAATCTTAGCTTTTGGATAATAAAAACAAAAATATTTTATATTTATTCTATTGCGCATAAGACCGAATGCTGCCGTGTTACCAAAGAAGATGAGCTCAATATGGTTGGGAGATAATTTAACAAAATGAACTAAGTTTTTTAAAATAAAAATTTTGTCATTTATTATTATCAATTATCACTATTTCAGATATAAAAAATATTGATTTTTTTTATAAAGGAAAAAAAATAAGTCAGTTACAAAATAAATTTGAAGAAACAGATATTCGACACATCCTTTAATAAGATAGAATGGTTTCAGATGTAAAATCAAAATATAATAAGATAGAATAGTTTCAGATATAAAATCAAAATAAGTGATACCAATATTAAGTTAAGCTGCCTAAATTACGAAATGAATAATAGATCAGCTCTGACTGTTAAAAAATATTGATTTTAACACTTGCGAACCACAAACGACCGTTGCGTTGCCTCTTGCCACGGACTACCTAGTTGGTCCATTGTTTGCACTTTCAACAAAAACAACACAAAAACATTCACTGTCTCCTCCTTTTGATACGACCGCCTGACCCCTGACCCCTGACCCCTGACCCCAATTCCATAACCTTTTCCCTCATGCATCGAACCCATCGCTCAAAGAACATCCCCACCTCAATTTAATTTCGAAGCTGCAGATTTTCCCCAGGACCCCCACCAATGGCATCTCCTTCGCTAATGGATCACCTTTTTCAACGCACTCTCGACGATGTTATCAAAGGCCTCCGCCACCAGCAAACCCTAGAGTCCGCTTTTATTGCCAAGGTTGTCGAAGACGTACGCCGAGAGATCAAATCAACTGAGTTGCCCACCAAATCAATTGCTCTTCAGAAGCTGACTTATCTCAATTCAATCCATTTCGTTGACATGACATGGGCTGCTTTTCATGCCATTGAGTGCATATCTTCTCCCAATTTTGCCCACAAAAAAATTGGCTATCTTGCTATCTCACAGTCGTTCCACGAGTCCACTCCGGTCATTTTGTTGATCACGAATCAGTTACGGAAGGATCTCAAGAGTAGTAACGAGTTTGAGGTTAGTTTAGCCCTTGAATGCTTGTCCACTATTGGGACTGTTGATTTATGTAGAGATCTTACTCCCGAAGTGTTCACTTTGATGTCTAGTTCTAAGGTCTTTGTTAGAAAGAAAGCTGTTGGTGTGGTTTTGAGGGTTTTCGGTAAATACCCAGATGCAGTCCGGGTGTGTTTCAAGAGGCTTGTTGAGAGCTTAGAGAGTAGTGATGCACAGATCGTATCTGCAGTTGTTGGAGTGTTCTGTGAGCTGGCATCTAAAGACCCCAAATCCTATCTTCCCTTAGCTCCCGAGTTTTATAAGATTTTGGTCGATTCAAGAAATAATTGGGTGGTGATTAAAGTCCTGAAGATTTTTTCCAGGTTGGCTCCTTTGGAGCCTAGGTTGGCTAAAAGGATTGTCGAACCTATCTGTGATCATATGAGGAGGTCAGGAGCAAAATCTTTGATGTTTGAGTGTATCATGACTGTGCTGAATAGCTTGACTGAGTACGAATCTGCAGTGAAGCTTGCTGCTTCGAAAATTCATGAATTTTTGGTTGATGATGATCTCAACCTCAAGTATCTAGGATTGCATGCACTATCCATTGCGGCAGCTAAGCAATTGTGGGTAGTATTGGAGAATAAGGAGGTTGTGATTAAATCTTTGAGTGATATAGATCCTAATGTCAAAATTGCTTCTTTGCGTCTAGTTATGGCAATGGTCTCTGAGAGTAATGTTGCAGAAATTTGTAGGGTTTTGATTAATTATGCGCTGAAATCTGATCCTATGTTCTGCAATGAGATTCTTGGTTCAATTTTATCCACATGTTGCAGAAATGTGTATGAGATGATTGTTGACTTTGAATGGTATGTCTCACTTCTTGGAGAAATGGCAAGGGTACCACATTGCCAAAGGGGGGGAGAAATTGAGAATCAGCTTATTGATATAGGTATGAGAGTCAAGGATGTTAGACCAGAGCTAGTCCGTGTTGGTCGTGATCTGCTGATTGATCCTGCATTGCTTGGTAATCCTTACTTGCATAGGCTGTTATGTGCTGCTGCTTGGATTTGTGGAGAGTATGTGGAATTCTCAAAGAACCCAATCGAACTTATTGAGTCATTAATACAGCCTCGTAGCGTTCTCTTGCCATCCCCAATCAGAGCTGTTTATTTGCAGTCTGTTTTCAAAGTCTTAATCTTTTGTCTTCATTCTTACCTAATACAAAGTCAGAATGTAACCTGTGATTTGTCATTAAAAGTTCCAGATGTGTCTTCTATAGGTGATTATGTGGAAACTTCTGTTTCAGCATCGTTAAAAGCTACTGTTGATTGTGAACAGGATAACCTGAGGAATTCAAATCAATCATATGAGGATCTTTCTATTTTAGATGATGGAGAGGGTGATTCATCTGTATCAGCTTTGCTTGGGGAGAAGAGTTTAACACATGAATCTGTTATTAACTTGTTAAATTTGATTGAATCGGCACTGGGCCCTTTGTCAGGAAGCTTTGATGTTGAAATAAAAGAGAGAGCACGTAATGTTCTTGGATTTGTTGATTTGACAAAGCAAGAACTGGGTGACTTGCATATTAGAAAACCAAGTGTAAATAGGAAAGAACTAACAGCTTCCGCAATAGTTGAATTGGTGCATGAGGCCTTCTCTAAGGAGCTTGGTCCAATCTCAGTAAGTTCTCAGGAGAGAGTTCCTGTACCAGTGGGGTTAATCCTTAATGAGAATCTTGCTGAATTGGATGAAATTTGTGGAGATGTACAATTACCTTCCACAAGTTCCTCTTCTCTGGTGAGTCCATATTTAGGAGAGACTGCTGGTTTTTCTACTCTCCAGAGCAAACAAGATCCAGAACTGTCAAATGAGGCCGCTTCTTTACTAGCAGAACACCGAAAGCGGCATGGGTTATACTATCTTTCTTCAGAAAAGAAGGAAGTTCAAACATGCGATTATCCACCTGCAAATGATCTTAATTCCAGCACTAATGTCAATGATGACACTCAAGATCTAGTTAAGCTTACAGACCAGTCATTTGTTCTTAAGAGAAAACCCAACCATGCAAAACCTAGGCCTGTGGTAGTGAAGTTGGATGAAGGAGATGTGGTACCCTCAAGTGGAAAGAAAGTAGAATCAGAAGATGATTTTCTTTCTGGTGCTGTTCGAGAGATTCTTTTAGGCAGTGAAGCTATACCTGCTACATCAACTATTAAGCCATCTGATAAGTTACCTAGTAGAAAAAAAGGGAAGGAGAAGGTAAATGTTAATCTTCATGAATCAAAAGAAAATTCCGCAGATGGGGAGAAACCAGATGATGAAAATCCAAGCTTGAAGAGGAGAAACCACCGGAGTCATGGTAAAGAGAGAAGCAGGAAAAGTTCGGGGAAGAAGAATGCTGATGAGAAACAGGGCAACGAAGATAAAGAAAAGAAAAAGAGTAGGCATCACCACAGTAGGCACAAAGCTCAACCAAGAGTCGACATGCCTTTAAATGTAGATGCACAGACAGGCGTTATTCCTGATTTCCTTTTATAGCCGTATATTTGCATACTACTGCTTGCCATGGGTAACTGGATTGATCTCATTCATCTGTACTCAACCAACTTGACATCTGAGGTTAGCCTTTTTCTTAGGTTTTATACATTTGGTTTCCTATACTTGGTTTGAAGTTTTTAAAACCAGGAATGGTTTCACATGTCGCTGTGAATATTACCAAAACATCTTGGAGTCAGATTGTTCAATGAAAAACAAAATGATGTGTAATTGTTTAGGTGCCAAGCTATTATGAGCAGAGTGCTCCAAAGCTTTTCTCCATCTAAACAGTGAGAGTGTAGCCCTATTCAGTTCTGAAATGGAAGAGGAATTTGACGCTTGACCATACCTATCATAAATTGCGGGAAAGTGATGTTCCATTAACTGCAAATATCATTTTGAAGCTTGCTCTTGTCAGTCAACTGAGCAGATGAATAGTTTGATGTAAACATATACATAAGCTGTAGAAATTGCCTTATGAATGGTCCGTTCTGGTGTTTGTCGTTATTTATTTTCTTCTTTCTAGGTGTCATCACTGGTAACATTTTTTTAAATCTTGTGTTGCTGTTTAGTATGCTAGTATAACTTTATCGATTTTAGGAAGAAACAGTGGAATTGCTCAAGGCAACGTTCAAGTAACAATTTAACTTCGCTAGAGATTGCTGGAGGTTCAGAGTTTTGTGAACTCAATTTAAATGGGGGCTATTTTTCTAGACTGTGGTGAGGTAGACATAGACAGGTAACTGACGTTGAGGCTTATTTGGTGCCCTGAATCGCGCAGTGACAAAAATGGTTAAAGGTCCTCAAGTAGGACTAAATTAGCACTCATTTCTTCCAAAACTGGCATTTTCATGGAACAGTAGGCCAATTACGGTCTTCTATTCTATGCCTATGTACCTCAAGGAACGGCCTGCAAGTAAATGCTTTATCTACACGTGTAAGTTCAATGGCTGGATTCTAGCGTTTCTGTAGTAAAAAAGTCTCATCTAAATCAAGTTGGGTAGTCCAATTGATTATGGTAGTGTGGCGTTTAAGGGTCAACAATTCTTAGGTTGTCTTCCGATTATCAAAATCTCCCGCAGCAAAGTCTTCCAGACAGACCCGTCCTAGTGCCAAATTGCCAAATAAAACCTACCGCTTAATTTCTGTCACCACTTGCATTGGCTTGCGGAAAACTGACTCTATCTTTACTTGGTACCTCCATCACATTCTTTCCTTTGAATTTTCTTCTTGAGAAGGTTTTAATTTTATCTCGGGCAGAGGAAAATCTTCTCTATTGATTTCTAGATCTCAGCTTTTGTTTTTTCTCTTTTTTTTTTAATGTGATGTGCACCCCAATTTCATCTTCTTTTGAGTAGAAAACAAGAGTTTTGAAACACAAATTATGGCATGCATGCCGTTCTACATAGCTTTTGCATCAAGTATTCTGAATCAGAATTCAACTATCTAGCAAGCTTAATTTGCTTGCCTAGCTAGCGCTAGATTCTAAAACCAAGCAAGCGCTAGATTCTAAAACTCTTTCTTCTCTCTGTCTCGTCCAATTTTTTGTTTGATTGCCTGGAAAATGAGAAACGAGAAGCAGCAGTTACCATCATCAATAGCTACGCTTGTCAACTCCCAGTTGCAATTTAGCCGTGTCTTTCATTTTCTATGCTTTGTAATTGGTTTGTCCTTGGGATTCACCGTTAGTTTGTATATGAAACACTTATCCTTCTCTTTAAAGACTTCCACTGTCCCTCTCTCATCACCACTACCTCCTCCTCCACCACCAATAGCCAAACTATTGCCACCATTGCCGTGGTTTCCACGGGTCCCATCACCACCAATGTTGCGTTCTTTACCTGACACTGGTAATGTTTCACCACCTATTCGGCCTCTTGATCATCTCATGCACAACATGGAAGATGAAGAGTTGCTTTGGAGAGCATCAATGGTGCCAAGGATTCAAGAATTTCCATACAAGCGAGTCCCTAAAGTTGCTTTCATGTTCTTGACGAAAGGAGCCTTGCCATTGGGTCCTCTATGGGAGAACTTCTTCAAAGGGAATGAAGGTCTTTATACTATATACGTCCATACTCACCCCTCCTACAACGAGGTGGTGCCTCCAGCATCTGTTTTTCATGGTAGAAGAATCCCAAGCAAGGTAAAAATTTCCCATTCTAATAGAGGAGTTTTAAGTATTATACATGCTTATCATCTGACCACAAAGAGAGTTGGTACTCCATCAATACAAATATGATGTCTAATACTATGAGTATTTCATTTAGCAGGTGGAGAACAATTTTCATCAAGTTACTCTTTTCACTAAAATATGTTACTAGATGTGATGAGATATTGTAATGCATAAACATTGTTGATTCTGGTAAAAGTTTTTTTTTAAAATAAAAATGGTAAACTATGGATGTTGAAATTTCAGGATTGGTTTTTTCCTTGTTACAGCCAGCGGAATGGGGAAGATCGTCGATGATCGATGCAGAGAGGAGACTTTTAGCCAATGCTCTCCTAGATTTCACTAACGAGAGATTTGTGTTACTCTCGGAGTCTTGCATTCCCCTATTCAACTTTACTACAGTATATGCCTACCTAGTCAACGCCAACCAAAGCTTCATAGGTTCCTACGACGACCCAAGGAAGGTGGGTCGAGGCAGATACAATCCCAAAATGTTTCCTTCTATTAATATTTCAGATTGGAGAAAAGGGTCGCAATGGTTTGAGGTCAATCGGAAGCTTGCCGTCGAAATCATTTCGGACACGAAGTACTACCCCTTATTTCGGGAGCATTGTAGTCCGCCTTGTTACATGGACGAACATTATATTCCTACGCTAGTGAATATTTGTTGTCCGGAGGAGAATTCTGACAGGAGCATCACTTGGGTCGATTGGTCACGAGGCGGTCCGCACCCTGGAAAGTTTGGGAAACAAGCTATAACGAGTGAGTTTTTGGATCAAATGAGGCTTGGTCAAAACTGCAGTTTCAATGGCAATGGTTATACTTCCTCCATATGCTTTGTGTTTGCCAGGAAGTTCCTGCCAAACACACTGCAATCGCTGTTGCAGATGATGCACTTCACCCCCTGATGAAGTGCCTATTGTTTTTCCTTTTCAATGTCACGTTAGGACTCCAAGCCTGTAATAGGGAAGCGACGTCACTGAAATTCCTTTCCAAACCATAAGCAATATGCAAAACAGGATTGATTTGAGGTTGGATTTTGGGAGCACAGAGAAAATAGAGGTGAGTGAAAGCGAGTCAACATGAAACCACGGAGTAGCTACACAAATGGGCGTGTTAGAGGAAGGGACACTTGATTGTTGTTTACTCTTGATTCCAGACGTGGGCTTTGGGTGGGACGTGGCCAGGCCTAGTTAATTGAACTTGAGCCTGAACGGATGATTTTACAGAAGTTTGGTTTTCTTCTTTTAAAAATTTTATTTGATAATAATAATATATTTATTGTACATTAATATTCCATAGTAATTAAATATTTAATCAGCATCAATTTTGTTGAAAAGGAATGTTTTTTAATTTATTTTTTCAGTTTTTTTTTTTGTTTTTAAATTTAATAAAAAATTTCTTTATTTGATTTTTTATTTCTTTTGATTTTTATATTATATTTAATTAATAAAAATATGAATAATTTAATTTAATTTAATATTTATAATTAAAATTTTGATTTAATAATTAAACATATTTAAAATAAATGAAATTTAATTCAATTTAAAATAAATTTTATTGATAATTTATTAATAAATATTAATTAATTTAATCATTTAAAAATAGTTTATTTTTAAATTTTATCTAGTATATAATTATTACCGTAACAAAAAAAAGTATAACTCCACCCTCCTTAAAAAAAAGTATAAACTAAAAATTATAAGAAAGAAAAAAATCAAGTAAAAAATCAGAAGTAGACCCTAAGTCAATGATAACTAAGTGTGCTCTATTCAAATTTAAGATTAGAAGATGATAAATTAGAGCATATTTAGATTAGATTTAATAGAATTAATTAAGTGAATCGGATGATCCGAAGATGACAAGAATGAAAAACTCTTAAGGAGATAACGCAGGAAAATTATATATACGCATTTATTACACAATGAAAACAATCGCTCTTTTTTTGAAACCATCACTTACGATTTCGACGTCACAATAAAATAAAATAAAATAAAGGTTAACGCGCAATGATGAGATTAGGTATTGAATAAGAACATTTTTAAATAGCTGACGTAACATAAAATAAAAGATGTGATATATAAATAAATATTACTGACTATTTCCATGTGTTCCCCACAACTTATTCATTAGAAATATATTTCTATTTTTACGTTTAATAAAGTCCTCTTTTAAATTTTGCAAGGTCATTACCATGTCCGCTTTCACTGTCTTAATCCAGCATTAACTAATACTAAATGAAAGATTTATTGTGACTGCATTAAATATGGAATGGAACATATAGATGTAAACTTAATACCACTTGTTCTTTATAACTACCCCTTGGCTATTTCTGTCATTTTCACAGATTTAGAACGTAAATGCTTTCGGGATTGGCATGGCATCTCATGAATGTTGGATTTTGCAGCAAAAGCGGATATTTGGGTTTTAGTTCAACTATCTATACAGTCTATTGTATACGTTATGCATGGTTAATGAACTTGTGTTAAGATATAGCCCTGTTGGCATAGTATGTAAGTAGCTGACTTAAAGACATCTTCTCATAAATTGAGATTCTCTTAAAACATCTCGTAAACTTACCAAAAATTAAAAAAAAGCCCGCTGGTGTCATACCATTAATAAGTTTTCTGGTGACTTCTCAATATAAGAGAGGAGTAAAAGATTGGCATTCCTTGCAAGTATCATAATTTTTGAATGTATCCCTCTTATTTAATATTAATAAACTAAAATTCAATTTACCAAATTTTGTGATTAAATTATTTTTTGAAATTAATAAAGAGTAAAAGCTCATATACAGCTAAACCGGAATAACAAAACCGGCAAGATAGAACTGAAGCTAGACTAGTCGGACAATCCAGGAGCTGGGAATAACTGAACTAATCAGACAAAATCGGTGGCTGAGTAAAGGTAGGTTTAGAGGTTAGACATTCTAATTAGTCACTAGCTAGGTCGGGCCCGTCCTTGAGTGAATATTTAGTGATTCAATTATGTTTTAATGAATATGAGTGTTAATTCTTAAGAAATACTTTTTTGTGACATACTAAAAGTTTTATATAATTTGCACAATCAAATAATTTTACATAAAAATATATTTTAAAAAGTAAATTAATTATGATGAGTTCTTCTTGAAAAATATTAATGCCAATATAAGTTTCAGCATTACATGCAATTTTCCAAAAATTAAGGATCTCATCTTAATTGCACAATATTTTGTAAATGGTTGTGTAAATTTTTCATTATGTCGTAAAAATCTATTTCTTAACAACTTGCAAGTTAATTTAATCCCAAAATGAATTTTGATTTGGACACCTTGCTTAATATTCTAATTAAATTCTGGAAATTCCGGCATATAAATATAGGGGGTGACATCAAATCAATTGGATGTGATCTTCCAATATTATCACAATAATGAAAAAGGCAATTAACGATAGCTAACAAGTATTTAATATTTCAATGATTCTTTTTTATTTAACCAAAAGACAACTAAAAGTTCTTTATATTGACAGAAGCTTCAGCTCCCTTGCATGCTTACTAATATATAAGCTGGTTTCATTAGAAACTTGATACATAGGATATTTCATTTCAAACCCTTCCTTCACTCTTACCATTCCAATCTATCATCTCTTCAACAACAACAACGAAGAACATGGATTCTAAGCACCAACTACGCCTAAATTTATCACTCATGCTCGTTGAAACCCTAGTACGAATCCAAAACTTGATCTTCTATTTCGTCATCTTCGGCTCTGGTGTAGCCTTTGGTTTCACTCTCAGTTTGTCTCTCAATGACATCTCCTTGAAAGCGATCCAACTCAAACAACACCCCAACCAAAGCCCTCCAGTATCAAAATCCTTCATCTCTCAATCCCCTCCTCCAGCTGCTTACGATATTTCAACCGTAACCAGAACCGGAATCGGTCTAAATGAGTTTATGAAACCCCGCAACACGGCCCAGGACATGGAAGAGAAAGAGTTGTTGTGGCGAGCTTCGTTGGTTCCACGTATCCATGAATTCCCAGTTAAGGTTGTCCCGAAAGTTGCGTTCTTGTTTTTGAGTAGAGGGTCTCTGCCATTTGCTGCTTTATGGGAATTGTTCTTTAAAGGACACGAAGGATTATATTCTATCTATTGGCACACTAGTCCAAACTTCAATGGCACAGTGCCTCAGAAATCTGTGTTTTATGGCAGGAGGATACCGAGTAAGGTCAGTTCTTCGGTCTCACTTCGTAATTTAGATTTTGTTAGCAAGTTAAGTAACATGGTTAATTTTCCCCATTATACAAAAATTTTGTTGCATCTTCTCACTTTTTTTTCCCCCCCCCAGATCCTATTATTACAATTAACATCCTCCAATGTTACCTTTTTCTATTGCAGGAGGTTCACTGGGGAACGAATTCAATGATTGAAGCGGAGCGTCGCCTATTAGCCAATGCACTATTGGACTTTTCAAACCAACGTTTTGCTCTCATCTCAGAATCATGCATTCCTCTGTTTAACTTCTCCACGGTTTACTCTTATCTAATGGGCTCAAACCTGTCCTATGTCTCGGTCTACAGCGACTTACCAGTCTCGGAGGTCCGTCGCCATTATAACCCACAAATTAGTCCCGTGGTTGAGCGTCATCAATGGCAAAAAGGGTCCCAATGGTTCCAAATGGACCGTGGCCTTGCCGTAGAGGTTGTCTCCGACCAGATATATTTCCCGGCATTTCAGGAATTTTGCGCACGCTCATGTTTCAGTGACGAGCATTACCTGCCAACTTTTGTAAGTATCAGGTTTTGGGAGGAGAATACAAACAGGTCATTAACATGGGTTCATTGGTCCAGGCGTTCAGCTCATCCAGATAAGTTCGGAGCGTTGGATGTCACCATTGGTTTATTGGAAAGGCTAAGGAATTCCACCACTTGTGAGTACAACGGAGAGACCACCCGTACTTGCTTCCTGTTTGCAAGGAAGTTCTCTTCTGATGCTTTGGACAGGTTATTGGAGTTGGCTCCAAAGGTCCTCAGGCTTTAGGGAGTCCATCCCGGTGGCAGTTCTTGTTGGAGAGATTGGAGAGCCTAACAAAATGATGAAAACTAGAGTGCAGAAGATAATTCGTGTATATAAAAATATAATTATGAAAAAGATAATATTATCTGAATAATAAATTAAAGATATACTTATTAGTGTTGATACAAAGATTTACAAAGAAATACTTATAGATAATTTATAAATTAAAAGTCTACTAAAATCAACTTATTGATAAGTCTTCTACTACTCTAGCAAATACATTTTGTATTTTTTTTAATATACTGTCTCTTTCTCTTATAAGTACTTAGAGAAAATTAATTTCCTACAAAGTAATATATATCTAATAAAACATATTCATTTTATATTTATATAATTATATTTGCGACATTAGTTATTGAAGGGCACTTATGTAAATAAACATGAGCATAATTGGATATTCTTTAAATTAAAATAAATTATTATTACGTGAGACTTATTACGAGTGTCTTGAAATTATCCCAACATCTCTGCTCAGATATATTGGGGTCAGCTTGCTTTACATTTTCAATTTTCAAACTTGACTAAGAATCTATATGCCCAACATGCCTTGAAATATCTGTTGATTTCAATATAAACTCAGTATTTATACCCTAAATCATTTATTACGTTAATTATTAACACAATTTTATCATATAAATACTTTATATTTGTATTGCTTTTTATAAAGCAGGTAGAACCTTTTAAGTACATCATGATGATAGCTCATATTTATAATGATTTCTCAACTTTCTTAACTCTTTACATCAAATTATCTCTCTTTTTATAGAATATCTTATTAGATCAATTAATTCATGATCTTCTAGCAATATTATAAGATAACAAACATTAACTTAATTCTTTAAAATTATAAGTCGAGTAAAAAGGTATTTTAATTTGACGTTCAAATATTCTCAAGGATCCTTACATAATATATCATATATATGATTCTTATCGATGAATTATGTAAACATGGTATGATTCATTTTTTATGATATTAAACCTCTTTCATCAAAGTATATTTCTTATCTGATAATATCATACAAAAGCGCATACGTAATTCCTAACTTTAGTTCGCTTATTTACTCATTCAATTTACCTTTCAAAACTCACATTTAACTTATTAAGAAAAATTAGATAAACATATTATTTCTTTTAGTAGTGTCATTAATAATAACTCTTTATCTTTTAATATACTTCACATTCACATTAGTGTTCTAAACCTTGAAGTCTCATTTATTACTTAAACAATTTAGAAATTGCCTCATCCTTATTACAACACAATAGAGGTGATTAACTATATGAGAAGGTATCTTGTATATGTTCCACATACTTTTGATTATCTATATGAGAAGGTATCTTGTATATGTTCCAAATACTTCTTGTATCTTATACTGAAATTTTGATACCCATTTAAAGATTTATTCTATAAATAAATACTCAAATCAAAATCAAGCTTTCATATATTTTTATAATTGAATTTTTGTCTAAAATTCAGTTTAGAAAATGGTGTTTAATACTTAGTTAAACATATATTACATCAAATACTTAAGTATAACAAATAAAGTATCATTATTGATTAAAAAAAAGTATAGTGAATATCCATATTAAGGAAGAACTATTAAAAAAATTTAATCCTAAGCAATCCTAATGACCTAACATGCATATAAAATACATCCCTAAGAATCAGCTTAAATATACAATTTGCAATTATTTATCATGTAAGAATATTCTTTATTTTTAATTCTCCTTCAGCTATTGTGCATTTGGCATAATATACTTGATATCTATACATTTGATTTTGTAACGATAGTTGGGATCTTTAGTATATGCAATTGCTACGTGACTATCATAATGTATCATTATAACACTAGTCACATTCATATTGACATCTAAATAATATAAAAAAAGGTTTAAGCCAGCATATGTTTGGGATTTGATTAATATCTATAAAATTACCAACAATTCCTCTTCTTATGGTGTTTGAGGACGCTACTTATTGCTTGAGCACTTGCCTTTAACAATGAGAATATGAAATGACCTACAATCATGCATATGAAATTGTTCAAGTACTTGCTTAATATATCTAGCTTATGAGAGTGATAATAATCTTATTCACTACAAGAAAATTATAAATTTTCAACGGAATATTACTAAAGGTAAAAATACCATAAGCAATTAGTGACATAAAATCAATTCTCGTCAATAAAATTGTCAGAAAAATTTGCATTTAACGACGGATAAATTTTCTGTTGGTAAAATAGAGGAAAATTATCCCAACAAATTTATGGCAAAATATAGTGATGGAATAACTATTTTCGTCAGTAAATTTACTGGGAATGCTTCATGGCAAAAATAAGTGTCAAGTTTTATTAACAGCGCTGGATTCTGTCGATGATTTACGACGAAAAAGTTATTCCATCGATAAAATTAAAACTTAAACATTGTCATTAGCTTCGGCTTCAACATTTTTAATAAATAAAAAATGACATCGTTCGGTTTTCTTATTTAAAAGCAAAGTTTTGGTTAGGAGATAAGAACACATAATTAAAGAAAGAATGTGACGCCCTAATATCCCCTGGGAGGATACGGGATGCCACGTAGACAACATAACATACATGCATACAGAATTGAGACAAAAACAAAACATTCGAAACATTCATCATAATTTCATAAACTAGCCTGAATTAAGGTTATTACAAAACTTCAAATAAATCCAAAGTCATATACATCAAAGACAAGCTAAAAACAAACTAAAAAAAAATATACAATTTTAACAAAACAAGACTCAGACTTCATTGGTCATTGCGGTTGACTCGTCCCAGTCCTTAAGTCTTTCTCTCTGAACCTACACGGGACAAATCCACCGTGCTAAGCATATAGCTTAGTGAGTAATAACTATTCTATTCATAAATTTACAATTAATTATACATAATCACTATCTATTAGAAGCATGTAATAATAGTTTATTAGAACGAACAATTCAAACATATAATATTGGATCTCAAACAGATTGTACAGGAAACAAAATTGAGTCTCACGAGAGAGTATAAACCCTTCATGATTAAAACACAATTTCTTGTTTATAACAGAGTCAAACAGAAATCAAAATACAAAATCATATAACTGTTAAATCCATTTACAGAAGCGGGTAACGAGACTCAAACAGGAGATACCATAATTGGTATCAGCAGGAGAGACATGTGTTTCGATATCAGGAGATACCGATGTGTCAATACAGGAGACACCGAAGCGTCAATACAGGAGACACCGAAGT
>JANTPM010000006.1:26614872-26629833 GCA_025434745.1 Erythroxylum divaricatum
TGAATGCTTCGGATTTTACTGATGATTTTGTGGATCAGGACATTGTTGGTGGCAATAGCAATGGAAATTAAAATAATGTACTTATGCTTGTGTTATGTATTCTTATGCTTGTTGTGTTACTCAGTTTCAAGTAAAGTATTGTAACATTTTTTAAGTGGTGCATTTGGTGCATTAACAATTAAGTGGTGCATTTGGTGCATTAACAATTAAGTGGTGTACTAACAATTAGTGGCACGCCATAGTATTTCTATCTTTTATAACACAATAACCATTTTACAAAAGTTGTCCGGAAATATGATAAGAAATATCATTTCTGAAAATTTAAACAATTCTCATATTACTTGCTTATTTTTATATACATAATATCATTATAAAACTTTTAGACTTTCTTACAAGCCGTATACTTATATGAAAAATTTTAATTCAATTACTGTTAGCAAATAATTCTATTTTATTGGTTAACTTGATTGTGTGCAATTAATTATTATATAAGGTAGAAGATATGGAGTTCCCCTATAGTTTCAAAACATTTTTTTATAATTCTTAATCTTTAAATTTTGAAAAAAACTCACTTATAGTTTTTAATTTTCTATAAAAAATCTTTCTCAAAGACTTTGGTTAAAATAATGATGAAGTACAAGTGACATAAACATCACATATGAATTAATCAAATGTTACTTATACGAGGATTCAACTTAGATCTTAAAATTAAACTAAACAAATTAAATCTGACATAAATTAATAATTTATTTTAATTATCTTGAATTATTAATTTAAGTTAAGTTTAATTAGTTGAGATCAAGTTTAAGAATTAAGTTGAGCTATCAGATAAGTGACGATTGATTAATTCATGTATGATATTTATGCGTGTTTGCTTCATCGACATTTTTTAATCAAAGTCTAAAATAAGGGTTTTCTTTAAGTTAAAAATTTTAAGATTTTTTTAAGAATTTTAAAGATTATGGAGTTTTTCTAAAGTTTTTTAGATCACAAAGAAGGTATATGTGTTTTACCCTTTTATATAATTAACAAGTTCATATAAGTTTAAGAATTTAATATTTTTTTATCAAATTAAAAATTAAATTTAATAAAAATATCTCTGTGTTTGAAATTTAATAATGAATGATATGAAATAATAATACTAATTGAACTATTAAATTCCTTTTTAAAAAATTTTGGTTCATTAGAACTATATAAATTAGGAAAGATAATGATATTTACCGCTAAAAATAGGAACATATCTTAAGTATATGACATTTAGAAAATTTATATAAATTATATAGTAGTAAGGATTTGATATTTAAATGGACCTCTATTATTACTATTTTAATAACGTATTTACATAAAATTTTAATATTTACATATTATCAAAATGTCATGAGTTATGAATTTATAAATCCATTATAATTTTTTTTAATTTTTTCAGATTCAAGGTAATTTTTATTTAAATTTAGATTGGCATGTCAGTATTTATATAGAAAAACTCACATACATCTGCTTATAGCATTGAGAATGGGCATAAATTATGGGTATACTAGGGTGAGCTTATTTGATAAATCACCTTTGACAAGGCCAACTAGCTACAACTACCATGGAGCTTACAAGAATCCCTCTCTCTCCATAAACAACCATTAATGAGAAAACATAACTTAATGTTGAGTCCATAATTAAGTTGTTCTATAAACGTCAAGCGTTAGTACATTCCATGAAGCAAAACCTTCTCTTGGTTCACTGTAGGCTTCGCTCTCATCTCTTTCTTACTTGAACAGCGATGAAGAAAATTCAATCTCAGCATCAACTGCGCTCACAAGCACCATTCAATCTTGTTCAGGCACTAATGCAAATCCACAACTTAATCTTCTATTTACTCATCTTTGGCTCTGGTTTAGCCTTTGGTTTCACTCTCAGTTTCTTTCTCAAAGACATCTCTTTTAGCGTCCAACTCAACCAATTCTCCATCCAAAGCCCTCTATTATCACAGTCTTTGAGCTCTCTAACCCCTCCTCCAGCTTCCAATATTTCAAACATAACCACAATCAGAAACGGCCTAAACGAGTTTACGAGGCTGCCCAACACGCCACACGACATGGACGAGAAAGAGTTGCTGTGGCGAGCATCGCTGGTTCCTCGTATTCATGAATTCCCATTTAAGGTCGTCCCAAGAGTTGCGTTCTTGTTTTTGAGCAGAGGGTCTCTGCCATTTGCTCCTTTGTGGGAACTGTTCTTTAGAGGGCATGAAGGATTGTACTCTATCTATTGGCACACTAGTCCAAACTTCAATGGAACAGTGCCTGAAAATTCTGTGTTTTACGACAGGAGGATAGCGAGTCAGGTTCGGTCTCAATTGCTTTGCATTATTCATGACATTTTATGCACCATGTAGGCCATAATAATTTGGACACTTATCACTGTAACAGAATGGAAAATTTATATTAGCTTTATGTATATATATATATATAACATTAATTTTAGCATAATAAACTGAAACTCAGCTTTAATACCTTCTTCGTTACATTCCTTCTTGATTTGCTTTTTGAGTGTCTTTGTTCTTGATTTACTTTGCATATAAGGGTGTCCACTTATCAAGCTCAAAGAGAACACATTTACATGAAACTTTCCATTTTTACAGAAGCAAAGATAAGAATTCAATTTCCCAAAAATAAAAAAAAAGGATAAGAGGACTTCATTTTAAACTTCTTTACTATAGATAATGCAATTTTCAGTCAAATGAGTACATCCAAAAAACATTACATAGAACTAGTGACAGTTAGCACAAATTATTATGTGCTGAACATAGTAGTACTTGCTTAAATTTCACTGGACGGAGAATGTTATAAGATAGGACCTGGCTGCATCAACCTGTACTAGTACGCGTATTAAGTTTAAGCGGTTGACATTGAGGTAAGGTACCCCAATGGGCGAATAGAATCTTGGAAATGTCAAAGTTTAAAGAAACATGCTCAGATTGATCAACATGCCAATTTATGCTGATTTGACAATTATTCTTTTTGTGGCAATTACAATTATATTAACCACTGGAACTATTAGATTAGGGATCCCGAATCACTCTTAATTGTTTTAATTAGACAAAACTGTCTACTTCTTGATCACCTTAGCAGACAATACAAACAAGTTCTGATACCAATAATCAAACAACACTATCCTGGCGCATTTCATTTCATTAGATAGGAAATTATATGGGAATGGTGTTCTCTAGGAAGAACCATGTTTAGAAATTGCTTATCGTTTCTAGGTACATGTCACTGCATTGATTCTACTCCTTTCCAAAAGCGAAAACAAAATCCTACCCTTTCCCTATCTCCTACTTTGCTACCCTTCACCTTCCTAGACTCTTAACTCGTGGTTTTCCGTTTCAGGAAGTTCGCTGGGGAGAGAATTCAATGATAGAGGCTGAACGTCGCCTACTAGCCAATGCACTGTTGGACTTCTCAAACAAACGTTTTGTTCTCCTCTCAGAGGCATGTGTTCCCCTGTTCAACTTCTCCACAGTTTACTCATACCTAACAGGCTCCGAACAGTCATTTATCGAGGTTTACGACCTGAACAGCCCGGTGGGCCGTGGCCGCTATAGCCCATTAATGAGACCCACCATTTATCTTCGCCAATGGCGAAAAGGGTCGCAGTGGTTCGAGGTAGACCGTGACCTTGCCATAGAGGTTGTGTCCGACAGGACATATTTTCCAGAGTTTCAGAGTTTCTGCACAGGTTCATGCTACAGCGACGAGCACTACTTGCCAACATTTGTAAGTATAAGATTTTGGAAGAAGAACTCAAACAGGACAATAACATGGGTTGACTGGTCCTTGGGCGGACCTCATCCACGTAGGTTCACAAGGGTAAATGTCACCATTGATTTCCTGGAGTCGCTGAGGAACAGAAACACTTGTGAGTACAATGAAAATACCACTAATATTTGCTATTTGTTTGCAAGAAAGTTTGCGCCCAATGCGTTGGATAGGTTGTTGAGATTCGCTCCAAAAGTCATTAAATTCTAGGCTGGGCGAGCCGTTGGGACTTCAGAAAGATATCCGCCACTGCTGGCCTGGGACACACCGAGAACTGCCTTGATGTTTTCCTTTTTCTCCCTTTCTTTTTTGTGGTCCCCTTTCCTTACTTCTTCAAGTATTGATAATTCATCGTTACAATTGTACACTTGGAATATAAATATTTGGTGCTTATTCAAGGTTAGATGGGAACACTTCTTTGCATTTATTCATGACCATGATCTACTCCATCTTAGTTGATGATGCCCCAATCAACCCGATCACAGAAAGTTTAACTTTGGATAGTAATAAGCAATTATGCATAAAACAAAACACAATGAGTTATGAAAGGGACTAACAGTTGGTCTATATTAAGATATAAGAATGTTGGTCTCAACACCACATTGATCATTATTTATTTATTTAGTAAATTACCAAATCTTGCTCAGCGGTTGTCGCAGTATTAGCCTTGATAGTCTTCAATTCGTTGCAGCAAACAATCATCCTCACCAGTATGTTAAGTCTGCAGGAGGCCAATGAGGTGTCCCAAACGCTGGCTGACTTTGCTGTATATATATATGTTAGATAGTGACATTCAGCCAAGAACTTAATATAGAAGGTTATGGACCTATACGTGTTATATGTTGTGCATCTTTTTCTTCTTTTCTTTTCATCACAACCAACGTTGATATCACAACTAATCCCTCTTATCTTTTCTTAAAACAGTGTTTATAGTTAATTCCAAAAGAGCTTCTCATCAAGTTGTGTTTCCGTTGTTGATATATTAACTTTGGCTTCTATGTAGTAGACCATTTGTGGAACGCTAGCTATCTGGATATGCGCGGTGATGGGGCAACGGCATTAGTTACAGAGATTTGACTTCTTGCATCGATACATGTCACTTGGCCGTTTTCAGCTAACAAGAAAATGATTTCCATTTTAATATTTTGAAACCTATATCCAAACTATAATATTCATAATTTTGTGTTATAAATTTATTAAATTTCTGTTACACTAAAAAAAATTATAAGTTCTCAAAAATCACTTTGAGGGGATACAGACACTGCAACTACCAAATTCCTCACTTCTAATTTTGTTTTCTTCTCTAACAAACAAGGAGGCTTGATCTTTAACCAACGATGTCATTATTATTTGTTTCACTTTGGAAGTTGCTTATACTCTTCTTCTTCTTTTTTTCTTCCAAAATTGTTGAATTATCATAAGCAAATTACCAAAGGTAGGGTTTTTTAAAACAAAAACACAAATAGTCCAAAGAATATAATTCTCATTCACTTAACCCTGGCGGAAGTTTGAATCAGGACCAATGCAGACAACAAAGCATTACTCCAGAGCTAATGCTTGAGAAAAAGGATTGAAAAATTACAAATAGGCTTTTTGCTGGCAAATTGTTCTTTTGATTTATAAATTTTGTTGAATTTTTTTTAAAATTATATATAATGTCTAAAGCTAATGTATCATTTGTTTTAATGAAAAGGAATGATATAACCCACCAATACTTCACAAGTTCCTCGATTACCATGCTGTCTTTATAGATTTAATGAAACTAGGTGTACAAGAAATGAATCACTATGACTCACAAATTCGTACAAAAATGTTGGAAATTCTATTGAAGTTTTTTATCTTAGCATAAGTCTAACGGTTTGAGGCCAGGCATGACAATTAGATTTAAATTGGATTTAACTCAATCAGAAGTCAAAGAGTTAGTTTCAATTTAATTAAACTTGAGTCCGAATTTGAATTTAAAGAATTGTTCTAAAATTCAATTCAAAAACTTTAAAATAATATTATTTTAAAATTTTTTGGTTCAAGCCCTTTCAAAGAGACGCATTTGAGTGTTGTTTGGACTCTCACACAACATAATACATATTTAGGATGATTCAATTGTCATAATCAGCTCAAAGCTTATCATTGGCGTAGGTTGTGATTGGTTGAGCTTGAATTAAACCTCTAGCGGGAATAATTACGGGCTTCGTATGTTACATAGTTTATTTAAGGGCATGGGCTTTACTAGGTTGCACTAATCAATCAACAATATTTTCTAAGTCTCACAATTCATGTTATAATAAATATTATATATATATAGCAATATAGTAGTATTTAAATCTTCTTATGGTAAATAAATTAATCCATTTTTCAGGTCTAGTTAGTCATATTTATTGGTGTATATCACATCCTCATTTCTAAAGAGAGATAACAATTGGTCGAGTTAAGTTTTGGCTCACATATGTAGAATTGAAAATTTGACGCAAGATTTGATTTCACAAAGTGAAATAATTCAAGATCACTTAAATGTTATAACATGATTAACGTAATAAAGCATGAATCATGATTCGTATCTTATTATGAAGCTTAATCATTTTGTTGTCATTTTTTGAATCGTTTCTGAAACTGACTCATCTCAAATTTAGTAATTTAATTAAAATTAAATTTTAATTTCAATTAAAATTTAGTTAGAATTACAATTACACTTAATTAAAATCAATTTTCCAAATAAGATCCAACAAAACATGGGATAACATTTCAATCTAATTATGAGGGTGAGAGAGAATACTAGAACGTAAAATGTAAGACATTTTGGATTGCAAAGAAATACACCCACCCCATATTTTAGAGATTATTATACGTGAAATATTACAGGGCTTAAAGATGCTCTTTTACAAATCGTCAATGTTGACATTGCAGACAAGAAGGCATATAGGTGAAGAAATTTGCATTAGAGCTTCAGGTGGGTGAAAAGCTAAAGTAATTTTAGAATTTGGGGAGCTATGGATTAGCTCTATTAATGTATGATCCTATTATTACTTTCATAATCAAGTATCCTAATGGTACTTTTACAAAAACTTTAAAAATAATAAAAGAATATGGTATATGGGGAGTGTTACACACTAACCATCTAAATCTTTTAAACATCCAATTTTTCATTACTTAAATAATGTGTAAAACACAAAATCTTTAGATAACTATATATATGTGCATGTTTGGCAGATGACTTGCATAGTCAACACCTTGTCCCTTGGTACATGGGTAAGGCCACATGTCCATTTTATTCATTTTTTTTGGCTCTCCTATGTACTTGGTCTACTCGTCACTACTTTACAATTTCTCATAACGGAGCTTATGATGGCATTAGTTGGATGTTCCTTTTTCTTGTTAATGATTGTGTTATAGTTCAAGTGTTCTTCTAAGTTCTATGCCCTTTGATTGTAGGCTTTTTAACCTCTTATTCTTCTTGATTTGTTTTCATGTAGCATTCCCTAGCTCAAAGTTTCACTCCCAACCTCCAAGATTGCACTGGTTTGTAGTATAACCAAGTGTGTTCTTCTCTCTATCTTTACTTGGTTGTTAGAAATTTTAGTTAGACAATGATCTGCTTTTAGTAATGTGTTTGCTTATGTGAATCTAGAGTCTCTAAATACTAGTTAGCTTTGAATTGAAGTGCATGTTTTCTTTATGAATGATGAGTTGCTCCCTTATTTCTCTAACTATATAGTCTCCTTCCTATTGAGACATTATTTATTTCTCTTTATCCATATTTCTTGTTTCATAACTCAATGTTAACTAGGTAGGCTAATTTATCCACTCTTACGATGTGTCTACTTTCATACATGCATTGAATTACTTTTGATAGTCTGTTGATTGTATAATGCCACTAATAGAGGCACCTTACATACTGAGACACTTCTTAAGAGTAGTTACACTTAGAGAATAGATGCTCAGTGGTCTCTTAATCTTATTTGCATAAAGGGCAATCTTCAACCAAGCTTAAGAATTTTAGTCTATCCATAATAGGGAGTCATGCTTTCATATCCATCCATAGTAGGAACAAAATTCTTAGTATGAGACATCTATTCCATATTAATTTGGTCCATTTAATCTTAGCCCCTTTAGGTCTTATCCATTCTTTATAAGCCTTATTGAACATTCCATCCATTGCATTGTTATATTTGTATTGATCATCTAGACTCTAATTAGGGGGTATTAAGGGATCAAGCGTTCTAATTCTTTTAGGAATTTATCTTAACGGTCTACATTGATCTACCTACATATCTTGGCATGTTTAGGGATGTTTTCTGATACTTAGAAAGCCAATTGGTTACTTATAAGGGTCCATTTCCACTCCAATTATCAAACCAAAACGATGTTGTTCTTCCATTTCCAACTATGGAAGTTATAATTAACATAAAGAACTTTCTCATCTTTAGAATTTGGTTAAGGATTTAAGAGTAGTTTGATTTTGAAGCTACGCCCCATAAGCTCCTCTCTTCAAGGAAGCAACTATGCATCCATTTCATCTTAAGGGAGCTTTTATTCACCAATATTCTCCAAATTATCTTTCCTAGAAGTACTTTGTTACTTATATTGATAGGAGTATTGCCTAATCCTCCCTCCTCAATTGGTGTACACAATTCCTTCTATTTAAAATTTTCTTTAGAATTTCTCCCATTATAGGTAAACTAAAGAAATTTACTTTAATCATTTCTATGGTCTTAACCAATAGTTTTGAAAGGAAAATGTGAGAGGATCAATATATATATATATATATGCAATTTTTTAGTGGCCAAAGGTAGTTTTAGATATGTGATAAGGGATTACTTCACCTCCATCCTAGTTAGTTGTGAGAGTATAATTGCTTCTAAGAGAGCATTAGCAGAAAGGATAAGGTGGCTTTTATGCTTGTTGATTCTGAATCCAAGTGCTCTAGAGAAAATTTAAGAGAAGAAATAAACAAGTTCATAAAGTTAGCGTTAACATTAGGTAAAAGTAGCAAATCATATATAAAGCATAAGCTGAATATTTTTTATTTCTTGCATTTATTGTATAATTTGAAGTTTTTCACAAAGTAAGGTAAGGGACAGTAGCTTCCCTTACCTAAGCCCTTTTTCCTTTTGAAAAATTTTGATGGTTCACCATTGATAAGCATACTAAAATAGATAGTGGTGATGCATGCCTTAATTAACCCTATAAATTTACAAGGAAATCCTAGGACTTCTAATAGTTGTAAGATGAAGTCCCATTTAATCTTCTTAAAAGCCTTGTTGAAGTCAATTTTTATAGCATGATTCTTTAAGGAGTTCCTTCTTGTATAACCCTTAAGTAGTTTTTAAGTAATGAGCATGTTATCCCTAATCATCCTTCCTTAAATGAAGGCTCCTTGATTCTCACTAATGGTAGGCCTTAGCAACTTCCTGAATCTACTTGCTAGCAACTTAGAAATGATTTTGTATAGGGAGTTATAGTAGGATATGAGTATATAATCTTTATAAGTGAAAGGGTTGGGACCTTTTGGGCTAGGCATATAAATGTCTCGTTAATTTCTTTAAACATCTCCCTCTTATGAATTCTAAAATTGTATCAATTATGAGTTTTTTCATCTTAAGCCGTGCTTATTGATAGAAGCATACATTGAAACCATCCGAGCCTAGGACTTTATGAGCATTCATCCTAAACACTACTTTTTTCCACATCTATGGCATTGAAAGGGCTATCTAACAATCCTATATCTTTATTTTTGAGTTATCGATTGTTAAAGATTTTAAGAATTATGTTAAGGAGTTTAATTTATAAGGGGAGTTATAAGTCTTCTTAAAATGATTAAAAGCTTCCTTTAATAGATTAGCTTGATGACTAACTGTATGCCACTATGGACTTATTATGGAAGTGATTATATTAACATTTTTCTTGCTAAGGATTAAAAGTACTTATTGTTCCTTTTACCCTCCCTTTACCAATTAACAGTTGCCTTTTGTTTAAGCATAGTGTAATAATACTAAACAACACCTAAGGACCTACTAAGAGAGCCCTTCTCCTTCCTCCTCCTCATCCCATTCCTTGTGTTATTAGCTAATTCCTTTTGTGTGGTGTCTGGATCCTCCCTTACTCTATTTATTACTCCCTAATGTTACCAAATCTCATAACATTTAACTCCTTCAGAGCGCCTTTAATAATCTTTAGTTTTTTATACAAATAAACTCGTTACTTTTGATTTAAAGGTCCAACCCCTTATAAATTGTAGCTACGAACCCTTCTATATGAGCTAAGAAATTATTGGAGAACTCTTTCTCTTAAACTTGAATAATTCCTAAATCTTGATTGGGGTATGATCAAAGAACTTGGGAAGCAAAAAGCAAGCTTTTTTGTTGTGAGTATTTTGCTATTCAATGTTTACATTAGCCCTATCTATTTTATTTTTAATTTGGTAATTATAGTTTCGTTTTTTTACTCCAATTATATAGATTGCCCTTAATTCTTAAGTTCATAAGTCTATGTTCCCATAATATCTTCGTTTGAAATTCCAAGTTAGAATCATAGAAAAATTTCCATAACATATATGGCCCTCATTAATGAAGTGTATTTTTGTGAGGATCATTTGATCCTTTGGAACCATTTGCCTTTTCTATATCTTACTAGTTTTATAAGCTACAATTATCCTCCTATAATGGTAATGTTAATGATTTGATAAGAAATTGTAGTGAGACCTTAAACAGTTTAGGATCCCTACCTTTTCCTATCTTATTTTGGATCCTAAAATGACAAAAACTAGTGGCTTTTCTTCTATGACAAAATCCCTAAAAGCTTATTACTTTCTTGGGTAGTTTAACCCTCTTGCTTATTATATTAATTTCCATTTGGTAAAAAAGTTACCCATTGATCCTTTAAATCCCTACCTTTTTGTTTATTTTCTACTACTCACCCTTAAAAACTTCTCTTTCAACACTTCAACTAATGTGTTCAATCCTAGGGAGCTTAGTTTTGAGGTGCTATTAGGTTATATTGTAATTACACAAATCTCTTAAGTTCTTTATTGTCTCCTCCCTAGTTAGTTTCAGAGGGTGAAGCATTTTCCTCATCATTAGTAACACCTTCTTTTGAATTTTCTATCACTTACCCCTAGATTGTTAGGGCCTTAACATTATGTGTTTCATTTAAGTTGCACCTCTCCTTGGTGTTGTCCTTATTTTCTATTCCTAACAGCTCTTTGTAAGTTCCTTTCTTAAATAACTTCACCATAGTCTTTCACATTTTTCCTTTCACTTTAAGGGAAGGTTTCTATTAGTAGGTTACCAATATTGCATCTTCATATTGGGAGTTATTTAGGCCTAGTCTCATTAGTGGTATGTTGTCTGGGAGTTCTTTAGCTAACTTAACACTTGTACATATTCTTATAGACCCTAACCTCTTCTTTATGATTATGTATTCATCCATGCAAATCGGTTTACTTAATTAGCTAGCTAACATGCCTAAACCTTTAGTTGTATGGTACTCAAGAGAAAAATTATACATATTAACATATATTGGAATGTTTTCATGCTTCACTTATTAAGACTTATACCTAGTTCCCAATTTTGTAGGAAATATTGGGTTGACAAAGGTGAAAAGGTCCCTTCTCTGTCACTTCTACAACTTTTGGCCTTGGAAGTGAGCTAAAAAGGACTGGTTCATCAGTAAAGAGAACCTTTTATAAGCCCTTACTTTTCCAATTTCTATGACCCCAGTTTGAGATTATGAGAAATGGAGGTCTAGGACCTATGAAGAAGCTAACCAATTTGGCTTCCCAAACTTGTGATCCATCTTGCAAAATCTCTATTTTTGATGTTACTATATGATGATCTTCATCTATTTTTGGTGGATAATATTTGAGGGTTTGAAATGATTATTCACGTTACTTGTTCCTAACTCATGCAAGGTAGTTTATGCTAAAAGGTTTATAGCAAGTGTTTCTTCCAATTATATATTCAACAGTTGTAGCTGAGTTCAATGCTAACTTTTAGATTAGTTAAACTTATCTTACAAAAGACCCACAAGTCTTTGCGCTAAATTGCCTTCAGCGAAAGATTTTTAACCTTCGAATGTTGCAACTGTTGGAAAGGACAAATATAAAGGTATAAATGGTCATGCCTGTATATTCAGTCTAAGCTGATTTATAATAGTGATTATGGAAGACACAGAATGAGCTACAATATTATGTCTTCGATATGTAATAATCCAAATTTGTTTTGATACCCTGTTGATGTTTATGCCTTGACTTTTACTTAAACAAAGTTAAATGGAGTATCAACTTCTACTATGAACCATTTAAATGTTACCTACTTTTGAAGTAGAAAGAGAAAGAATGAGATAACAAGGTTTCTATCCACAATCCAAGTAAATGATAGCTCCTACTATTAAGACTAGCACATGTTATATTTTTTCTTATGAAGGATGTAGTCGATCTTATAGACTAAAGTACGAAGATACTTAAATAAATGCATAGGTGCTAATTAGATTACAAGTTCACTGAATTGATCCCAAATGAGAATTCCATTTGGAACATTAGTTGTATGTCTATAAAAATTCTCATTATTATGATTGTATAAGTGATTTTTTGACTTAAGATCTAAAGTTATCTTGTATAAGGATTACTATATTTTGATACTACTTATGACTTTTTCTAATTAAGGATAGCTCAGTCACTGGTAATTGGATATAGAATAAACTATATAAAGGTAGTTGAATGATCAATATAAGATTGATAAAAATACTGATAGGATATTATTTGATGCATTAATTTGGGTCAATTATGTAGTATTTTGGGATAGATATTTGTTAAATTACTGTTTTTATTTTATATTTAGATGTTAGGAGTTTTTTTGGAGAAAAGAAGTAAAAACAGGTAAACATGAAAAAAAAAAGAGCCAAAATGACAATGATAAGAAGCAAAATGTGACAGCAAAGCAGAGGGTTCAATGTGTTGTAGTTGCATCCAAATAGCAAAGTGTTTAGGGGGTTTCAAAAAAAAAAAAGAATAAGGCAACAAAACCACACAGCCTCCAATTATTCACACACGTATTCACCAATATTTTTGTTATATTGAATTTGTAGTTGCTTAGAAATTCATTTGAGTTTTCAATAATTTTTTACATTGTTTTTTATTTTCTAAAATTTCGTCCAACCCGATTTCAAACACTGTTAGTTAACATAGATTTGAACTTTCTCATAATACCTGTGGATACGACTCGGTTCTTACTGATTTATTAGTCACTTTGATAACTATATACTTGCGGTTTACGAACAAAGATTCATCATCTTAAAATGATTAGGGATAATATTTTATTATTTTAAATTAGAATTGCTTCAAAAAAAATCCTTGACCAAGGTGGAATTATAATTTAAAAATAGTTTTAAATGTCATTAATTGAATTGATTACTAGTGCTGGAGAAATAACATGATTGGACCCAAATAGAGTAGATATTAATTTCATGCTTTATTTCTAATCGGAGCATTATATAATGAAATGATTGAATTATATGAAAAAATCATGCACGAATATGTTAGTCAAAATTACTTTGACATTTTCGAATATTTGGGTGGTCATGATATATAGTTAGATATCAATCTTGATCTATGAATATCAATTGTTTAATTTAATTTATCTAATCTTAAATATAATTTAGGTTTATAATTTACATCCATTGCTGATATATTTGAGAACCTAATGATTTACACATTAAAAAACAGGTTGAGGAGAGAAAAATGTTTTAATCAATTTGAACTTAATTATAAAATTTAAGAAATCTTATGATTAAATTTGACATAGTTAATAAATAAGGATCAATGTGAGATATTAAATCTTCTTTGGACATAATTTGTATTTAATTAGAATTGTTTATAAGTCTAATTAAAGTTTAATTAAAATTATAATTTAATTTCAATTAAATTACTATAATGTCCAAGACTTATTATTAATAGACTTAGCTCTAAATTTTTTTTGCACTCATTGTTTAACTTTTTGTGCAATAGTTTCAAAAATATCTCATCACGGTATATAAATATTGTTAGAGGTCGAACACTTGTGCGGCTATAATGTTTTAAGATAAACTAATTTCTGAAACGACAAGAAAATAATTAAGCTTTAGAATGATGTACGAATTATTATTCTTGTTTTATTATGATTTATGTATTAATTATATTATAGAATTTTAAATGATTTTAACTTTGAGAAATCAAATACAACAAAAATCGTAATTATTCCACTGCATACATCCAGTATCAGATCTGGACCAAATTTTCCGAAAGTAGAATATATGCTTTGATCATTCCACCGAAGCCTTTCATGTATTCTCCAACAAATTCATCCTTACAAAGTTCAAGCTACTGTTCTCGTAAATATGACAACGAAACTAAGGTTGATCCGTAAGAAAAGGAGGAAGAGCGCGTTCAAGCTGTAATTACCTGTGGCAGGCCAAGATTTGACTTGTAGAACTCATTTGTTCAACCTTTTATTCGCAGTAAAACGTCAGAAAAATCATTTTACAGATTTGGATTGTTATCATTTGGAATTTGATCAACTTTTGTGGCAAGGATTAATCTCTCTCTTTGCTGTAGATTCATCCTGGATTGAGTGAACCGGCTACATTCGTCCTCTTGAACAATATAGTTCATTAGATAATATCTTGTAGATGTTGGGCGTGTTTGGTAAAGAGCTTATCAGCTATTTTTTAACTGATCAATTCATTAGCTTGTTGACTTTAAGAAAAAACTTATAAGCTTAGCTAACCCAACTAGTTGATTTTCAAGCAACCCCATATAGCATCGTTTTCTCCAATCAGCTGGAATTTTTTTGGGTAAAATCTTCATTTTGTCTTCATTTAACTCTCTCATGTCTATGTCTCAAGTCTTAAATTCTCCAGAGTCTTCTCCCTTCTCTTGTTTCTAATCCTAAGCCCGTGTATCTAATCCTGGACTGTTACATTGTCCCCATTAAGTTGTTATTATCCTGTTTTTATGCACTGTCTAACTGAATATAGTCATTACAATGCATTTTGAAATAATCAGTTTCAATTGTCATGTCATGATTTTCTTTTTCCACATTGTTTGACAATTAGTATTATTATTATTATTATTATTATTATTATTATTATTATTATTATTATTATTATTATTATTATTATTATTATT
>JANTPM010000006.1:26632591-26642817 GCA_025434745.1 Erythroxylum divaricatum
AAGATAAATGAGACCATATTTAAGCTCAAAAACAACATCAATAGTAGGAAAATCAATGCATAAAGGTTGACGATTAAAATCATAAGCAGCCAACTACTTAAGAGTGTGATCATTATTTTGCTATACCATGATAGAATTTGTTTCAGAAGTAGAATCACTAGAAAAGTTAGAAAGCAAATCTAAGGCAATTTGAATTCTTGGTGAAGAACCAATTCTCTTATCAGATGGTGATGGATCCTCGAAACTTTGGGAAACTTTTCTTCTTGATTTGCGAAGAGTTCTTTCAATTTCTGGATCAAATTTCTGTTCATCATTTTGAGCAGATCATATCATGCACCGTAACAAACCAAAAAAAAGAAATTAATAAAATAAAAATAAAACAAAAATTTTCAAAAAAGCAATGGATACTAATCCCCGATAATGACATTAAAATTAGTAGCACTTTGTAACACCACACAAAATGATTAAACTTAACAATATAGTTAGTGAAGAGTCTAGGTCGATCCTATAGAGATTAAATCAATTCAACTTTCTAAATTATATTTATATGGTGGTTTTGTTTGATGCAATTAAAAGAACAAAGTAAAATTGAATTTATGGAAGAAAATAATAGAAAAACAATCAAAAGTGATGAAAGTGATAATTTTGTTAGAATCTAGTTCTCGGATCAATCTTAGTTTAATCGCAAATAATCATACCTCATTGCATTATCGCTTTCACATCTCTTTTAGAACTATTGATCGTAAATTAATAATAAAATCTATTAATCCCAATTTTTCCTTAGATTGCAATTAATTAAAACAAGCTCTTTAATTAAACCTAACTATCGAACAACGTAAAATAAACTCTGTAGATTTAGTTGGGCAACTGCATTACGATTAGGAAAACATATCAATATAAGCAATAACCTCACAAGTTCGGGTTATTTAGCCTATATTACATTGTCTCTAATGATTCAATGCCACTAGTTGCCACAAATGAATCTAAACACAACGATTACATATCATATTTAAGGTTCTAGCAATGAGTTTACATAAAAACAATCTAATGGAGCATTCCAATCATTCTTACACAATAACCAATTCAATATGTACAAAATAACATAAGCAATCCTTAGAGAGGGGAAGAACAACGATACACAAAGATGATATGCTTAAATGCGCTCTTTGACGTTGATTTCACCTCTGAACTAGAATAAGGAAACTTAGCCCTCCACAGGTGTCTTGAAAGAGTAACTTTCTGTCATTCATGAAGTCTAAAGATTATTCTCTTCATTTGTTGTCAAAATATTCTATTTATATGAAAAATTAGGTTTTTGGACATGTACACGGACTGATACATGGTCGTGAATCAAACCTTATAAGTAAGAAAAATGTGAAACTTGTGAAGATACACAGTTGGATACACAGTGTATAAGTGCAAACGTGTCTTCCAATCAAACACGATCGTATAAGTATATACAAGACCATGTACCAATACTCACCCTAATCCATCTCCTTGTTCCGAAAGGATAATTGAGTTTGAACATCAAAATGTTGGATTAAGGAATTCGCTCTTAACTTCAGTAGCTTTTGTGCTTTCATATTGTATCTAAAATTAAATATGAACTAAAATAAGTATCTTAAGCATTTCACAACAATAATTACTAAGTGTTAAGAAGTAAATGTATAAATAATTAAGCACACATTAGATATCCAGTTTCTCTGTCTCTTTTATACCGTATTCCTGATTTCGTATGTGCTTAAGAATCTTCAACACTTCTTCCATACATGGTCTGTTGTCCTTCTCATTTTGTAGACATTGAAATGCCAACTCTGCTACTGCAGTCATCATTTTACTTATTGCATAATCTGATTCATAACCAAGATTTGGATCTACAAGCTCATGTAATGAGTTGCTTTGGATCCTATTAATTGCCAAGTTAGCCAATTTGATTTCATGCTGGTGTCTGGTGATATCCACAGCAGGCATGGATGATATGAGCTCAATCAAGACTACACCAAAGCTATAGACATCACTCTTATCAGTAAGCTGGTAGCATTGATGATATTCTGGATCAACATAACCAGGAGTTCCTTGCGGAGCAGTTGAAACATGGGTAACATCAATTGGAAACAGACGAGACAGACCAAAATCTGCTACTTTGACACAAAAGTTGTTGTCAAGGAGAATATTGTTGGTCTTCACATCACGGTGAATTATATTTGAAGCATGGAGATACTTCAAAGCACTTGCAGTCTCTACAGCTATATTCATTCGAATAGACCATGGAACTGCACCAGGCTTCACTCTGTCACCATGAAGATGATCAGCAACTGTGCCATTAGGAATGTACTCATAGACAAGTAACAGTTCCCGACTACGGCGAGAGGTGCACCCATAAAGTGAAACAAGATGCCGATGGCGTAAATGTGTGAGGATTTCAACTTCATTCATGAACTGCTGAACTCTTTTACGGCTATTATCATATAAACGCTTGACAGCAACAGTGCGTCCATCTCGGAGTTTACCTAATGAATAAAGCATGTTAGTACGAAAATAATTAACAAACAATTAATGTAACGAAAAAGGTATTTGGCGAAGATAATGAATTGATATCTACCATAATACACTTTGCCAAAGCCTCCATCTCCAAGTTCTTTTGAAGAATCAAAATTACTTGTGGCTTTTTTAAGTTCAGGATAGGTAAAGAGACGAACTCCAAAGTAACTCACTCCCTTCTCTATTTCTGCCTTTGAAGACGCATCCGATGTGAGATTTCGATAAATTGAGAAAGAGGGACCATATTTTTTTGGGTTACGACGCTGATAGATTAAGAAGAATATGCACATTAGGATTCCACCTCCAAAAGCTACCCCAACACCTGGTTGAAGGTAAGGTGTGATTAGCAATTGTAAGCACAGTATAGCCAATTGACGAGAAACACTGAACATAAAGAACAGGGAAAGGAAAAGATATAAGAAAGTTTCTTACCAATACCGACCTTCTGCCTCCATCGGGAACCCCTGCCTTTAACAGTACACACAAAACAAAACAACTCTGTTAGAGTACTTCAACAACGTGCAACTTCAAGATTAATTAATTTCACAAACTTCAAAGTTAAGTTGCCTAGGAACTCTTCAACAGTTATCTCTGGTAGTGTTACAATCACGAAAAAGTTTGTCAAACTGCTCAATTGGTTGGACATGAAAACTACTAGAGAGTTCAGGTGTTACATCCTTGACGGCGAACTAAAACAAGAGAAAGATATTGCATAATCTGAAAATAAGAATGCAGCAAAGAACTTCAAATGGATGAAAAGAAAGGTGAAAAGGTGAATTTGTGCTTTGATCGGCACAATTCTAATGATCCCAGCAAGAAACTTCAACTACTTTGGATTTCTCACTTTAACGGACGCGCCTTCGATATTGACCACATGGTGGTTGACTGTCAATTCCACAAAATCTGGCCCCATTATGTAATTTTCCAGGAAACCCAAAGCTGGTGACATCCAATTCATAAAATAAAACCAGGAAATAAAAAATCATTTTGACACCTTTTCCAGCCACCATACTGGGAAAATTCTAAGCACACTAATCGGAAACAGCTAACAATGGGAAATTACTGCACGCAACCGATTCAATATTTCCTAGAGAAGCAACAAAACATCTTAAAACTAATAGTGAAGAAGGGTAAATAATGTAGCGAAAAAGTTCAAGTTTTCAAGAACAGTTACCGTCAATACAAGAACTGCGAAAGTTCAAGTTTTCAAGAACAGTTACCGTCATTACAAGAACTGGGACGACGCCCATCCGGACAAAAACAAACGAACGATTCATTTTCAGAACCACATCTTCCCCCAGTTGAATTACAAGCACTGCAACTAGGACTATGATCAATCCAATTTAACAGGAAACCCGTCTTTAAAATCTCTGTGTAGTTTTCTTCTGCACCAGAGAGCACAGGAGAGATAACGGGATCGCGGCACGAGTGTGAAGCCAGTGAATAATTGTAGTACTCCAAAATTTCGATGTCAAAAGTTGCAAAGTAGAAGTGTGCAGCATCACTAGAACAAATTATTCGGTACGTCAAGTTCTCAGAAGGCATTGAGTTACAATGATAGAGGAGAGAAAGATTACGGGAACCAGGCACCAGAAGGAAGGGTGTTTGATCAAGGCTGAGGCTATGCAAAGGAATTGGACAGGTATGATTGTAGGCTGCAGAATTAGTAACGCGAAAGGAATTGGTTTCGTAACGAATATCTTCGACGATGTACTCGTCATCGGAGATGGTGAGCACCGGTTGGTGGTCGTCGTTGCAAGATAACTCAAAGTTGGGGCCGGGGTAGCCACAAAAAGGCTGTTGAAGGCCTTTTAGCCAAAAAGGGTATCTGATTTGGACGCCATTGTTGCTGCATGATTTAGGTTCACAAGCGAGGAACTTTTGATCAAAACACAAAGTTTTACTTGGTAAGGTGGCTAGGAAGTTGAGACTTAAACAAAAGAAAAGACTGATCTTGGGAGGAAAGAAGTTTTTGGGATCCATTTGAAGGAGAAGAGTGAAGAGAAAACAAGCAGGAGAGACAAGTAGGGAATGAATGAAATGGAAGAAATGAATTAAGATGCTTTGAATAAAAAATATGTTTTCAGAAGTCCGAAAGAAGACAAATTTTACATTAAAGAAAACTGTATTTTTTTTATTGTTCGAGATATCTTAGGAGAGGTTTCAATGATAAGAAGGCATCTTTAAGTCATTTATACTTAGATTAATTCTCGTTCAAATTGGGTAGATCTCTTGCGAGATGTGTAGCTCTAACTTCAAGTTTAAAACAGCTACATACATCAAGATAGTTCAAACTTATGAACTCACTTTAGCTAAAAAAACCTCCTTACTAATTCACTTGCGCCCGCTGTATTTTTGACAAATGATAACCCAACAACTACAAGTAAGCAGTTGGACTGGCGGGAAATTCCTGGCCTAGTTTAGGAGGAGGAAAGTGAAAGTGTTGATTAGTCGTTAAGGTAAACTTAGCAATGGGTCTACGTCGAGTTAGAAGTACAAACGTAAGTCGCATAGAGAAACAATGTGAAAAAAGAAAAAGAAGGGAATATAAATTCCGACTGGACCTGCTGGTAGGACATCAAAGTCCAAGTCAACAATTTAGGTCCATATCAGCAATAATGGTTGATAAGGTTTGGTTTGAGGACTCTGATTTGTTAACCAATAGGCGTGGAAAAACAACACTTGTCTTGTGATAATACAAGAATAGGCATATTTTCATCCCTTCTAATAGTGCTCGTCTAGGTCTAACCCAACAAGTTCAGACAAGGAGAGCTTTTCTTTTCCTTTTATATTCATCTCTTCATAGTAGGAACTACACAGTAACGACCTTATCTCCAAAATTAATCATTTAGTTGATGCTATAGTTAAAAGCTGGAGCCTCCCCCATATATATATATATATATATATAAATATATATATATATAATGTCGAATTCCAATACCAGCAAAGTTATCACATGATTATGAGTTTTGATTTAGAACATAACAGGCAAATTATGTTCAGGAGGTTTTTAGTTCTTCAATCACTTCTAATCCACAGACAACGTACAACACTTGAAGATTGGCCGTTAATTATTCTGTGTTCGGCCAAAAAAAGTAGGAACATGTAAATTAGAGAACATGTCAAAAGCTGATTTGACCTTTGACGGGTTCAAATTAATTAATTAGAGATTGACGATAAGGAACGCGATGCGAAGCTGAGCATCACGCGGGATCTACTGTCAAATTCTCTATTCGTAGTCAACAATCTTAACCTTTCGCTTTGGTCAAATATATATCAAAACTATAATTTTCAGAATATACACATATATTCACACCAAAAATCCTCAATAGAGGCTTCGCCACCAATGCAAAGGTGTCAAGTTGCCTTGAAAATTAGCTAATATTTTATATAACAAATTGGACTGCGTTATCTTAATATATGGACGTGTGGATAATCTTTTTAAGAAAACAATTGTTGAAGCGGTAATCTGTCTCGTATCAACACCTAGAACGTCACTTCTAATCAGATTATGCAATGCCCAGTGAATAACTTAGGTTGAAAGCTCTTCGTTGCTTTAAATAAGAACAAATCCTCAAACTTATACCAAGTCCAGAAACCTTTCCTTGGAATACCTCATTAACACCTTGGACACACCGTTAAAGCCTTGTTCTGAAAACTAAAGACGCGACTAGGTTCACAGTTTGGAGTTAAGAATACCCTCCTATGTGTGTTGTGCAATTTATAATTATCACAACGACCCCGAACTAAGAAATGTATAATATAATCTCTTGGACTATATGTGAAAATAAAATTGGAGGAGCTGTGAATGCGTACGTACCAGGTATTGGACATCGATCGAGGTAAGCTTGGTCAGGGCAATGGCAAGTAAAGAAACTACCCGACTGAGTGACGTTGGTACCGCATACACCACCTGACTTCATACATTCTGAGCACCTTGAAATATCTTTATCAACATCGAACGACACAGTAAACCCGTTTTCTAAAAGCTCTTTCACAGCCATAAATCCACCCAAAATAAGCTCTCCTATCGCCTTTAAATCTGACAACACAGGTATTTCGACTCTTTTACAATGCATGAGGGCACTGCTGTCTGCAGCATTCCACTGCTCATCAGTTGCGTAGAACACATATCTGTCTTCACCATTTATTGAACATGTAAAGTTAAGAACCTTAGTACTCACAACCGCTGCTGTTGAACAGTTGTAAGCTAAGGTCAGGTTTTGGAATCCAGGCACAAGATTGTAGAGCGTTGTGTTGAAAGTTATGTTACTGAAATTATTCGGGCAAATCCCCCACTGCAAGTAGTCCTTTCTCGCCATAGTAATCTCTTTGGATGATTGATCCACGTACCGCACCACAAATTCTTCTGCAACACTGGTAAGAGTAGGGTAGTTATTAGGATCATCGCACTTGAGTTCGAACCCATCACGGCCACAAATTTTTCGTCTGTTACCACCCCAGAAAGGATAATAAAGGTTTTTAAGGCGACCACAAATAAAGGGCCTTTTGCACTCGGTGTAGTAACCATTCTCTTCACCGTAGATAACAGAGACGTCGAAGATTAATACGATAAAGAAGGTGATGATGGAGAAGTATTGTGCTTGGCGGGATGATAACAGGAAGAAATTGGCAGCAGACATGTTTTTGCCGATGACACTGGAGAAGAATTGGTAAGATATGGCGCTTTGATGTGTTGATAATATAATGTTAATTTACGTGAAGTTGGTTATTTTATATGAAATGAAAGAGACGGAATGGTTGTTATCTCTTATGAATGTGCATTCTATATCTTTCCAAGAAATTTAGGTTTAGACTATTAGAACTTTCTTCGTCAGAGGCAAGATAAGAATAAGATCGTAAGGATTTGACTATGACTTCGACGAGTCCTTTCCTTCTCTACTTAACAATAAATAGATAGAAGGAAATAGTCTGCTACAGATGCAATTAATTACACCTAAAATTGCTTAAGACCACACACTAGGCACGATTAATACCTATTGATCAGAAATGCCGATTGCATAATCTTAACATTGAAGTGACAGTACAACGACTTAATTCCTAGAAAGGCACCGGTACATTTTGTCATTTTCAAATGGGAAACCGATCGCATTTGAGGTCCAATATGAACGCTATTTATATTTGCGGATTTGAAATAAAATAGAATGTGAAGAAAATAATGCACTTCTGATGGTCTAGTTTTCAATGATAGACTTTTAAATCTGGCAACATGACTAGACCTGTTCAAGGTCCGCTCTTCCTTTCCTATTTCTGAAGAAGAGAGTTCAATAGGCTGTTAAGTTGATATATGTGCATTTTTATTCTTCTTAAAGTAAGTATGAGTTTAAAGGACTCATAATACAACAAAAACAATTATATATGTGCATTTATAATTGTTTCCTTTTTAACTGAGGCAATAGAATTCATATCGTTAAATAAAGTGATACTATTATAGTTGTAAAGCAACAAAAAAAAAATTAGACAAAAAATGAATAATGTTGCTTAAATTTTAACTAAAGCAACAAAACAGATTCAAAGTATAGTGACATTGTTAAATAAATATTGCAACAATTTAAGTCTTTATAAGGCAATAAAGTAATTTTTTTAGATAACAATTTGTAACTAAAAAATCAACAATTTATTCTTTCTTTACTTATAATATGTTAATGTAAAAACAAACTCTTATCATTAAGTATGCAAAATTCATATTTACATTAAAAGCAATATACATATATTAATATATGTCTTAAATGCATACGTAATATCAAATATAAACGACCAAAAATCTACATTTAGATATGCTATATAGTCTATAAAAACTTGTAAGATCTAACCTTTAACATATTCAAAATACAAAAGCAAAAAATAACTAGCTAAAATATTCACTACATTATCTTCCTCCATTTCTTATGAAATATAAGTGAATTAAACTAAAGATTAAACAAAACCAATATGTATGAGCACTCTGAAATTCTTTACCAAGTACATCTTTATTCACTGCTAATCATCACCTTCCTCTAGCTACTTTATTATGACCTCCTTTGAAGGAAGACAATAATATAATCCAAGATTTAATAGCACAATGATTCAATTATTTTTATGATCAAATTCAAAAAGCATGAATATAAACAAATAATCTCAACAAAAAAGATAACAAGATAATTTACAATAAAAGTGAATTGAGGAAACCTTTTCACCTGATAAATATGCATGGTTTAAAGGAATAGAAGATTCCTTTCTTAATTGACTAAGTGCAATCAATTTACAAAGCATCTCTATGTAAGTGATGTTAGCTTGCCCAAACTAAGATTGAATAAGGAAAAAAATTTGTTCGTTATTTCTTTTCTATCAACTTTATCTTGTTCTAGCTGCCTTTTGATTCCCAAGCATCCAACTTTCTATTGTTCTGGTTCCTTTCTCTTTCTCTCCTTTTTTAGCTTCGATTTTTTTGTCATCTCTTCTTCCAATTGTGTGCATTTCAGTTTAGGACCAGTTGTGTGTATTTCAGTTTGTTGTTTTCTATTTTGAATATTTGTTTCAACAATTTGCAACACTTAAAGCATTATATTAATTAAATATCATGTAATTAGTTTGTAAAATGTAATACCTTCACATCTGAGTGGTTTCAATAAGAAATGAGCTCCTCAGAGACTTCTTCACTTATGTAGTTAGGAAAATTGGACATTCTTTATGCATTTATTTTATATTGTTTGATATGAGTAGCATAACAACACAATAGGATCAAAAAACATATATAACAAGCAATAATTTAGGCATCTTAATGAAAGTACTAATAATATAGAAATTTGATACAAGATAAGACACTACTCACTATTTTCTTGCTTGTATGCTTTTCTATGCTTTCTTTTATAAGTTGTAAGATACTTTTCAATATTAGAGAGTGAAGTTTTACCCTTTCTGCCATTTTTGTATCCACAAAAAAATTGTTTATTAGAATTTTGAAATAACTTGATATATTATAAATCATTAAAGAACTTACCAACTTAGCATAAATACTTGTAAAACTCTAAGTATCAACTGTGCATTTTAGTTTGATGTTTTCTATTTCGAATAAAACTCAACTCTCTATTTGGTGGAAAGGACCAAATCTTTCAATTTTCATTCGAAGTGTAAGAAGGAGATGATCCTGAACTTAAACCTCGTAGATGACCTATTCCTATTGTCAATGGCTGATGATAATTAATTCTATCACAACTCTTATAATAAATCTCAAAATGTTCAACTGAATGTCAGGTATGCAGATTAATGTGTGCTTAACTATTTATACATTCATTCCTTAACATTTAATCATTATTGTTGTGAAATGCTCATGATACTCATTTTAGTTCATATTTGGTATTAGGTCTAATTTGGAAGTTCAAGAGATAAAATATGTTAAAAGCACATTCATTGAGCCATTCTATTGATGTTCAAAATCATTTTTCTTTGTGGTATAAGAAGGAGATGGATTAGAGTGGATATTGGACAAGAAAAATGTCATAAAATGAAGAATTCATGTAACATCCCGTCAACGATGGAATGGGTACAGTTCCTTTCATACGTATTTTGTATACGTATTCTGTATATGTTCATAGCCTCTGCATTCTAATAAATGTTCAGCATTTCATAAGCATATGTATGTACATGCATGTATGGCAGATTTCCGACGTGATTGTGAAATTGGA
>JANTPM010000006.1:26778085-26801694 GCA_025434745.1 Erythroxylum divaricatum
CGGGCCAAGCGAGCGCACCTCATCATTGAGGGCCCAACTAGTTCTCCATCTACAGGTAAAACCATGACTGTCCCAGGCCCTTAAAAGAGGGGCTAGTATGAAATCGAACCTGGGACCTAACCAAAGTTAAGCTCTGCTCTCAACCATCAAGCCACACCCCTTGAGGGCACCTATAATTACCAAGCTTGAACAGGATTAACATGAAAATAAAGATATCTGTATATGTTTGTAACAGGTAGTACAACCTTTGATACAATGTAAAACCAAACTCCCAACAATTAAACTATGAAACGTATAAACCACTGAAATAAACAATCAAACTGCAGTTCTACACATGATATTAATAAGAACTAATAATATCCGGGACGTTCAATAGCAGAGCAATCTTAAGGCCCAGTACTAGATTGTGCTATAATAAAGTCCTCGGGAAGAGTTTGTGTCCTGGAGTATGCAGGCTATGGCAGTCCATGCAGCTTGGGAGTAGAAGTTAGTTCGGGCAGTTTTGGTACTTCAGTGTTAAGCGCCTCGGGTAATTCAGACTTTGGCGTCTGTGACATTTCAGGTTTAGGAAAAGTGGGGATATCGTGTATGCTAGAGTACGTGGGATTTGTAAGTTCAGGAACCTGTGGAAGAATTGGAAATTCAGGAACTTTTTGCTCGTCAGGTTTCGACACATCTGGGACCTCTTGATTTGGAACTTCAGGCAATTCAGCTTTTGCCAGAATTGGAACTTCAGGTATGCTGGAGTGTGGGTGTTTTGGAATTTCAGGAACCTGTGGGACAAATGTCGTTTCAGGAAATGTAGGTTTTGACACCTCTGGTACTTCGTAGCTTGGGACCTCTGGAAATTCAGGTTTTGGAAGCTCGGGAACGTGTGGAACTGAAGGTAATTCAGGCACTTCGAGCACATTTGGCTTTGGCAAATCTGCCATTTCATGCTTTGGCAACTCTGGCACTTCATGGTTTGGGAATTCTGGAACTTTAACCGTTGGAAAAGGTGGGGCATCACGCTTTGGGACATCTAGAAATTCAGGTTCTGGAAACTCGGGAATATGTGGAGCAGAAGGTAATTCAGGCACTTCAGGTTTTGGGATTTCTGGTACTTCAGGCTTCGGCAAAGCTGGGACTTCATGATTTGAGGCCTCTGAGAATTTAGGATGAGGAAAAGGTAATTCAGGCAGTTCAGGTTTTGGGATTTCTGGCACTTTGTGGCTTGGGAATTCTGCGATTTCATGATTTGGGACCTCTGGAAATTCAGATTCTGAATGCTCGGGAATATGTGGAGCGTAAGGTAATTCAGCCACTTCAGGTTTTGGTATCTCTGGCACTTCGTGTCTTGGGGTTTCTGGCACTTCTGGCTTCGTCAAAGCTGGGACTTCATGATTTGAGGCCTCTGGAAATTTCGGATGAGGAAAAGGTAATTCCGGCAGTTCCGGTTTTGGGAATTTTGGCACTTCGTGGCTTGGGAATTCTGCGATTTCATGATTTGGGACGTCTGGAAATTCAGATTCTGAAAGCTCGGGAATATGTGGAGCATAAGGAAATTCAGGCACTTCGGGTTTTGGTATCTCTGGCACCTCGTGTCTTGGGGTTTCTGGCACTTCGGCCTTCGGAAATTCTGGGATGTTATGGTTTGGTAGCTCTGGAAAGTCAGGTTTTGGAAGCTCGGGAATACGTGGGGAAGAAGGTAATTCGTGCACTTTTGGTACTTCATGGTTTGGAACCTCCGGAAAAGTTGGAAAATGAGGTAATTCAGGTACTTCTGGGATTTCAGGATTTGGATGCTCTGGAATTTGTGGAAACTTTGGTATTTCAGGAACTACATCCGGTAGCTTTGGCAGTTCAGATTCAGGCAAAGTTGGGATTTCGGGTACGGGAGGGTGTTCAACTGTGGGAAATGGAAAGAGTTTAGGCAATTCAGGCTTAGAAAGCAGGAGTCGCGAAGGGAGTGTGGTATCCAAGAGACGGCGTGCCTCTACCGGTATCACTTCGTAACTCACCAGTGACAATGCCACAAGTAAGAGAGGAAAAATACAGGATGAGAAACGAAGATTGGCCATGGTTTTTGAGCAGAGGACGAAAAGAGTACTGAAGATGTTTTCCTCTCTGGTATGCTTAGATCTTCTCGTGCATTGACCTTTATAGATGTGAGCAGTGGTGAAAAGGGTAGCTTCGGAAGTGAGTTGGTCGGAAAAGTCAGGTGTTAGTTGCTCAACTTTGCACCGATGGTATTTCCACAGATTATCGTGATTTCCATGGGATGTAGAAAATGGCAAAATGCATATTTGTTAGCAAACTATGGTTTCCTGCTCGGAAAGCAGCTGTTGGCTGCTCAACTTCACACCAGCCGTATTTCAAAACATAATCTTGATAATCATGGGATTTTTAAAAAGGCAAAATGCATAATATTTAGCAACCTACAGTATCCTGCTTGACAATATGATAAATTTACATTTGAGATATGCTCTATCAAAACATGAGGCTGTGATTCATGAATACCGTGTAAACGGGTTATCATTTCAGTTGTCAAGCTTTCTGAAATGGGATGAGAACTTCTACTATCCACCTCGCCAATTAAGAGTCCAGGATTTGGTTATATATGCATGTTTAATTGTCGCTCCCTGTAAGATACAATTCACCTTTAAGGCTATTTATGAAGACAATCAGTGCTGCAAATGAAATGGAGGTTCTTCTGACTTGGTTTCCGAACAAAATCTAATGCCTTTCATTGTCTTTCTTTTACGTCCTTTTAGTTTTATCCTATTTCTTGATTTGCAGCAACATGAACACGCCCAACTGTAACCTAAGCTCCTTATCTGCAAGCAGTATTTAAGAGTTGCCGCCGCATTCCTCTCTCAGTAATCTGCATTGGAAATAGTTTTTCTTCTGCTGCTGTTTATTGAAGCTGACAATTGGATACCTATCAACTTTCACCATTGGTGGCTAATTTCAATTCCTGATCTATGGCCCAAGCAAGGATCTTTACACTTCTTGTATGATTTCCTTCGCTTTGCAGTGGCAGTTGAAGCAAACTCTCCTCCTGCAAAAGTATTAACAGATAACGAAAAGAATTTATTTATATCTTTTATTAAATATTAAGGTGAAAATTAATACATCTTTAATCAATGTCTAAAATTTTATTTTTAAGATCACATTAACTTAAGCTGAGTCCAAATCATTTACATGCCACATCATATAAGTCAAATTGGTAATTCATATATGTTAGAAATTGACAAAAACCTATTTGCTTTAGAATTAAAGTGTTACTATTATTTTAAAAATAATAGATGACGTCAGTGTGATTACACTTTTAATAATGATAATAATAAAATACTAAATAAAAGATGGAGATAAAATAATTTTATGACTAAATTAAGTAACTATTTTATTTTAATACCTGATAAAAATATCTATTTATTAAGTATTAATAACAAATACATATGTATCTTATTAACAATAAATAATTATATAGACAAAATATTTATTTATTAATATATTTTCATTTTTAAAACTAATGTTATTATTTATAGTGAATTATTTTTTAAAAAAAATTATTTAACAAATTATTTAAAAATTTGAAATACATAGATTTTTAAATATTTTACATTTAAATTTATTTATCAAATAATTATAATATTTGATAATATTTTTTACATTTAATTAAAAAATGAATAGTTAAATTATATTACTCATTTTTATTGGTAATTAATATTAAATAATTAAATGCTATACATTTAATTAACAATAAAATCATACTATGGCAAGAAACAAAAAGAAATAGTAAAATCAGTTTTTATATATTTTTAAAAATATGAAGAAATTAAAATAATAATAATAGAAACTCATGGAAGCAACTTTTTAATTTAAAATAAAAAAGGAAAAAGTATTCAATGCATCTTATTCATTAATCTCTATACTATCAATTCTTATTTTTAATATACAAAAAGTCAAGCTTTAATATCGCTTAAAGATGAGAATTCTGTAAACATGAGATCAAAAGGATACAATATATGGATAGCAGATTCTAGCTTACCTCAATAAGAATATATTTTCTGTTTTTCGATTAAATGATTTCATTATTTGCTCCTTGCCTCTAATTTTCTTGTCAAAATATTGGTTGTAATAATATATAAATTATTTTCCTTTGAAATCTTCTGTAAGGATTATTTTCTAAAAAGTTATAGGCTTATTGTTGAGAAGAGATAAGAGAAATTGAATTGAAGAATGAAAGATATTTTCCATTCAAATCAATATTTACATTTACACTGTAGCTATTTATATACAGTATCGTCCAGCTAATCAATCTAACTAAGTGTAAGGACTTATCAACTAATTATAAAGCTATAACTGATTACAGATTATTAATGTATAAAATATCAATGTAACAACCTCTCAACATGCCCCATCAAGTTGGAGGGTAAAAGATATCTTTTACTCCCAACTTGCTGACTAAATAGTTGTGTTGGGAAATACTTAACCCCTTTGTAAGTAAGTCTGTCATCTGCTCATTTGTGGAGATATGCTTAGTTTGAATGTGCCCCCTCTGTATTTTTTCTCTGACGAAATGACAGTCGATTTCAATATGCTTCGTTCTTTCATGGTATACTGGATTAGATGCAATTTGGATTGCTGCTTGGCTGTCACAGTGTAGAAGCATAGGTTTTTTTATCTGCAAACCCAATTCAGCTAATAGACCATTGATCCACATAAGCTCTGCCACTGTAATTGCCATACTTCTGTACTCCGCCTCTGCTGAAGATCTGGATACTGCGTTCTGTTGTTTAGACTTCCAAGAGATGAGGGAGTCTCCCAGCTTGATGCAATAACCAGTAACAGATTTCCTTGTCATTGCACAAGATGCCCAATCCGAATCACAAAAAGTTAATATTTTTGGTTCCCCTTTTGCAGCTAAAAGAATACCTTGCCCTGGATTCTTTTTGATATACCTGACTATCCTCAAGGCTGCCTCATAGTGTGAGCTTTTAGGTTTTTGCAAAAATTGACTAAGGTGTTGAACTCCAAATGCAATATCCGGCCTTGTATTTGTCAAATACAAAAGCTTTCCAATCAGCCGCTGATAAACACTAGGATCTTCTAATTCATTGTCAGTGTGCTGCAATTGTAAAGCTTTATCATAATCTGCACTAGTCATTTTCAGATTTTGCTCAAGAGGTGTGTGTGCTGGTTTAGCATTAGCCAATCCAGTATCTGCAATTAGTTCCAAGGCATATTTTCTCTGATTCAGTACTATTCCTTGTGATGATCTTGCAACTTCAATACCAAGGAAGTACTTGAGATTTCCAAGATTCTTCATCTTGAAATTCTTATGCAAAATATCTTGAAGATCTTCAATTAAGTTCCTGTCATTCCCAGTAATCAAGAGATCGTCAACATAAATAAGCATGATTACTATCTTGTTACCTTCAGTTTTGGTGAACATGGAGTAATCATGTTTACTTTGTATGTAACCAGAATTGGTAAGAGCCTCACAAAGTTTCAGATTCCACTGTCTAGAGGCTTGCTTTAAGCCATAGAGGGATTTGAGCAGTCTACATACCTGCTGGCCCCCTGGACTGCCAAATCCCTGAGGTAAAGTCATGTAAACCTCCTCATGAAGATCCCCTTGAAGAAATGCATTGTAGACATCCAGCTGAACAAGAGACCAGTTATGGAGAGCAGCAAGAGCAATAACAAGTCTAACAGTGACCTGTTTAGCCACTGGAGAAAAAGTATCCTGAAAATCAATGCCGGGCTGCTGACTGTACCCCTTAGCCACTAATCTGGCTTTGTAACGCTCAACTGTACCATCAGAATTATATTTCACCCGAAAGACCCATTTACAGCCAATGGGAACTTTACCCGAAGGCAAAGAAACAAGCTTCCAAGTGGCATTGGCTTCTAATGCCTGAATTTCCTGTTGCATTGCAACTTTCCAACAATCATATTTAACTGCCTCTTGGTAAGATTGTGGTTCAGGTATGTTGGAAATAGAAGCAGCAAAACATTGTGTATGTGAAGGAAGATGATTGTAAGAGATAAAGTTGGAAAGAGCATACTGACCTTGAAGCACAGAGGAAGATGATGATGAGGATTGAACTGAACAAACATAGTCTGTCATCCATGCTGGATGCTTGTGAGGCCGGAAACTCTTTCGGAGTGGTGGTGGAGAAGGAAATTGGGTAGTAATAGAGGTAGGCTGAAGGGAAGAAGAATGTGGTGAAGAGGATGAAGAGGAAGAAGAATTATGAACAGGCGAAAAAGAAGATGATGGTGAAGAAGAAGTAAGAAAATCACTGTCATCAAGTGTACCAAAGGCATGAACATCTAGTGGAAACAAAGGCTGATCTGTGGGTGGAGTTTTAAAAGGAAAAACATGTTCATGGAAAAAAACATCTCTGCTGACAAAAAAAATATGAGAAATTGGATCAAAAAGAACATAACCTTTCTGAACAGCAGAATACCCAACAAAGATGGATGGAGTGGCTTTTGCGGAAAACTTATCTTGATAGTTAGGGACTGTGGCAAAACAAAGACAGCCAAACACTTTTAAATGAGATAAAGAAGGAGGCTTATGATAGAGAAGTTCATAAGGGGTCTTCCATCCCAAAACCGGTGATGGTAAACGATTTATCAAATAACAAGCAGTAAGAACACACTCTCCCCAAAACTTGACTGGTATATTGGAATGAAATTTAAGGGCTCTAGCAATATCTAGGAGGTGTCTATGTTTCCTTTCTGCCACACCATTTTGTTGTGGTGTGTGAACACATGATGATTGATGAATAATGTCAAGTGAAATGAAAAAAGCAATTCCCTCATTGGTGAAAAACTCACTGCCATTGTCACTTCTAATGATTTTGACAATTGCAGAAAATTGAGTTTTGACATGAGCAATGAAATCTTTTAAAACAAGGAAGGCATCACTCTTGAGCTTAAGTAAAAATACCCAAGTCATCCGTGTTTTGTCATCAACAATTGTTAAAAAATAACGATGACCACTATGAGTAGAAAAACGATATGGACCCCAAAGATCAATATGAATTAAGGAAAAAGGAAGATCAGCTCTACTTTCACTAGATGGAAAAGGTAAACGAGATTGCTTGGCAAGAGGACAAACAGTACATTGAGAAACATTATGAGTTGAAGAAGAAACAGAATGTAAAAAAGGAATTTTATTCATTTTTGAAATTGATGTATGACCAAGTCTAGCATGCCACAAAGAGTAATCAACATGCTTAGACACAGATAAAGAAGTAACAGGGGACTTACGGAAGAAAGAAAAATTTACATTGGAGTGTAACACTTGCGAAATTGAGTGAGGCAGAAGCATGTAAAGACCATCCCTTTCCTTACCAATCCCCATCATCCTTCCACTGTAAAGGTCCTGTAGAACACAAAAGGAAGGATAAAAAGAAACAAAGCAGTTGAGGTCTTTAGTAAGTTTGGAAATGGAGATAAGATTGAAATTGAAAGAAGGAATGTATAATACATTGTTCAGCTTATGATTCGGAGATAAAAAATGAGAACCAATATGAGAAATAGAAGCAGTTTTACCAGTAGGCAATTTCACATAACAATTAGAAGCACAAGCAACAGGTGAATCCAGACAATTAAAAGCAAAAGTCATATGATTAGAAGCTCCAGTATCAAGAATCCAGTGAACTGATTCTGAACCAAAAAAAGTACCTGCCATGTGAGCTACTGCCTGCACCGATGATTCCTTGTTGAGAAGATTAAGGAGTTGTTGATATTGTTCAGGAGTAAAAGTTGGTGCTTGTGGAATAGGAACATCAGCATAATCATGAGAAGAGGCATCGTCAGTGACAACATTGTTTGCAGAAGGAGGCTTCTTCTTGGTGAATTTGAAATCCGCTGGAAAACCATTTAACCGATAGCAATTTTCCTTCTTATGGCCTTCAATATGGCAGTGATCACACTTGCCAGCAAATTTCTTCTTCAGAGTAGAAGATCGGTGTGTAAGAAGAACAGTAGACTCAGAGAACGGAGGAATAGCAATCTCTCGTTGATGTTCATCACGAACAACCATGGCGTAAGCCTGATTGACTAGAGGGAGAGGCTGCATTAATAGAACTTGACTACGAACATTAGCATAAGTTTCGCTTAGTCCCATAAGAAATTGGAATAGTCGCTGCTGAGAGAGCTGAGCGTGTTTCTGAGTGAGGTCACAACCGCAAGTAGAGGCGGGAACGAGTACATCATATTCATCCCATAGTAAGCGCAACTTTGTAAAATAGGAAGCAACAGAAGAAGTACCTTGAGTATGAGATGCAATCGCCCGATGAAGATAATAGATTCGGGAACCATCAACCTTGTCATAACGCTCTTGAAGATCCTGCCAGACTAAAGCAGCATTTGATGCAAAAACAATCCCAGCCGATAGCTCCTTCGAAACAGTATTCAAAATCCACGAAAGAATGAGAGCGTTACACCGATCCCATTGAGCATGAAGATCAGAAGGAAGAGAAACGCGAGAGCAAGATCCATCAATGAAACCTAGTTTATTCTTAGCGAGAAGAGCAATTTTCATTGAACGACTCCAGATACAGTAATTGTCAGTGCCGGTGAGCTGATGTGAGACGAGAATTATTCCCGGAAGATCAGATGGATGAAGGTAAAGAGGATTGTGAAAATCAATAACAGATGAAGAACCAGAAGAAACTGAATCAGTAAAAGCCATGAAGAAATTAGGGATTTGATGATGAAAAATTAGGGATTGAGAAATTAGGGATCGGAAATGAATATCTAGATCAAATGAATCAAAACAAAAAGAAGAACAGAAGATGAAATTTAGGGATCGTATAATGAATGAATAGAACAAACGAATCAAAAATGAAATGATGAGAAAAGAGGATCACGATCGGTAAAGACCCGATTATGGCTCTGATACCATGTTGAGAAGAAGAATGAAATGACGAATGAGTGAAATATGATTGTTTATTTCAAGTTAATAATCCCAATTACACTGTGACCGTATATATATACATCACTGTACAGCTACTCAACTTATCTAGATACAAGGACTAAACAACTAAGTATAAGACTAACTATTTACAGATCAGCAATACACAAATATTAATTAAATAAACTCTCAACATCTCTCTTTGAATCTCTATTCTTTAGGAAATATTTGAATCCATAAAATAAAAGACCGCACATTAAACACAGAAACTATACTAGTTTTGGTTAGAATCGATTTACACAAACAAAACAACTCAGATAACGCAATAAAAAACAAGATGATAACAAAAGGCGGCACGAGGTGAAAGGCCTGGTAACGACAGCGAACGAAGAGAGAAGCGCCTAAGCCTGAAAATCCAACCCAGATGGTGGTGCAGGAAGCTGGCAAAATCTTAACGATACTGCCATGGTACTATATAAAATCTCGCGACTTTAAGGTTGATTCTCGAATTGCTCGCTTCCCTCGGTCTCCTCGGGGTTCAAGAGATCGAAGTTAGAGCTCCAGATGAAAACGAAAAGAAAAAAAGCTTCTCTTCGGCAAAAAGAAACAAGAATGAACAGAGATCTCCCAGATTCGACAGCGCGGAGACTAAAGATTGGAGAGATCAATAATCGTGAACGGTGACAGTTACGATAGTGTGAAAGAAACCGACATGCAAACACTGAGAGAGAGAGAACTGGATAGAGAGAGAAAGTACTTAATATCTAAAGGAGTACCTTATTTAAATTAGCTTTTATTCCATATAATTTAATACGGATTTTTAGTTTCTATCCTTTTTCTATCTATCGTATTCATATAAAAAATATATAGTTCAAAATAATATCGTTTTTCTAATTTTAATCCCCAATAGAAATGTCATAAAAAATAAAGATATTTTTCTGATCTACACTCCATCCTTATGTCAACAATTTTGGAGTTGATATTTTTCTCCTCTAGTCTCTTGTCCCAAAAGGTAGAATCAGCCACCCCAGCTATCCCACACCTTCTCCCTAAACTTTATAAAAGTGTAATGTAAATGATTTCGTAGCTATTTAATGAACGCCTCAAATTGGAACTCCAATCTTCTGGAGTCCAAGTTCAGTAAGCTCTCAGCTGTGAGCTTCTGCTCCTAGTCTCTAAGATGTTGCCTTTTTTGTTTTTTTGAGCTTTAAATTATCGCATCACGAAGAGTTAAGCACATTTCACTGCTTTTGTTAAATATATACTTAACTTTATTATTTATAATTCTTAAAATAATTACAATAAACAATCAAGTTTTCTTTAAAAATTTGGAAAAAGTACAATTTAAAGATTTTAAAATTTGTTGAAACTATAAGCAACATGATCCTTTTTCCTGTATTTTACGTATCTATTCACCTTTGATAATGACCTGTCAAGCTTCCGTTAATGTTAGCCCCACCTAATCTGAGAAACCCTAGGATAAAATGAAACATACCAAAAACCCTCGTTTTCCCGTTACCTACAAGTAACCCTAATTCTCGAACAAAATCAAACCCTAACCCTAAAACTGTCCCAGTTCCACCAATGACCTAAGCAAAACTCTCCAATCGTCCCTGAAATCCCCACATATTTCATCTTCACCATGTCCGGCGATAGCCGGGAAGCCCCTACGGTGGACGGAGGAGGTAACGGTGTTGTGACCGAATCGGTCAAGCCGAATTTCCAGGTGAACATGTCGGTGGCTTCGAGCCAGAGGCTGAGGCTGAACCCTAACAAGGATCATAAGCCAGAGAGCTACGAGGATCTGCAATTGGATTTCGCTCCCTCGGTTTTCAGTTCGTTAGAGCGGTACCTGCCTCCCAGCATGTTCAGCGTGAGTAGAGATGACAAGGTGAAGTTCATGAGGGAGATTCTGTTGAAGTACTTGCCTCATGGAGAGAGAACCAGAGTACGTTCTTGCAAACATATAAAAACAGAATTTCGTGTTTTTAATTTGGTTGGATGGAATCCGGAAGGAAATGAAGAGAGTTAAATTAAGTCATTTATCTTTTTGGTTTTCACATCGTTAAGAGCCCTAGTTGTAAATAAGATCACAGGGCGGGAGAGCTCAAGTTGCTGCATTTTTTCTCAGTTCATACTTTTTTGTCTAATGAGTATTAACTGAAATTACGGTAATGTCCTTCGGATATTCTGATTGTTTTCATGGTTTAATGTCGCATAGTCATCTGATCTAACGGCGTCAAGTGTGCTGGCACTTGTGGGAATATATGTGCAAATTAAGTCATAATTTTATAACCAAAAAAGAAAAAAAAATCGTCACTTTTGTAATTGTATTAGTGCATGTTGAAGGAATAAAAACTAAAACGATTAGGATAATGGCTTTTTGAATAGTTGTTACTGGGCCGGTTAATTTTCTGCTAAGATAGAAATGGTTTTTAGAAAATCTATGTGTTTGGTTAGTTCATCTCTTTAGAAATTTCTCTGTATCTCTATACCTAAAAGCGGGTATGTTTGTGAGTACACTTGGTTCTGATTCCGGAACTCTGAGGGTGGGGAACTGGAAGGTGTTAATTACATTGCTGAAATTGGTATAGAAGGTATGCAAGATTGGCTTTGAGCAGATTCGAACTTTGATCTTTTAGGGCCAAAGATTTGAAACTGAACTGTTGACTTAATGTCTATCTTGGCCTACACGTATTATCAAACTAAACCAGAAATTGCCATTTGGCATACAGATTTGTGCTCTGGGATTATAAGCTGTTTCACTTGTTACCTTTTCTAGTCCTCTGAGTTCTTAGAATTTTTTTATGGATAGGTGCATCGGCAATTCAAAGGGAAAATTTTTATGAAGTGTTCGAGGGCAATCCAATTCTGAGATTATAAAGTTATTTTTTAAATAAAAAATTAGGTGAAGATAGAATGTTCTATATCGTATGAAAGATCCGAATTTTATGACATGTTTGTTTAAACTTCAAAATCTCAGAATAAATTGTGGGTTTAATGTCTAGCTTAGGTTACCTGTGTTAACAAATTAAAACAGAATTTGACATTTGGCATACAGATCTTTGTTCTGGGATTATAAGCTGTATTTTTGTTGCCTTTTCTAGCCCTCTGAGTTCTTAGAATTTTTGGTGAATGGGTGCATTGGCAATTCAAATGGAAAAAGTTTAGGATGTGTTTGAGGACAATTCAACCCTGAGATTTTAGAGTTTTTTTTTTAATAAGAAAATTTAACTGAAGATAGACAGTTTTATATCATTTCAAAGATCCCAATGTTATCACATCTTTGTTCAAAAGTTCAAAATCTCAAACATAGTTACATATTTGCATTATTATTGTCTATCTCTATTGCACTGGCATGCAAGTTCGTGTGTTATGTTATTCGATAAATCATTGATCGTTTTTTTAATGGGGTTTATCTATTATTCATATAATTTCAATTTTTTAAGTGTAAAATCAATTTGAACACAATGATTCTACCAAGTAGTTCTTTAATCAACGCTTTGTTTAACAGCTTCGACGGAAGGTATAAAGTCCTAAAGCAATCCAATTTTCTTGTACCTTGTTGTTTGTATCAAATTTTGAACTTCATTTCATTTTTTAAACATTGTGGTTAACATAAACAGACTGAAACTCTTTTCCTCCTTTTTCAGGTTCAGAGACAGAGAGAATATAGGCAGAAGATAATATCACATTATCAGGTCTGAAGCATGATTACTCTTGCTCAGTTTACATGGCTAACTAACGTGGGCAATTTCTTCGAGACTTTTCTTTCCAATCCTTTTACAGTGGCTACACTTACTTGCCTCCTGCTAGGAAAATTGTAGAGGTTGGATTATCAACTATTCTGGGCTAGGAAGAGGCCTTACTGGGATTTGACTGCACTACCTTTAATGTGTGAATAAACTTTGTTGAAAGCATTAGTGAATGTCTTATTTTGTAATTATAAATAGTAAAAATAAAATAATAATATGATGATGATAATAGTCACAGCACCAACAATTACAATAATGATAAGCTCAATTGTCATACTGATGAAAATAGCTATGGAAAACAATAAATGGAGAGATAATGAAGGACAATGAAATGGGCTGTTGTTATTGAATTCACTTTTTTACGGTGAAAATTCTGAAGTTATATTTTACTAGCCAGATTGTGTGCCCTTCAGCTTAACAATTAAATGTTTCTGACAGTGCCTGCAATTTTAAGTCCTAAAAAATGGGACTGAAGACAAAATGCACTTTCTTAGAATAGTGGACTTCTATAAAGTCAAAATACGTGGCAATTATATTGTTGCATCACTTTATCATAGACATGTCCTTTTCCTCTGATTCTGTATTTGATAAGCACCCATAATGACCCTATCAACACATGTTCTCTCTAAATTGGCTGTCTGTGTTGCAAAGAGGGAATGCATTTTGTTTAATTTGCATTTATTTGCTGTCTTTGTATTACAATTTGAATATTTACTGTTACTAAGGTACTATGTGATGTTTAAGCAGCCTTTACATAGAGAATTGTACACATTACATGCTGCTACCTTTTTCGTACCATCCTTTATCAAGGCAATCAGTGATAACACGGAGGAAAGCTTGAGGAACATAATGTCAGAACCTTCTCCTGGTGTCTTTACATTTGAGATGTTGCAGCCTCATTTTTGTGATATGCTACTGGCAGAGGTACTATTTGTTAGGTTCATCTGTAGCATGACTTCTGGAATCTTAGATTTCTCCATTTTCTTCTGGATAAAATTTGTTGCTCTTACATCGATTTGGCCTTCTAGGTTGAAAATTTTGAGAAGTGGGTTGATGCCTCAAAAATTCGAATCATGCGCCCAAATACAATGAACAAATATGGTGCTGTTCTTGATGATTTTGGCCTTGAAACAATGCTTGACAAGCTTATGGACGGTTATATTCGTCCTATAGCTAAAGGTGATGCATATCTTCTTATTTGGGATGGTTGAATCACTAGTTTGTTAGAGATTATCTATTTGCTTCTCTGCCCCTTTTTTGTTTAGTGTGCCCATGCATACATATTTTTCTGCACATTGATGACCAATTTATAACTAACTATTGCATGTCACAGTTTTCTTTCCTGAAGTTGGTGGATCAACTCTGGATTCTCATCATGGTTTCATTGTTGAATATGGTGAAGATAGGGATCTCGACTTGGGTAGGTGCTTTCTTCAATTTTTTGTGTCAAACGTTCTTCAAGCTGTTCATAACTTGTTTAGCATATGAGATTTACGGACTGTACTGTCGAGTTTGATTTGTATCGCTTCAAGAAGTTTCTGTTGTGAATAAATGTAGAATTAAGTGTTATGTTCATGTTATGCCTGCAAACTGCAGGAGTCATGGAGGGACTAAAAGGACTGGAAGTCTTAGGGACTTAGAATGCCGTGTGACATGCAAGAAGGAGATGACTCTGGAATGCGTTTGAACTTCTTGGATGTTAGTGGGTTATGTCACTTGAGGAGCATCCTCAATGACAACTTGTAGGAGTATAAATCTTAGTGAAAGAATATTTAAATTCTAATGGAGTAAAAGCATTCTAAAAGATGGGTTGTTAAGGAGTATTTATGATTGAGAAGATTGTTGAATATGTGGAATGATTGTGTAGTATTTTATAATAAGATCATTTGGAGACTGTTATTTAGAGGATGCCATGATATTGGAGAAGCTAATGTCTGAAAGGACTAGGCCAAACTTGCATTCACTAAGAAAGTAGAGGGGAAGATTCCTTGATAAGCTCCCCCTAAGCCTACCAAGTTTGTAAAACCTGCCTATTAAAGGGGCTTAGCCCTAGTACTTGATATAGCCACAGTGGGGATATGTAAGATAAGTAGGTTGTTTTTAATTTCCTTTTGTTGCTTAGATACTACTGTAGGAATTTTGTATTCCAGTCATGGGTAGAATGTTTCATGAGACTTTGAATCATGTATTATCAATAGGAATTGGGGACTATGATATTTAAAAGATTCTTTTGATTGTTCATGATACACATGATGTTATCAGGTGTAACTTCTGCAATTAAGGTTAAATGGGAGAAGACAACTCATGTGTAAAAGGATAATTGAAGGTTATTCAAGGAATATCTTCATTTTTCATTTGTTCTTAGGAGTAATATGGATTGAGAATAGCATCTTGAGTCTTTAAATTGGTCATTCAAAAAGTTAACTCTGATGTTGCGACATTGTAATGTTGGCACTTTTGTCATTTGTTTGGGACAAAAAGAAAAGGGGAGAAAGGAATAATAACAAAAGGTACATGGATAACTGGCGTTGAATTGTCATGGTAGAAAAAGAATATGATGCAAAACTGATAACGAGCACTATGGAGGGAATAAACCCTTACTAGTTTATTCTAGAAGGTGGAAAGAGAATTAGTGGACAGAAAGGAGGAAAGAGAATTAGTAACAGAAAGGAGAGAGAATTAGTAAGACAGAAACGTTTACAACTACGATGGGAAGGCTAGTTTCTATAAATAGGACAGAAGGGAATTGGGGGGAATTATGTTTTTACTAATTTTTCTTTGGGAATGAATTCTCGGCTTTTGCTTGGGCAGAGCATTAAAACTCTGTAATTTCTTACTACACTATAACATTCTTATTCTCTTCACTTTTCGGAGCTCCTAACTCATCAAAAACATTGATCAACAGCTTACCCAACTATTTTAGTGATTGATAAAGCTGTTCTAGGTGAGGCTTTCGTCTTATTTATTAAGAAAACAATAAGGTTTGGGCTGCCAATATGTTCAAACAAGTTGATTTCATATTTGAAAGAGAAGCAACATTCTCTCTTCAGTGACGGGGTATTACAAGGCGAAAAAAAGATTATACCACCTAAAGGAGTATAGTATATCAACAGATTGTCACACCTTCTGATGTATTTTAGATGGTTTATAATCGCGTTAGGCTTACAGGAATTCTATGTGTGGTGTTGATATGATATTACCTAATGAAAGTGTAGAAAACATATATTTCATTTCAATTATCTTGACCTCCCAAAGAGTTTCTTACAATTTTGTTTTTGCAGGCTTTCATGTGGATGACTCAGAAATATCTCTGAATGTTTGCTTGGGTAAGCAGTTTTCTGGTGGAGAATTGTTTTTTCGGGGTACAAGATGTGATAAACATGTAAATACTGGAAGTCAGCCAGAGGTATGTAATCTTTAAATTGTAGTGTTATTCAGGCTGTTATGAGGAATAACTAATCAGGAAAAAAACTTCATGGCCCTATTCAAAACTACATTGTCGATTTGTTCTTGCTAATTCTTGATGTTGGTGGTGCTATTGCTTATTCATGATGTGTTGACTTCAGTGCTAGATATTCATCCAATATGAACTACATGAGTGTGTCCTAATTTATTGTTCATAATGAATGCCGTTCTGTATCATTCTCAGTCCATTTTGTTGATATCCTTGGTTGTATTGTCAAATACAACCGGTGTCCGATTTTTTAGTGTGTATGGGCGTTCTTGCTGGCAAAATATTTTTGTTTAATGTTATCGTTCCAAATCCATGTTCCTGAATAATTTGAAGTGTGTTTGTGCATGTTTTAAGAAGCTATCCCGTGATACAACATCCAACTGAAAGAATGGTTGGTCCTAAACTGAGAACATATCTTTCTGTAGAACTCCAATAACGCTCCAGGAAGGGGCTAGACAACATTTTCTCCTTTCCTGCTAAGAAAAAGTAAAATATTATGTTTCTGGAGTGCTGATTGAACTGCTTTTTCTAGGAGACCTACTCAAAAAGCAGATAGCAGGCTATTACTTTTCACAGTATTGAAGATTGCATCTGTTATAAGAATTTTTATGAATAACCTGTAGTTAACCATTACTGAGAATGTTTTACAAACGAAACTGTCATTCTTTTGAACTTTTTTTTTTCACCATACATCTATACGTTTTGTTACATGAAGATTTGTTCTGTGCAAACAGGAAATCTTTGATTTCACTCATGTCCCTGGTCGAGCTGTACTTCATCGTGGTCGACACAGGCATGGAGCTAGGGCCACAACATCTGGTCACAGGATCAATTTACTCATATGGTGTAGAAGGTACTTCAAATTTTGCTTTACCTACAGTACCTACTACATTCCTTTATGAGATGGTTTGCTTGGACTTACTGCAAGAAAAATAATCTTTGTCATTCTAATCCATGTTTTGGGTATTCATCATTTTCGAATAATTGCAAAGTATCCCTTTCATTTTCAGTTATGTCATGCCATTTTTTATATTTAGATTAGCCATATATTGCTAAAAATACACTTAATTTCTGGATCTTTTTGGAGAACTTCCATGGAATTTCTTTTAGTATCTATGTTGAGTTCTTTTAAGCTGTTATCGCTTGAGAACTCTTAATTCCATGGCACTAACAATTGCAGACCTATGTTGAGTCGTTTTAAGCCCTTGTTGCTTGAGCAGAACTCTTATTCCATGGCAGTAACAGTTTCAAAATTATGTGCATTCAGAATGAAAATTATTGGGCTCTGATAGAACTCACCCAGGTATAACTATATTACTAAAATAAATGAATCAGATGGATCAAAACAATCTCATCGATTCAGTATTGTATATTGATATTCTGTAGTAATATGCTATTACAACTGAAATAAAGCTCAGCTTATATGAGGTGCTGTACCTCCCGAACAATACACTCAGTGCAGAATTCACGCATACCCTCTTACATGTCATTCCCCTCCTTATATATCCCATCCTACCCCAATTATTAGGTGACACTTGTCACTTATTTGTAACTAACTCACGTGCTAGGATTCTCCAACTTCTTCTTACACCTACTGTATACTAATGGCCTTCTAGCTCTATCAGGTTCCTTTGCTAATAGTGGATCAAGTTGATGATTATGTTCTTTTTTGGATATGTGAAACACCATTCTAATATTTGAGGATTCTGTCACACAATTCTGGAATTTTCTATTCTATGGCCACTCATTTTTATTTTCATTTTAATATTGTTCATCTTGTGATCCTTTTGCAGTTCTGTTTTTAGAGAGATGAAAAAATATCAAAAAGATTTCTCTAGTTGGTGTGGAGAATGCATTCGTGAGAAGCAAGAAAGGCAACGGTTGTCTATTGCTGCTACCAAATCGGTAAAGTGCTTTTTTTTTTCCCATCACCTTATATGTAAATTGACTATAACTAATGAGAGGAGACTAGAAAAACATTGAACTTCATTCTAAGTCCTTTTGATTCTGTTACTTTAACTGGTCCATTAATTGTTGTTGGTCATTGTAAAACTTAGTATGATGTTTTACTACTTTAATTGCCTGTGCAAATGGGAAAAAAAAGAAGGGAAAAAGTCTTCAAGGAAATAAGAGGCCAGTTTTTTATTTTACTTCCCGTTGCTCAGGATGCTTGACAGAGGTCATTGTTGGACTAGGAGTCATATGTAGGTTCTTTTAGGAACTTTACATGTATAAATATGCTGCAAAATAAAACAATAGCATGCATGTGTAATTCGTGAGAGATAGAGGTCCATCTAGAGTTAGGATGTCCTTTTTGATCTGATGTGGTCTGTATCCCTAGCAGCTTAGACCTTTTGTTAACCTTTCTCTAAAGAAAACTAAGTTGAGCCCGCCATTGTTTTCCTTTGTTTGTTTTGCTAGATGCGGCATTCATACTATCAGTGTAAAGATTTAGATGAAAAGTTGTAGGGATTTGATGTCTATGCATTCTGCTTGTAAGACACTTTATGCAATGTTAATCTGGATTTCTTTCTTCTGTTCCTTCCATTTCTTTCTTCTATTCACCCCTTTTTTTAATCATCTTTATTTTCTTTACGGCGTCAAGCATAGTAGATTTTCTTTCTAATGGATTGTTTAATTTCAAATATACCTCCTAAGGAGGTTGCTCATGTTGTATTATGGCTTTGTTTTAAATTTTATACAAAGAACAAAACTGTTATGAGTTGCAGTACAATTTGTTAATCTAAAAAAAAAAAAGAAGGTAATTGTTAATGTAGTTACTGAAGGAATAATTGTCAGATGAAACATAGTTGCATCATTTTGTAAGAGGCAAGTTTATTGGATGAATTTTTTTTTTTACTTGTATCAACAATTTGAAGTGAGAACTCCCAGAGGAGGGGAAACATAAACACATACTCAAGGAGTATTTGCGCCTTTATCATATGTAATGCTATGCGCTAAAAGCTGCCCCTTTTATCTATTATCATTCATCTATTAAAAAATGTTTCACTCATGAATGAGAATTTGTATTCATGAGACCTGATCTTTTAACAGGAATTGCTTAAACAAGATGGTGAATCGACTACATGAGTTCAGATGTAATTACTCTAATGATTGTACAATGACTTTGTTCCCGACTTCAGTTTGCAGCCATACTGCTGTTGTTGGTAAGCGCTTTGAAGTTGGTTTCTGTTCTCTTAACATTGAACACGGAAGTGTGTGCAAATTATGCAATTAAATGACTATGCTTTAGACTGTACCAGCATGCCTGGAGTTTTGTAAAAATATTTAGTGACAACCTGATTAGTGCTCAGCCTCTTAAAAGGGGTTACCGGTATTTAGGAGAATTTTGGGTAGCTTGAGAACCACATCAACAGTCAATAAATATGTAATTAATGAAGCTAGTTCATAGAGAATGGAACTCTTTGTCCGGCACGTCCTTGGCTATAGTGTCTTCGTTCAAATTGCTTTGAATTGAAGATGATTATCAGCAGTTGCATGGTCAACAAAATATGTACCTCCATTATCGTCATCTGCATCATGTAGCCTCATTTCTGATTTCTATATTAATTCGAAGTACCGAACTTTCCTTTTTTGTTAGTCGTATGTTTATTGTAAATCCTACAGCCCAACTCTTCACCTCTTCTTGATTGGTTGAATGCATGTCTAAATTCAAGAAGTTTGTTGTAAAGCCACATGGGACAATCCCCTTTTCAGCTGTAATATTATGTACAGTAGAATAATGAGAACAATTTATCAGGCTTTGGTGCTTCCTAGTTTCTTAGTTTTGATTGTAAGGCCTGTCATGCGACCATGTTCTGCCGTCTGGTATAAGATGGCTTGTATCCTGGCTAGAAAGCAGGGCTTCAGGAATTATCCGCCAGTTCATTTATTTCTTCACTCTTTAAGTGTAATAAAGGTGTAGCGATTTTACAGAATTGGCTCGATTTAACAAAGTTACTGAACAAAATGCAATTGGAAATAGAATCTGTCTTTGTATATATATATATATTACAAATATCTGGTTTGATTCAACTTTTTAAGTTTTTGCGAGTTTACAGCGTGATGAAAATAAATACCAGTTCTACAGGGCCACGTACTTAATAGACCAATAAAAAAATCTAGCGTCATTGGTTTTAGTTCTCGTGCAGTCTGTTTAAGAGGCGATATACGAAATAAGAGATGCTGCGGCGTTGATGGTTATGGTTATGATTTCACCTGATTTATGTATTTAAAGTAAAAAACCTTGAACTTATGGTATCTTCTGTAACTTTTTACCGCTTCAAGTTGAACGTTGTCAAATATTGTAGCATTAAGTTTCATATGATTACAATATTTATGATGTGCTTAGATATATGAGGGTCTCAGTTGTCAACCTGGTGAAAAGGAAAAGCAAAGGCCTGAAAGTGATGTAGATGAAATGTCTTTGGAAAATTTATTTAGGTGTAATTGAAATTATATAATCTATGTAAACGATGCCTCGATGATACTGTGTCCAATCGAGTATAAGAAGTGTTAAAGTGTGTCTATGTCGATGTGTTCAATTGTTCTACTAGTAGTCTCAGAAATAATACCATGTCAGTGATGTCTCATATGCCATATTGTTAATATTTTGAACGGTCTCTCTTTCCTTTAAACAATAAGCCGGAGTTTAAATATGGCCTGTACAGTATGTGACTGCTCGAAGAGTAGCAATATGCCAGGTCAGTGTTCGTAGTTGCATATGAACTCCTAATGACATATACCGTCAGAATCTCATGTGTTGTTGCATACGTTTTCACTTATTAAGAATATTAGCAAATAAGTCAAATTGGACTCCAAAGTTTTAATAAAATTTAAATTTAAACTTTAAAATAAAGAAATAATTTTATCTTTTTCATAAAGATAACATTAGTTATTAATTTTTTGTGGGTTTAATTATGAATTATTAATATTATGTGTATTTTATGTAGGGATGGCAAAGGCTGGCCGGGTCAAATTTTTCTAAAAATTGAAAGTATAAAATATCTTTTTTTTTAAATTGGGACAAAGTTTAGGTTGCTCAAGTTTAGGCTTACTCGAAGTCTAATTCAAAGTGTAAAATATTTTTTTTAATTGGGTCTGGGTTTGAGTTGTTCAGGACTAGATTTACTTGAAATCTAACTTTCCTAAATAAAATGATATAATTTTATTTAAAATAATTGAATCTCGAGTTAATTTAAGCCCGAGCCTAGCTTATGAAAAAAACTTGAATTTAGATCCTTATTGCCATCCCTAGTTTTACATGGCAGAGATCTAGAGAATAAGAGATTTTGTGGGCCTTTATGCCTTGATTGCGACATCTAAACCTAGAGTATTTGAATGTCTTGGAGAGACAATCAATAATTCCTCTACAAACTTGTTCATCACGAATATTCATCTCTGATGAACCAACAACCTACAGCATTAGAAGAAGTGTAATTAAATGAGTTTCACAAGACCTTTTTTTTATTGAGAAAGGGCTGTAAAAAGGAATTTCCCTTTGCTATTGGAGCTTTTATAAGGAAGAGCCTAGCCCACTGTAATGTAGTTGTGTCTAGAATGACTGTGTTGGCACTTGTCAAATGAGTTTGCCATAACTCCATTGAACTCCAATTATATGTAGTTCAATATATAATGATGTTAACTTGCATGTGGTGCATGTGTGACAAGGGTTGCAAGTCGAGTCCTCTAGCAAACAAACCAGCTACCAGAGAAAGTATATGACCCCTCCCAATATCCGAAAAACTAAGGATGATCCATTTCCAATGTTGTTCATCTGTCATGTAATGTAGGGAAGCATAGGAAACAATTCAAGTAACACTAGCTCCATTCTCTCTAGAAACATCTAAAATATAAAATCACACAACAACAAAAGAGAGTGAAAACTTGGCAGAAAGCAGGCATTGACTACTGGTTATCTATGGAAAATCATTTAAATACATTTTACACGTACTAGAAATCAAAAGAATGACATTTCCTGGGAATGCTAATCATTCTACTACAATCTACCATAGGTAAATGCACCCATGCTCAAGTAATTGCTCTAAGAAAAGCCAAAAAGAGAAACAAAAGAGGCAAGTTCACGTAAAGAATCAAGTGAAGCCAACTTGGCCTTAACTACATTACTAAGCCAAGGATGATTTTCGGGAAAATCACAAGGACAGGAATTTGTGAGGCTCGGCATGGATTTAAGAAGTTCTTTCACAGTTTATTATTTAAATCATGTAGCTGCATCCACATTTAAAGTCTCGCTCCATTCTCTCATATCAAAAACACTGCAGAACATTGTCATCGTTGATTGTAAAGAAAGCAAGTTATACGAACACTTTGTGTCAGTTTCTAAATTTATTTACAAAGAGGAGAGAGACAATCTCGTATTGTGATTATCAACCTAGTTGCCTCACTTTAATTTTCTGGATATTTGAGGAAAGCCAAACTGGGCCAAATATCGTCCCTGGGCATCAATGTTCTGAAATCCGGACCGGTCAACAAGTCGGTGGCTTTACTGGTTACTAGTTTGACCGGTTCGACCCGGTGTGACGTAATAATTATGTAATAATTATATTTAATTATATATAATATTAAAAATATTTAAAAAATTCAAAAAAAAATAAAAAAAATTTGTCGAACTAGGCCAACCGGACCGATCCGACCGGTCAAAAACTGATCAATTGACCGATTTTGACCGGTTTATACCAGGTTAATTAAAAACCAATTTTGAGACATAAATTGGATCGAACTATCGACCGGTCACCGGTCAGACTGACCGGTCTGATCCGATTTTTAAAACCATGTCTTCGGTAAGCGCCTCCTAAGTAAACCCCAAGTCCCACTTTCCTTAGTTGTAAAGTTTGTGTTAAAGATGGGATAGGGATGAATTATTGTTATTCATGACCTGACTCAGTACGTCTTCTCTGTATTGGGATGTTGAAGTTGATATTCAAATCTTATCAGTTCTTGTAAGTGGCCCCAGAAGAGTAGATGTTATGATTAGAGTTGATGATAGGTATGAACTCTTTTTCTTTTGCAAGAAGTAAATGATTATTAAAAATAAGGGCGTTAAGGAATTGTTTGGTTCTACTTATATCTTTTTGATGTAGTTTTCAGTTTTTTTAAATTTTTTGTTTATATTTTTTTAAATAAAAATAAAAATATGTTTAATTGTTTATGTAGTTATATTTTTATCACTGATAATAATTATATTTTTAAATAAAACTTAAAAATAAATTATTTTTAATTAAATAAATTTATTTAATTTGTTATACAATATTTATTGAGAAATTATTAATAAAATTATGTTATTTTAATAAATAAATAATTTTAAAATTAAAATTTTATTTATAAATTAAAATTTATTTGAAATATATTTTAATGATTAAATCAAATTTTTATTTGAATATTTATATATTTTAAATTTAATTATATATAATTTAATTATAAAAATTAAATTAAATAAAATTATTCATAATTTTATTGATAA
>JANTPM010000006.1:26819819-26841053 GCA_025434745.1 Erythroxylum divaricatum
CATAAATTGATATAGAAATGTTTTAGAGTTAGAATGAAGTGCAGAAAATTTGAATGTTGAATGGATATTGTTATGTTCTATTTTTGATGGATAAAAACGTGGATAATTGGTTGTTTTAGGAATGGATTGGATTGGGTATGGAAGTTAAAGAAAATGCAAGTATAGTGTCTTGAAAAGAGAAGAATTAGGATGAAAGTTTAGAGACAAATTGAGAATGGTGTTTAAAGTGGCTGGAATATGCTAGCTGTAACAATTCCATTGGATATGCTTCTATAATTTAGCCATAACTTGTTTTGTAGCTATCCAAATGAGATGGTTTTTGATTTGGGTTAAATTAGATACATATGGATACATTTTGTATGGAGACATCGAATTGAAATCCTGTCTTTAAGAGTTTATAATTTGACATGAAATTGAGTACTAAGTACAGAAAGTTGAAGATGAATGTGTACGTATGTGTATGATCTATTATTAGTGTTTATGATCAATCATGGGATATAATTTGGTCATGGATGATGGTGAGTTGAAATTGAATTAGAATAAGGGACAAATGATGAGTATTGAACTATAAATGATAGACTAAGTATGAGAAATTGAATGTTGTAAGTAAAGAGTTAGAAATCTGGAAATCATAGAAATCAATTGAACAAACTTTAGTGCAAGAGGCATATCTTTTTCTATATAACTCTGATTGAGATGATTTAGGTATGGTTTTAAAGAGGACTTCAAGATATACAACTTCTATGAAGACCGCAAAGTAAGATTTTGATGTCTAGAGGGCAAAGTTTCAAATTGCTATAAGTGACCCGTAAAGATCCGTTTAAAGGACATAGATGTCTGTTTAACGGACATTTATGGGTCAAGTGACCCTAGTTAATGATTAAATGGGTCTTAAAGTGAACCTCGAATGATCCTTGGTTTATGGGACTAAATTATGACAGGTTTGAAGTGAAAATGAAGGTTAAAACTTAATGAACGAATGGATGAAATCAAAGTATCAAATGCATGTGTATAATGGGAATGAAGATGTTTATATGATTATAGTTATGTTCAAGGTGGTTGAGTAATATGTAATAAGAGATTAATTGTGAATCAGAATGGGGTATTATGAGATCATTTAAGGTTAGAAAAGAGATGACGAGAAATTGAGTTATGATATAGAGTAATCAAATGTTCTTGAGATGTAAGCTTATGCATAAGTTGGGCATATACAAGGGTAGAGATTGAATGGAGAATTTTAGAGTGGTCATATTTAAATGAAGTGTAAGCCTAAGTTCAAGCAGACAATATGAATCATGAATTGAGAATGACCATAAGATGCGAATTTAGAAAATATACCTGAGAATTGTCATTGAGCATGCATTATACATTTCACATATATATGTGTGAAAAACTGAATGTTTATGCGATTGTGCAATTAATAATGTGAGTGCAATATGTGATTTGCATAATGATGATACAAGATAGAACGTCCACAGCCAAACATTTCTAGTTCATGGAAGCTAATGCTAATCTAGAGCGTACTATGAGTAGACCCAGATGGTCTCATTTCATTGTTTATTTTGTGTGAATTTTGATATTGATTAAATACTGAATGATTGTATGAATGAGATTGATTGTGTTGGATTCCAAACAGAAGGACCGATAATTGTGATGATTGATGAGATATTGAAGTGCAACTTGTATATGAATGAGATGAACTAAGTGTACTTAATGTGATTGTTAAATGTATTTTGAATGTGCATTTGCATGTAAGTGAAAGTGTTATTCTCAACTTAATGTTGAATGTCGAACTATGGTCCGATGATATGTGAAAGTGAGTAAATGTGGATCATGCAAATGTGACTGATGCATTTCATTTCATGAATGCATGAAACATAATGAGAGTTGTGTCCAAAGTAGCCATCAATCAGAGCTTAAAGCTCTACGAGTGAAAAAGAGCTTCAAGCTCAAAAGTGGTTCAAATTCTAAAGCTCAACATTTAATGAGCCCTATATGAGACAGTTTTCAATGAGTCCTATATAGGACATTTTCAATGAGCCCTATATGGGACAGTTTCAATGAGCCTTATATGGGATAGTTTAGGCACTCGGTCGCTAAAAAGTAATAAATGGAAAGTGAGTCTCATGTGCACTACATATGCATCAAATGAACGATTAAATGTATTAAATGTGAAGTGTGAAATTGAATATGAAGTGTGAAATTGAATGTGAAATGTGAAATATGTGAAATGTGATTTATGTGTTATGTGACTTGGTGAGCCATCAATGATGATCTCTCATTGAGTTCACAAAACTTACCCAAAATTTATAATTATTTTTCAAGATCAGAAGAATACTCCGTTAAATGAGTATCCCTACAACATATAAGTAAAGGATATAGGTCGGGATCAGTTTGCATCTTCACTTGTATTTTCTTATTTTTGTATCGATTTGAGTCTTCTGCAATTCCTGTAACATGTATATTTAAAGATTCCTAATTGTAATAACTTTCCAAAGTGGAAGGGTTTGTAATTGATTATGAAGTGTATTAATATTATGATTATAAGTGTTTTGTCTCAGAAATGTGCCCAAGTGTAAAGTGAAATTTTGATAATGTATGTAATGGTTGAAATGTTGTTAATGCAAATGTTTATGAAATAAAGTGGGCCATATTTGATTATTGATTTTTTTGCAAAATGTGTATATGTTGGTTTGTTTCAAAAAAAATTTGTATTGAGTTTTAACTATTCGAGTGCTCTAGCATGCTACCTTCGCAAGGCACGAACTCGGATATCACCCACGATGTCGAGTTCGAGTCCTGAGGGAGTGGGGTGCTACATCTTTAAAGGCTTGTTAAGGATTCACGTTGAATGTCTATATGGCTCATGTCAGCGGATAAAAAATACTGAATCTTGCTCTGATTCATATCTAGGCCAGACATATTAGAAAAAAGGCTCAGGCAATTAAACAGAGTTTGAATCGAACCCGAATTGGTATGATAGAATAAAATAAGATCGACAGTAAATAAAAAGTGGGACAATTTCAGTGTTTTACATCTGCAATGGTACTTAAAGGAGGCATTACCAACTATAGAGACAACCAAACACCTCGAGAGAACCTCCATACATATAATGAAGAGGTACGGGGATAGAAAATCCCCTTGTCTTAGCCCAGATAGACCACCAAAACTGAATATGAAGGGTAGTAATACACTCTTCAAGCCACTGGATAAATCTAGGAGGTAACCCTACAACAGCAAGGGTATTAAGGAGGAAAACCCAATAAATGGAATAATAGACTTTCCTAAGGTCTATCTTGAAATCACAGTGCTTGTGGTTATTGGACAAGTGTTAGTTCTTAAAGATATCCTGGGCCAGAAGAATATTATCCCTATTCGACGTCCTTTTAAGAAGGCACTTTGGTTATGACTAATAATGTGAGGAAGCAAGATTTTAAGTCTATTAGCCAAAAATTTAGAGATGACCTTATAGATCAGATTATTGTAGGAAATTGGTCTAAAATCAAGCACCGAGGAAGGATTGGTAGTTTTAGGAATTAGAGAAATAAAATTAGAGTTAAGCTCTCGGAGGAGTCTCCCATGAAGGAAAAAATCCTGAACGGCTCTAGTAATATCACCCCCTACGATTGGCCATGCTTTCCTAAAAAAGAAATCATTGAACCCATCCGACCCAGGAGCTTTATTGGGGTTAAAAGAGTTAAAAACATCCTTTATCTCTTGCTCCATGACAATTGCTAGAAGATCATGTTTAAGATTTGCAGGTATGGGGGATCGGAAAAGATTGGATACATACTCTCTGGAGGGTGAAAAGCTTTGCTTGTTCCTAATAGTGCTCTGGAAAAAACCTAGGAATTGGTGTTGGATCTCTTCAAACTTAAAAATCCTTTGCCCAGAATCTAACATTAAGGAGTGAATGTTATTCCTATTCCTATTAGCTAGGATAGAATTATGGAAAATTTTGGTGTCCCTATCTCCCTCTTTAAGCCACTTAATAAGAGAAGACTGTTTGAAAAATGACTCTTGGTCCTTTAGAGCACTAAGCAGATTATTAATGGCTTAAGTTTCCTGGGCAACCAAAAGAGGACTATTATGTGAATGACTCATTTGATTTTAGATATGGTTAAGGGCTACCTGACAGGCCTCTACCCTAGTATTGAGATCTCCTACTTAAACAACATTTAGGGATTTGAGTGCATTTTTAACTACTTTGAGCTTCGAAACCACACAAAACATAGGAGTCCCCTAGACCTAAGAAGACCAAGCTTCTTCTATAGTTAGGATAAAAGCTTCCTAAGAGGTTAAGAAATTAGAGAACCTAAACGGGGAATGTCTTTTCTACTGGTTTCCTATGGCTTTAATCACAATAGGAGAGTGGTCAGAGATGATGGGATTCTGGACCAGTCCATATGAACTAGGGAGACAAGACTCCAAGCTGAATTGACAAGAGCTCTATCTAACTTTCTAGCTACAAAGAGTTCCCCTACTTGTTTATTGGACCAAGTAAAGCTGGGTCCACTAGAATTTAAGTCATACAAGGCATAATCCTCAACACACTTCTTGAAATCCTACAACCCAGTAATATTCGAAGTACTCAAAGGTTCTACCTCATGAGAGACCAAAATGGCATTGAAATCCCCTGTAACTACCCACAGTTGATTACCCACACTCAACTTGATATGGGAAAGATTAGCCTAAAGAGATTTTCTATGGTTATGATTATTTGAGCCTTATACACAAGTCACAAAAAGAACATAATTACTATTACAAAGAGAGACCTCTAAATAGATCAGTTGGTCTGTAGTAAAACCTAGGACACACTTGTAACAGCTCGAATTCCAGGCTACCACTACCCTAGCATAAGAAGCTTGATCCAGATTATTAAGAAAAGTCCATCTCGGGAATAAGGAAGCACACACTTTGTTCAAAAGAGAGGGGGATTTTATTCTAGATTCCACCAAGCACACAAAAGCACTAGACATCCTTTAATGGAAGACTTCACAGCTAATTGTTTCTTAGGATTATTGAGTCCCCTAACATTCCAAAAAACTAAATCCATAGGAGCAAGACTCATCACTTTTGTTTCCTACGAGATTTCCTACTCTTCTTAATAGTAAAAACCTCCTCTGCATCATCATTCACACTCAGACTTTGGCTATCACTAGGGTTATTAGGAATCGTATCACATTCAAGAGAGGTAATAGGAATACTTGGTTTGTTTATAGCAAGAGAGTCAACATCTGCAAGGCCTCCTTCCAAAACCTCTTGGCTCTACAGAGCTTCTTGATCTTTATTTGGATCAGGTGCTTGTTCTAATGTTTTGTTTTCATTGGTTGTGAGCAGTGCTTCCCGCTAGACTTTCTCCTGGCCAAGCTCTAATTGTTGGTTAGCACTAGACACCTTCTCCAACTCTTGTTCCTTTTGTACCCCATTCTCAAATAATCTACCCGTAGGGTTCCATTCCTTCCTATAAATTTTGGGCCTCCACTATATCTGGATTTCCTTGAATGTAATTACTCCCTCTTCACTATAAGTTGCTAACTGAAACCCCATTGGCCAATTAATCTTTAAATCAATCTCCACACACATTTTAGCATATTAGACCCTAGTCATCGTAGCTGTCCGGGCATCCATTAGGAGTAGTTTCCCCACTACAATAGCTATTCTACCTAAGCCCTTAGTATTCCAGTATTCATATGGGATATTATGGAACTTAGACCATATCGGAGAATACTTAATATCTTCCTGCTCACCAGCATTCAAACTCCATTTTCTTAAAAATAATGGCTTCCCTTGGATATACTAAGGGCCCGTCTCCAATACCAAATTAATGCCTTCTTCTAAATTGAACATAAACAGAAATTTATTGGAGCTAGTAACCAACGTATCTGTTAAACCATAAGTTAACCAAGCTTTAGACAATGCTCTCTATACAACAAGATATGCAGGTCTCTTACCAGTAAAGAATCCAATCAACCCATTCCTGAGCTAAGCTACCCCTTTCCTTGCTAGCTCCGGTGGAGGAATTATAAAATCTTGTCATCTTTAATCTCTAGAGGATAATAGGCCAAAGCTTTGGCATCCATTGAGTTCTCCATTACATCTAAAACCACGAATTTCCATATGCAAGGGAGGGGGGGGGGGGGCATTAACTCTAAAGGTTTCGCTCCATCAGGTCCTTTCTGGGTTAAGGGAGGGTTAAACGTCGACGAAGGTAGTTGCAAAATTGCCTCAGCGATTGGGTGTTTTGAAAGGGGGTGAGGTTTGGCAGGTTAGGGTTGGCATTTTGGTTTTGGGTTGCGGAATGAGTCATAGGTTTGGGTAATGAGGAAGGGATGGGTGCTAGAGGAGTATGGGAAAGTGAAGGAGAAGACGAAGAAGAAGCGGTCATGGAGGGAGAGGGATTAAACACCGACGGTCGATCAAGACAGTGGAAATTTTGATAAATGACTTTGGGAATTATTGACAAATGCCATTGAAAATTGGGAGACAATTGGAGTAGGAATTGAAATTGATCAGACTAGTTAAATAAGAGACCTAGTTTAATTCCATATCGCCACTTGCCAAGCCAAGCCTTTAAACCCATGATTGAAAGACCAAGTTATTGTTTTGTTCTCGCCTTTTTCTTCTTCTTCTTCGTGACTATCTTCACCTTCTTCATGAATTTTGTTGCTAACCTCCACCAACTTTACACCTTGCTTTCATCTATCAATTGCTACTTCCATCTTGTTGTCTCTTTCATTTGCCACAAGAAAACCTAACCTAACCCACCTTCATGATGACCATGAGATGCATGGAAAGTTAGGGATTCTTGGTGTTCTTGAAAAGTTTGAAGAATCTGAAGCTAAATCAAGTAAGTTATGCTTTAATTATCATAGATAGTGTTAAATGAAACTAATATCATGAGTAATTTGAGATTGATGACTTGATAATAAAACTTTTATGTGGGTGTCGTGACTGATGAGATGTATATATGATATCTTGCTTTTGTATATTTATGATGATTAATGAATCATAAATTGTTATAGAGGTGTTTTTGAGGTAGAATGATCATTATAATGGTGTTTGGATGAGTGTAGTAAATTGACGAATGAATGGACACGTTTGATGTCCTATTTTGTGGTTATGATTAATAGTCTTTTATGACTTGTTTTGTGAATGTTTTGAGTTGTAAATTGAGGTGAGAATGAAGAGGAAATGAAATAGAAAAGATGATCTATGTACAAGATGTGTTGGATGTAAAATGTAGGAAGTTATAAAAATCTGGAAAAATTGGAAAAGAGTGGTTGGAATATTTTAGCTATAGTGTTTTCACTGTATATGCTTACGTATTTTAGCCATAACTTGACCTGTAGATATGAAAATTGGAGGATTTTTTATTTGGATTAAATTAGAGACGTATGAATACATTTTTCTTGAAGACATTGAATTTAAATTCTATCTTTAAGAGTTTCAAAATTAGACTTGAAGTTGAGTACTGGTGCAGTTGCATTTTTAGAACAATAGGTAGTTTTATGATGTCTTGAATTGAGATGAGTTAAGGTGATAGTTACGTATGAAATGAAGATGAAAAATGAAGTAGAACAGGTGCAAAAAATTTATGATGAAAGTGTATAAGAATATGTTCTATTTTGGAAATTATGATCAAGCATGGATTTTGATTTGTGTGTGTGGATGATATTGAAATAAAATGGAGGTATACATGAAGAAGTTATCAACTTGAAATGATGAATGTTGAATATGAATTGTTTAATACTTATGAATGATATATGTTATGAAAAAATGATAGGATTTCATGAATGATGAGTTTTAGTGAAATGATGAATCAAATGAGTTGAGGTTTGAGAGTTTAATTAAATCAATTTAGTGGTTGAATTGGTATGCAATGATGTTGCATTAGAGGAGGTGAATTCAGGAAGATTAGGGGTGAAAGTGATATTAGAATATATGTAGAAACCATTGGAAATGCTCTTTAAGTGAAATGTGCTTCTTCTATGTCCATTGGACAGACTTTAGTTCCGCTGAATGGACCTTCTCGGATCTGAAAAACTTCCCATCCCCATTCATGTCCGTTTGGAGGGAAGTATGTCCACTTAGTGGACATTCATGGGACACGTACACAAATTTGAGATTTTGACCCTTTAGATAGCAAAATGTCTCTTTTGGGTCTTCATAAAAGTTGTATATCTTGAAGTCCTCTTCGAAACTGTCCTAGCATAACATCGATCTGACATCTAAAAAAAATTTATACTTTATGTCCCAAGATATGTTTATTTATAGATGATTGACTTATTAATGTTTTCCCATGAGATAGTTAGGCTTGATTGTAATCTTGAATGAGCCTAGTTGATGCTGGATTGACTGATTAAAGTAAGGAAAGTGTATTAGGTATTAAGGAATGATTTAAAGATGATGTTAATTGGTTATGAGATGCATATTAAGGAAATGGATTGGAGATTATCATTGAACATGCATTGTACATAATCCAAATGCATATATGTGCATAAATGAATACTAATAATTGTGCAAAGTTGCGATGTGTATAAATGTGTATGTATTGCATGATTTAGAGGAGCATATTGAGGGACAACATCTAGATGTTGCCGGGACTTTGAGGCAATAGCTTTTTGGAGTAAACTGTGAGTAACCTAGATGGTCTGACTTGAATAATTGTTTGTTTTAAATTATGTATTGAATTATTTTATGAAATTGAATGTGTTAATTCCAGATATTAAATGTTTGAGGTGTTTGATGCATGAATTACATATTATTGTATGTGAATTTGACAAAATATATGATTTCTCAACATTTTGTTGAATGTCGGACAAAAGGCCGATGACAAATATGAATCATGAATGTAAACGTGATTGTGTAAGTGAAATCAACTGATTGAGTGAATATATGTGAATGTGATGCATTTCATTACATGAATGCATGATCAGATAATGAAATTTGTGACCTAAGTAGCAAATGAAAATGAGTTTAAAGCTCAAAATGTGATTAAGAGCTAAAGGCTTGCTATGTATAATGAGCCCTTTATCCTCAACAGATAAAAGACAGTTAACAATGAGCCCAGTATCCACAATGGATATGGAACAGTTATAGGAACTCGGTCAAAATAATGTAATAATCAGAAATGAGTCTCATAAGCATTGCATATACATTTAAAATGTATGTTTGAATGATTGAAATGTACCGTTGACTTATTTTTGAATGAGAATGTGAAATTTGTGAACAAGTGCTATGTAATGCTACATGATGATAAATAATATGATGTGGATTATGTGGATATATAATGTGACGTATTATATGATTTGAGTGAACCATCGATGATGGTTACCTTACTGAGTTAGCAAAACTCACCAAAATTGCAACATTAACATTTCAAGACTGAGAGAGGATACTAGTGATTGAGAGGCTCTACAAGAGGCATAGTTCATGTACTTTTGGATAGAAGAAATGGCTCAAAGGTCGATCAGTAGAGACTGAAGGATCTAGTTAGAACTTTTTGTATAATTCCTCACCCATGTAGTGTGTTTTATAATTAGTCTGGATAACGTACATATTTTGATGATTTTGTAAAGCTACAATGTATATTTGGTTTTTATGAAATGAAATAAGGAATATTGGATTTTAAAATATTATGATATTTAAGCTTTGTATGATGATGCCATGATTAAATGAGTGTCGTGGTTGCTCCAGCATGCCACCCTTGTGGGGTACATGTTTGGGTATCACTCAGGATGTCAGGTATGTGTCCTCCGAGAGTGGGGTGCTACAGATTATGCTCTAACTCCACATCTCATTTTATAGGTAAACTTTTGTGGCGTATTATTTATACTTTGTGTCACTATATTTTTGTTCCTAAAACATACGCACAAAAGATGTTTGATAAAATGTTTTAAAGACTAACTTGAATTATTGACTATTTACTTACTTATAATTATTGATAACCAATTTGAATGTTTGTATAAACAAACCTCTTTACTTATATTAAGATATTCTTATCCAAGTTATGAAATGCCAAACATAATTGCACGCCAAATGTTTAATAAATTGTCCTTGTGAATTGCACACCAAATGTTTGATAACATACTTCATTGGAGTTCCCACAAACTACTGGATAGAATTTCATTGAAGACTTGGTTGGGGAATCAAATTGTGAAACAATGGAATCTAATTGAATGTGGTTTCGAAAGAGAGACTAATCCTTTTTAATAATGTGAAGACAAATATTCAAACTTTTTAGACCTATTTATCTTTATCATGTTCAAAAGTAGGATCTTTACATTACAAAAAAAATACTAATGTAATATTTACATAATCTCAAGTTAAACCCAAAAAACAAAACGTGTCCAATCTAAGAAACAAAACCACAATCAAATAATAATTGAGCTTATAATATTATTATACCTTATCCGATGAAATTTAAAAAAAACTTAATCATATTCAACTAGAAATCTATATAATTAAGATTATCAATTATTTAATATTATCATTTATTCAATCTTTATCCTAACTCTTGATAATTATCACTTTAGATTTAAAATTCATGGAATAATTAATCAATTCAACACAAAAATAATTAACAATTTAATTTAATAATATGATTAAGATGCACCCGTGAATGAAACTTATTTCTCATAGAATTCTTCGTTTAGTATTTTTTTAGTGTTTTATAAAGACTATCATTAGATTTTTCAAATAAACATTATCTTCTATTTATAGAAAACGTTAAATTGTTAACTGACTATTAATAGCTAACAACTGAATGGTCACATCGTAAACTCATTAGGTGGGTTTACTTGTTATCAGGAGCTTCTCTCGAAAAAAATAATTGCCTAAGTACGCATATGCTAAGTATACTTATTGGAAGTACGAGTTTTATATGGTTTTACAGCTCACAGACTTTGCAAATGAATAAATTCAATAAATTAAAAATTTTGCTGAGAATAAAGACAAAATATTGAAGTCATAACATTAAAAATGGATATTGTTAAGTACAAAAACGTGCTACTAACATCAAACACTCTTAGATTACTTTCTAAGAGAGTAACAAAAGGTTAAATAATTTGTAATTGTGATATGCTTAACAACATTATTACAGTTCATATTTTTGTTTGGTGTCTGCTTAATATTATTATTGTAAAAGTGTAGATTTTTAAATGATTTCAACCACAAATATATTTTCTTTTTTGGCATATATATTAACAATCTAAAGATCCAACCAAGAATTGAAATTTTGTTCTTGAAAAATTGTGATCTCAAAACTCTTTTCCTATTGATCTACTATAAGCTTAACTATGTATGTTAACTAAAAACACCAATTTTAATTTTTATCCATTAGAAATCTTATATGTACATGAAGACACTAAATGGAGAATGTGAATATTTTATTAAGAAAAAAACTATTTATATAGGAGATTAAACATAATAAGATAGTAAGCCATTGTGCATAATTAATAAGGAAAAATAAAATATCCATATAATAATTTCTTTTTTTTACTTGCCTAATTAAAAAGATATTTAATTCACGTATCTTAAAACTTTACACACTTGCCTTCAATCCTATAAAATCAAAAATTTATTAGGTAATGAAACCTCTACTCTTTTTTGTAAAAAATAGTTTTCATTATAATATGCATGACTTTTACACGTAACATCCAAATAATCTTTAATATATCAATCAATTTTCAATAAGTGTGATGGGTGTAAAATGCATCATATTTTAGGGTATAATTTGATATGTGTTTAGTCATTTACTCGATTGTTTAGTAAGTATTTGGGGTAGAATTGTGTTAGTTTGTGATTTACTTGTGTTTTAAGTGTTTTATAGATTGGAGCAATCCTTTGAGCTTAAATATGATATTTTTGAGGTATCTTGATGTGTTTGTTAGTATTTCAGGGTCAACATTGAAGAACAAAGAAGTTTCAGTGACATTCAGGCCTAAACAATGGCCTACATTCATGGCACAACTGGCTACGATCGTGGCCTATATCTGGCAGACGTGTAGCCAATCCCAAACTTCATGTTTTGGGGGACTTTTTTGGACCTTTTGGATGTAAAAAAAAACCCTAGTTTAACCCTAAACACAAAAGAACATAAATAGAACAAGTAAAATAGAAAGAAGGAGCTATTGATTAGCCAACACAATGAAACCCTAAAGGACATAACTTTGAGAAATCAAGAAAGTGAAGAACAAAGAGAAAAGAGGAAGACGACACTTACTTAACATGCTTCCTAGAATAAAAAGCTTTCTGAAGTCGCAGCCTCGCATCATCCATTCAAGTTCTATTTCCTATGTATTTCATTTTTATTTGGTTGTAGAATTGGGATATATACTTTAATGATATAATTGAATTGTTAATTGATGTTCTATACTCACCTTTGGAATATTATTTTTGATTTAATGAAATCAGATTGTTTTATGTGTTTATTGAATTATTTATGGATTAATTTTGCAATTCATATCTTGATAAAAACTGAGAGGGTGAATCGAGAAAAAATGATTAAATTGGGCTAACGAGAGTTAGGTAATTTAATAGATTCAAAATTAAATCTGGTTGGTAAATCTTATTTAAAGAGATCATTTATAGGTTTCTAATTGTTTATTAGAGAACTTAAGAACTGATTAGGTTTTGGATAGGTTGTTAATTGAAAGATTACAACTTCCTATAATCTGATTAGGGTTTATGCTTTAGGGTTCAATTAGAACATGAGAGAAAGTAATTGACCCTAGGATCATAAAGAACTATTAATTCAATAAATCATAATTGGTTAGGTAAGCATTAAAGATAGATAATTTTCCCTCTTTCTCTTTTGGTTAACTTACTAGGTTAAATTCTAGGGCGTGATATCATCATTCAACAAATCAATCGATTTCCATTATTTGTTATTCATTTTTAATATGAAATTGTTAAACGTTGTTCGTTGATTGTTTTTGTTAAGTATTAACTGTCAACTATTGTTTGTTATTTAATTTGGTTTGTTAAATTTATTTAGTTCTCGTGTTTAAATTCATTTTCCATTAAATTTATGTTTAATAGTTTCTAACCTTAGATTCTAGGATTAGATTAACCATTCTTATGGGATTGACACATTAGGTATTATGTGAACGATCTGTATGTATGCAAAATATCAAGGTTAAATATTAAAACTTACTCATATCAGAAAACCACGATCAAGTTTTTGGCGTTGTTGTCGAGGAGGTGATTAGTTTAGTTCTTTAGTCTAAGACTTCTTCATTATCTTTCATTTTAAATAATAATAATAAAAAGAAAAGAAGAAGAAGTTTAGGGTGTAAAATAGAGACACATCAACACATCTTAGAGTGGGAGTGAGAGATCTGAAGAGTTAGATGCCAAAAAGAAATAGAAAGAATGATGATGGAGGATAGATATTATAGGGAGCAAGGAACCTTTGCGAATTACAATAAGGCATAGTATGGATGGGGAAGTAATGATCCTTATTGGAACATGTACACTACAGGGTAGCAGAAACACCTAGATTTCTATTGGTCCAACAATGTAAGTACTCATATAGGACATCAAGCCCTATACAAATTTCAGCAAGACGAGTCCAGTTCATGGGATTCTAAATTGAACAAAATCATGGATAAGCTCACGGACATAGAAGAGAACCAGAAGATAGCTTTACCTTGAATTTTGTAAGAGAAGTATGGAAGGCTCTCTGAGAAATATGGAATTACATATATGAGAGCAATATGAGGCTATCATACTTAAGAATGGGGAAGAAAAAGAACCAACAGAGAACCAACTTAAACCCCACCTTATTGAAGACCAAGAGATGAAGAAAAGGATGCCAACCCTCACTTTGATTCACCTGTTCTTGACGTACAATATTTGAAGATCGAAGAATCTAGGGTAGATGTTCATGAAAAGAACCTTATCCTTCCGATTAATAATGACCAAGTGACATTCAACATGAATGATGTATTAAAGAATCGAAAGGATAATAACACGTTTAGGATAATTGATGTGTTCGAATCTTCTAACGAATAAAAGTATGAAGAATAGATGACAATAAACATCGAATTTGAAAAAGCTAAGAAAATCTTTGTTCGTGAGGCCGAAGAAGCATAGGAGATGAAGGTGATTAAGAAAGAAAGAGAACAACTCACCTTCTTACAGGACAAACTTTTGGATTCGATGGAAAACTTAGGGAGTTTCGCTATTCCTTATTTTATTGACAATTTATTAATGAAAATCATATTATTGAATTGAGATGGTTTTCTCAACTTTATCAATATTGTCCTTTTGATCATTTTGCAATTTATTGCTTACTCACAGGCTATAAAACTGATGTTGAATGAGAAGGGTGGAAGCAAGTCGCTCATAATTAACCCTAGATGAGGTTTACAGGATGAAGGTTAAGCTAATGGCCATAAATTAGCACGTTTAGTAGTCAGGTTTAAATTATTTTGTAGTTAGATTTGTTTTGAATTTCAAAATAAGTTCTTAATAATTTGGAATGCTTTGGATTGCTAACTCTCTTACTCTTTTTTAATCAATTAGAAGTTAGGGCAGTAATTATGGGCATTAAGCATAAGTGATCTTTGCCTCCATCACCACCAGCACCTCAGTTAACATGACGATTTCGTATTCTAATCCTTTTCTTTTCTTTTCATTTTTTATTATTATTTTCTTCTTATGTTTTTATATATTGTGTTTTATTTCCCCTGGTGTGTTTGTGTACCCTTCTCATATTGAGGATAATGTGTTGTTCAAGTGAGGAGAGGGTTGTGTGTTTTTACCTTAAGTATGAATTTTGCATATTGTATGATAGTTTGTGTAGGTTGCATGATGTGAATTTTGTGAATGAGTCAATGGCTAAGACCTAATAGGATAGATTTAGCCTTAAACATAGTCTTTTAGGTTGTGAGATTTATTAGCTTGTGAAATTAGTGACCTAAGTTACTTAGGGCTAAATATGCTGGTTAATTAGGATATGATGTTAGTCCATTCACCCTAGGAATTTACCATAGTCATTTATAGTTTTAGAACAATCAAATAACTGGCATCATTAGTACATTTTCATGAGAATGATTAGTTAAAACAATAAGGTAGGCAAAATTTTGTGTGAAAAAAAGTTGTATAACTAAAATAACTATTCTGCTAGCCTTTAGGTTATGAATAGAGCTAATAGCCAGCTAAGAATCTGATGTAGCTGAGTAACCAGATTGACAGGCATCATAAATGTGTGCCTTCGTGTAAAAAGGCTATAATGACATTCTAACCAAGTAGCTTAATAACAGTATGACTTAGTTGGGTAACTAGATTGACATTCATCACAAATGTTTGCCTCTGTGTTAAAGACTAGGTTCATGCCCTTAAAGAAAAATCAACAAAAAGAATATTTTCAAATAAAAACCTAACAAACTTGTTAGTAGCCTGATTTTTCATGAAAGCCTACTGAGGAATAGCCACACTTTTGTTTTAACTGAATGATTATCAATATGTGTGTGCAAGTGAAGGAGTGAATATACTCAACATTAAAATTTTGATTAGTTTGTGTGTTGAGTCCAAGGTGCTTTGTTGGACCTCGATATTTTAGTGGAATTTAGAAATATCAAATGTCTGAAATGAGCGTTTTTGTATATGTATTGTTTTATAGATTTGCTTACTATATTGTGTTCATGAGGGTAAATTGTGTGTTCTGAGTTCAGAAGGAATTCTGTGTAAATCTATGATGATTTTGACCCAGATGTCTTCAAAAAGTTATAGATGATCCTCTTAGCTTTCTGACACTATATAGTATGCAAATTTAGGATATCAGAGTGAAAAGATATGATTGCTACAAGTTATGATATTGCATAGGAATTGTCTATGATGACAACTATGGTAAATGATAGGAAATGGGAGTTTTGATGAATCAAATGGATTGGGATTTGAGAGTTTTATAAGAAAATGTTGGAGTTTGTATTGTTATGAAGTGTTTAGGCATTTGAATAAGTGAATTGGTGATGATTATAAGAGTATATGATGTTAGATGGAGGTAGAAAGCATTAGAGAGGGTATGGGTCACGCATGTCCGTTAAACAGGCATGGATGTCCATTTAATGGACCTTCTCGGGAGAAAAAAGACCCTCAAACCAATGTACGTCCATTAAACGGACATGGATGTCCATTTAACGGACATTCTCGGAAGAAAATTGAGTTTTTAACCTGTATATGTCCGTTAAACGGACAACCACGGGTCAGATTGTGGAAATGGCAACGTTTGGCCATTTTAGAGATAGAATCTGACTTTATGGTCTCATGAAATTTTTAGATCTCGAAGTCTTCTTTCCAATGGTCCAAGAATGAAAGTAATCCTACATTTGTAGTGAAAGTTATGACAATCGCGCCAAGAGAGGTTTAAATTGATTTCGGGTGTAAACATGGTTTACTCTTTTGGGCATAACTCCCTCGTTTGATCTCCAAATGAAGTGACTTATAAGAAATATAAATAATTTAGACATAATTCACGAACTTGTCAGATGCTAACAACTGGATCAGTTGCTATGAGCGATATGATGGTAAGTTTACTTTCTTCGTATTAAAATAAGAATGTATCTAATAATGGAAATTGATATTATTTGTTAAATACAGGGTTAAGTTTAGACGCATTCTCAAGAAAGCATTATAGTAGATGCATCACAAAGAAGCGAAAGGAACATGTTTAAGAAGCTAGAGTAAAGAGGAAGGCAACCAAAGTTAAAAGATCTAACATTTTGATAAGGTTAAGAGAAAGAGAATAGGTTGGAATAGTAAAAAGAACTAGGAGTAAAAGACAAGTATAGCTTCTGTTCCTCTAAAATTTTGTAACTCAAGAATTCTTTTTTTGTCATATGTAATCACTCATGGAAAGTTCACAGGTTTTATGTATAGACTTATTTTTCTTTTTCTTGATTTATATAATTGTAACACCATGTGCAAGGCACCGTACACAGGGAATCATTTTTTTATCTTTTGAATTTATAGATTAAATCATGTGTATGTAATTATAACATCATGTGCAGGGAATCATCTTATTAATCTTTTGATTTTAATTCAAAGCCATATCTTTTTACACATGTGCATGAAATAAAATCACTACTTATTTCATTAATTTAATACGTATTGTCATACACTTTGTCATAATTTAAAGAACAAGTTAAATAAAATTAATATTATTTGCAATGCTTATATATACAAATGTCAGTCACTACACTAGATATAATCCAAGATAAATAACATTAAGTCCTATTTCTAATTAATTTTACTATTTCTCCAAGTAAGTTTATCATCTCCCTTTTGTTCATTACATGTCATGTATATTTTGTAGAGTAAATCTCAAATCACTTAAAGAAACTGCAACATTCCTTTCCCTACAATAAACAAGATAAATAGCCATTTATTTGTTATAATCCTTATAACAAAAAAGATATTATGCATAAAATTTACCTCATATATTGGAAATCTATAAAATCTCCTTTTAGGGTTCTTTGATGTCCATGATGTCCAAAATGAGTCTACAATCCACAATTGTAATACGTATAAACACAATGTTGCACACTTGTTATTGTTGATAATAATGATTCCATATATCATGTATGGCATTGGTTCAAACTTTATACAAAGTATATCCATTAAGGTTAGCATGAAGGTATGAGTTATCATTAGAAAACATTCCTCATATTTAAATAAGTTGCATCTTTTTGCATTTTATAGTAATACGAACTTCTCGTAATCTGAATATCAAGTATTGGTGCTAAGGTTCCTTATTTTTCACAAAGTACTTTAAGAAAAAATAAAAAAGAAGGAAATCAAGCCACTAAGAATTCAGATTAACAAGTCCATACTAGTTGATATTTGGCATTATGTACTAATCATCATTTATGGTTGAATTTTTAGGTCTTTATGGTAGCACCATAAGCTACTTGAGCACTGCTTAATGGCTCACCACTTGGATTATTTCTAATTTCATGCTTTTATCTGTTAGAGTTACACTTAATTATAATCTTTCATCTTAACTTTATCTAAAACATCTTAAATTTGCAAACCTTTTCTTTTTACCTATGTTTAACAAATCCAAGAGGTTAATTAATAAAAACTTATTCTTTTAACACACCATACAAAAAAGATGAGTTAACATCAAGCTAACGCTTAGGTCATGAATTCTACTTTGCAAGTGGATAAGATAATCAATTTAAACTAGCGATGGTAATGGGTTGGGTCAGGCCAAGGCCTAGCCTATGGTTCGATTGCCATCCCGACGGGCTCAATACTAGTTAGGTCAACCCAATTTATTAAAAAATTCAAAACATGGCGTTGTTTTGTTTCTCTCGATTGGGCCTCAAACCAAGCTAGGGCCTAGAAATCCCGACCAATGACCCGGTCAACCTGGGTCTGGCCCATTGACTTCAAACTAGATTGGGCTGAGTTTAATTCAAACATTGGGATAAATGTTAAACAAGGAACTACCCACAGTGGGATACCTAGGCTATCTTTAGAAACTTGGATTATTATCATCTTAAACAAGGCATGTACGAGTATCTATCATATTAATTGAAAAGAAATTTTACAACCAAATAGAGGTGCATATTGCTTTAACTAAAGTTTTATGTTCTTCTTTCCGAATTTTTAGTAATTTAATATATTGAACCTATATTACTTCTTCAAATATTTAACTTAGGACATTTAGGAATTCCAGGAACTAATGTTAAGAAACAAATAGTTTTGAATCCCTTAGCTTTGAACAAGATAAATGAGACAATGAAAAAGAGAAACTAAACAAACTAAAATTTTTTAATCAGAAGAAGAAAAGGAATTAATAAAGCTAAAGAAATAGAAACAACCAAGAGAAAAGTATCAATAGATATTTATCAACATAAATAACATATTCATTATTCAGTGTTTGAATTGGTGATTAAATCTATTGAAATGGAAACAAAAGAAAACAAAAAGAGATGGAAGTTACTGAAATCAATCGTCCTTTCCCTTCGCTTTGCCATTTTGGTTCCTTCCTTTTGCTTACCAATCAACTACAAAATTTCCAACTCTAATTAACCTAAGTCTATTTCTATTTAGGAGATCATAGAACCAAACTTCTCAACTTCTTACAACATCATGTCTAATGTGAAAAACAATGTCGTGTGAAGCCAAACATCATTGTTATATGGGATTTACATGTATAAATGAGATTTTTAACGACAACTAGACAATAAAGGGGAACAAACGATATACTAACTAAAACATATGAGTCTTATTTGATAGTTTTTTAAAATGAGTGGCCAAAGTGATAGTTTGTCAAACATTTATGGGCCATACAAATTTAACCCTAAAATCATGGCTAAAAGATATGAAATTCCCTTATGGGATGTTTGATTGACTGGAATCACCATTCCATTCCTGATCTATTCTCGGTAATTGGTTATTCCCTTGTTTGGTTAGAGAAAACATACAGAATATATAATCTAAAGGTTTACTTATTCCTTAAGTTTGGGGAATAAGTAAACACATCATCCCCCTATCTTTATCTATTCCAAATGGGTTGGGAATAAGAATGAGGGCTTGTTGAGCAAAAATATCCTTAAGAAATCCACATAATTATTAGTTATAAAAATATAATAATAATAATATAATAGTAATAAGAAGAAGAAGAAGAGGAAGAAGAAAATGAATAATCATAATCATAATAATAATAATAATAATAATAATAATAATAATAATAATAATAATAATAATAATAATAATAATAATAATAATAATAAAAGTAGTTAATGGGGACTATTGGATAATTTGGTCTTTTTGTTAGTTATTCCTTGATCATTCCAAATTTATGTTTTCAAACCAAACATTGGCATTATATCACCATTAGAAATTCTTATTAATAAACCAAAATAAATAATACATATTATATTATATTCCTTATCTATACTATTCTTAAAGAATCATCATTTCATTCTTTATCTATTCTTACAGGTGAAATGTAATATCCCATTTCTCACGTTGAGGATAGAATAGTAAATATGAGAGAATTAAAAAAAAAAGCATTCCATGCTCATGCATTATATATGATATGCACATACACATGTTAAATTATTTTTGCACCTGAAAATAATTGTACATGCATTCATTGATGAATTCTGGGTATGATTGATTTATATATGTGGAATGTGATTATTATTGAAAATTAAAATGGAAGGTGTGTTTAGTGATTTAAAATTTTTGGAGAATTTTAGGAAAAATTTTCAAAAAGTTTGAATATTATTATACTAGGAAAAATGCCAAGTGGCAAGATAATTGATGAATGGTCATAGAAATTATTGTCCAATGGAAATGGAAATTTGGATAAATGACTTTAGGATTTATTGGCAAATGCCATTGAAAATTAGGGGACAATTGGAGTAAAAATTGAAATTGATTGGACTAGTTAAATAAAAGAACCTAGTCTAATTCTTTAGAAATTGGACATGTGGCAAGTGACAAACCATGTCTTAAGCTATTTTTTATTATTATTGAAAGACCCCCTTGTTTTGTTCTCTCTCGATGTTTCTCACTTAAAAGGCTATCGGTGTTTTGTTTTGGTTTCTTCTTCATCTTCATAGCTTCTCTTCTTCCTCTTCTTCATGAGTTTTAATCCTTCAAACCTCCATTCACATTGAACCTAGCCCTCTCATCTTCCATTTGTTACTCTTTCACCTTGCTCTCTCTTTCATTCTCACCAAAAGCCCAAACCTTCTAACCCTCAAGATGGTGATGATCGTGGGTTGTATGTGAAGTTAGGGATTTTTTATATTCTTGAAGAGTAAGAAGAATTGGAAGCTAAACATTTATGATGATAGTTAGAGGTTAATGACATAAAACGGTGTTTTGTAAGTATATGTGTCGTGGATGATGAAGAGTGTGTAAATTTCTTGCTTTTATATATGTTTGATAAGTAATAATTTATAGAGATGTTTTAGAGGTTGAATGATTATGACAACGAGCTTTGTATATGCTAGAATGTTGGTGAAGAAATGAATATATATATATATATAAACCATTTATATATTCACAGAAAACCTGGCAGGAAGTATTTTATTTGAAGAATTGAACAAAACTCAAATTACTGTAAATCATTAAAACGAGACTTTTTTTAAAGAAAAATGGTCTCTAGGGCTGGTTCAAAAACCTATTTTAGATAGGAAAAATCCCATTTCATTCGGGTTTTCAATTATATATATATGTTAGGTCCCAAATTGTTTTATTGAA
>JANTPM010000006.1:26888380-26899921 GCA_025434745.1 Erythroxylum divaricatum
TTGCTGGAAAACTCTGTGTTTCGAAGAGAGAAGTTTTAGAAAGATGAGAATGAAGAAGGGACTTGGACAAGACTTAATCTGTAAACTCTCAAGGAATAGAGACCTACTTCTAGCTAGATTACAAGCTCTAAGTGACACATGTCACTTTCTTAATGCTTAAACTCTCACTTAGTTTCTTTGGAAACTAACTCCATTTAGTTCTCCTCTTTCCAATACAACACCCATCTTTACAACCCAACTATCTCCAAATCTTTATTTAATTTATTTCTTGTTTCTTACTATAAATATATCTATCTCAATACTCTATAACTTCACCAACATTACTAATACAATAATTCCACCAAAATTCAAAATATCAAGATTTTACTAACCCATAAAATTTTCAATGTAACGTATATATGATCAGAGGTGATTTAAAACTTAGAACTAGTACCTAACGTATCCAAATCTCATTATGTGAATATTGAAAATTTAATAATATAAAGCTTACAAAGAAAAAAAATCCTATTCCAAATGATAAAGTAAATAATCACATATTAATGAAAACTTAAGCTTTACTACTACTTATGGATTGTTAGAAGACCTTATAAATGAGCTTTTAAATTTAGGAGACGAGCTTACGCTTGGTGCTGGTGGGCATCAGATGTAATACTTATTTGAACATATATGACACTTTATTTGCATTTGTTTAGGACATGTTTATTTCTACTATAGTTTTTAGTTTCAAATTTAACAAGAAAACTCTGCTTATTTGAAGTTTTAGTTTTTTTTTAGTGTTAGTTTTTTCTAATTTTCATGACTTATGAAAATAACAAAAATTAGTTTTCTTAATTTGTTTTTTTTATCATAATTTGATTTACTATCAACTAAATATATATTATTTAATTTTTAATATTAATCACTAATAAGAAAATAATTTAATTTAATTTCTTGTTTATAATTAATTTTATTTTTATTTTTAAAATAAAATAATTTTAATTTCATAATTATTGAATAATTATAATTTAAATTTAAAATATCTTTAAAAGATATAATCTCAAATAAAATTTGCTTTAATAATTAAATAATATATTAAAAATAAATATTAGTTTATAAATGAAAATTTAATTATTCAAATATTTATTTTAATAAAATATAATAATTTTTACTAATAATTATTATGTTAAAGATTAAAATAAATAAATAGATCTATTTAATTTATAGTTTAACTTAATTTAATATATGATTATTATTATTAGTAATAAAAATATAACTACAATAACATTAATGATAACGATTTATTTTTATTTTTAAAACAAAAATTAAAATAAAAAATAAAACTAAAAAACTACGTAAACATTAAAGCAAAAATTAAACGGTCATTTTATGTAACTTGTAAAGAGCTTATCAAATGCTTTTCTGAAAAGCAAACGGAAAAAAAACGACTATGTTTGCAAACGACGTCGCCCGTAAAAGCCTTATATAGGAAAAAGAATCCCTAATCCTACGCTCCATCATCGTCCTCATCGCCAAAACATCACTCATTGCTCTCGACGTCATTCCATTCTCTTCAAAGCTTCAGTTCATCGTAGATTTTTGATTCCAAAGTTGTCGTCTCAACGGACCTGAAGGTGGAGAGTTTCCGTGTTATCTATATGTAGCTGTTTTCGTTCGTACCATATCTTTCATTGTTTATTTTTTGATTAAATCTGTGCTGTTCTTCTGTTTATTATATTCTCTGGCTTTTGAAATTGAGTTAATTTGACTTTACGAGGCTGCAAAGATCATTGATTGTTTAGTTAAGGGAGAAAGTTCTGATCTTTGGAAAATGTTTTCAACAGTTCATGTTTTCATCGTACTTTGATCCTTTTTTTTTTGGTAAAAACTTAAATCCTTTTAGAAGATTGATAATGCTATTAAATTCGTAATAAGTTCTTGGGAGATGGTTTGGCGTTCCTGTGTTTTGCTCGTTTGTTTTTAATATGTGGAATTATTCGCCTGATCCTGCTCACTACTCGATTAATTTGCGTATTGCTATTTCAAGTCCTGTTTAAATGCTTTGACAACTTCAGATGGAGGAGCATACGAGTTAATTGGGGAAAAATATGTTTGGGTAAGTCAAACTGATAAGATGTTTCAGGGTTTGAAACTACCTGAATTCAGCGTTCAAAAGATAGAATGCTTGCAGTGAATTATTCCCCTCAATCTGCTTCAGTATGATCTAATTTGTCATGTTGAATTTGATTGGATTCTTATTGTCAAATCGTTGGGTTGGTTGTTTATCAACTTTCCAACCTGCTTCATGAAATTATTAGTTATTACACTTAAGTCAGACCCTTGTTTAGCTCAAATTGTTGTTTTTTGTAGGGTCCTTTCAGGAGATTCGACATGGTTAATTGATCGTTGACCCTACCCATGGTTTAAGGAGTTTAAGATGAAGTTTTGAAAGGAAGAGGCTTTTCGCCATCACCTCACAGAATCTCTGTACTTGAATTATTTTATAGTTGCTTTATGCTGAATCTAGGATTAGAGTTCCTTTCTCATTAGGTTTGGAGACTTCGAGTGGCCCTATACTGGTGCTCTTTGTTCTGTAGTTTCCGAACTGATTTGCAAAGTTGCATTTTTTTTTTTTGGTTTCTATCATCTTGGTGGTTGTTTGGGGTGACTTGTTAAGGTTCCAAGTGATTGTTGTAGTTATCTTCAACCAAGTACTGTACAATTGACATGTTATTTCTTTTTTTATCATGTTTTTTTATTTTTGAAGAGGATTCAGTGGAATTTCTTCTTAATAATTTCTATTGATATCCATATTCAAAAAAAAAAGAGAAAGAGAAAGAGAAAAAAAGAAAAAAGTGAAAAATCATTAAAGGAAATAAATAATAAGAAAACAAATTCTTTTGACATTAAAATACAATGGGGAGCCCTGGATCTGGCAATCGGAATAATGGGCAACAGCAGCAACAGCGACTAGGCATTACGGAACCCATTTCTTTGGGTGGACCAACAGAGTACGATGTGGTGAAGACCCATGAACTTGAAAAGGTTTAATCATGTATTTTGGTTTGTTCAATACATTTAGGTTTGTTACATATCTCTTGCATTACTTTTCTATACGCTGATTTTGTGTCTGTGGGCATGTTCAGTGCTTGCGGGAAGTGGGATTGTATGAGAGTCAGGAAGAAGCTGTTTCTAGAGAGGAAGTCTTGGGAAGACTAGATCAGGTTTAGAATAGTTTCTGTAATGAAGTATTTATTATGTTAGTTTGTTTTCTGACCATAGAAATAATATCTGTCTCTGTTTTGATTTTACATGACTTCTTGATTCTGTGTTTGTTTTCTGATTATAGAATGAATATCTCCGCATCTGTTTAGGATTTTTCTTTGACCTTTTGATTGTGTTGGTAAGGTGTTACCTTTTGGTGATTGAAATGGCACAGATTGTGAAGAATTGGGTCAAAGTCATTAGCCGTTCAAAAGGATTGAATGAGCAATTGGTGCAAGAAGCAAATGCTAAGATTTTCACCTTTGGTTCTTATCGTTTAGGGGTATGATATTCTTTAATATCGTTTTTAATGCTTGATCTGATCCATGACATTTTTAATTTTGTTTAATTTTTCCTTGCAACTAAGTGTTGCTGATGGTTAAACACTTGTTTTCTGTTCGTCTGCTTATGAAGTAGTGTTATTGTAGAATGAGATCAAAGAAAAACACCTTGGAAACAAGGGCAAAGATTTAATTGCTACTGCTGTGCTATAATTAAATGCTCAAAGTACAGATATTTGTTTGCATGTTGATGACTTATCAGCTTCATGTTTATATAGGTGAACACTGGTATTTCTTCACCTTTATCATTTTTCTTTGTCACCAATGAGGGATGGGGCTGAACTCTGTTAGTTCATTTTATGCATTGGTAATTTAGGTGTCTCAGTTTCTTTTTACAAACGAATTTCAATTTTGGAGAGGTTAAAAGCCAATATTATTGACATAAAGTGTGCATCTTTAATGTTTCATTTTTATGTTTTTTTTAAGGTTTTTATATAGATTAGTCTCTTTGTGCAAAATGCAAACAATGCTCCAAACAATCCATGTTGGTACATCCAGGTTAATAATGTCCAATAACTTCATATAACTGTTTCTGTTCAGGTTGATGATATAATTTATAATTTTCTTCCTTCACCTTCTAGGTGCACGGCCCTGGTGCAGACATAGACACGCTCTGTGTGGGACCCAGACATGCAACCAGAGAAGTGCGATCAACTCTGCTCTATTTGTGATGCAACCATTTTTCCTTACTTTTAGTTATATTTGTTTAATAAATTCAAAAGATACTTGTCATCACTGCAGGAAGATTTTTTTGGTGAGCTACACAGAATGTTGTCAGAGATGCCTGAAGTGACAGAGTTGCATCCTGTTCCTGATGCACATGTTCCAATTATGAAATTCAAATTTAAAGGAGTTTCCATAGACCTTCTTTATGCCAAATTGTCTCTTTGGGTGATTCCTGAAGTAAGTACTGGCAGTTTTTATGAAATGCTTTCTCTTTGTTTTGCTTTCATGATATTTATGTGGTTTTAGGTTTGATTTTGGTATGCCTCATGTAGTCATTATTAGTTACTTGGTTACTGCGAACTAGTGGACTAAAATTTTTAAGTCTGCTCCTTGTTAGTCTAATACTCTAATATCATATGTCAGCCTTTTCCTTGTTTTTACCTGGATAGGATGGGAAGCCAGGGTAGAAAGTTGGGTGGCCTAAGGTTTAGGTTTGCGGTGAAAGGAACCAGTAACTTCTTGTGTGAAGTGACATGAAATTGATTGGCATTTATGTCATTGGGCTTAAATCTATGTGCTTTCCTTTTTCATTTGTCTTGATAGTTGACTTATGGTAACTCCATGTTGTCCATAAGCCATGTTGAAGGCCTCCAGTTACTGGATTATTATCTCAATGAGCTTGTTATTATTCCTTTATTTTAAGATCATATTCAGTCCTTTTCCTTGTTTTGACCTGGATAGGATGTGTTGTTATGGAAGTAAAAATGGTGGTGGCCTGGGGTTTTGGTTTAAGGGTTCTTACCAACTTCATAACAATATTTTGAAGTACCAAAAGGTTTGGGTATGAAGTGATATGAAATTATTTGAATCAAGAGAACGGAGTAGCTTGTTTATAAAAAATTTTGAAGTTGAAAATACTGATGATGACTGAAGAGAGAACTGACTTTTAAGAAAAAAGGAATTTGGATAAAGTGTTTTCACAGAAGGAACGGAACACGCTGAATGAAGCAATAGAAAGGAGGAAATTAGGTGGTGGAACATTCATCAGTTATAGGCTTTGTTGTCGCTTCAGGTGCTTTGTGAAATTTAGGTTGTTTTGGACCTACACGTTTTAACTATTTAAAAGTATGCTCAATATTTATTATGGTGTTCATGCGGTGGACCTTTGCATATTGACTTACAGGTTGACAATAAGCTTCTTTCAGTAACTTAAAGCACATGCTATATTTCATATAGAACACATAGAAAACTTGTCATGTTTGGCTTTTAACACCAATGGTTTTATACAGGATTTAGATGTTTCACAAGACTCAATTCTTCAGAACACTGATGACCAAACTGTTCGCAGTCTCAATGGTTGCAGAGTTACTGACCAGATTTTACGCTTGGTACCAAATATTCAGGTTGTTGGAACTCTTCATTGTATCCACTCTTTTTCTGTCTTCTAGTTCACAAACTTGGTCAAGAAATATCTTCTAATTGTTTCCTTATTTTGAAATTCAGAATTTTCGCACAACATTGATATGTATGAGATTTTGGGCCAAGCGACGTGGTGTTTATTCCAATGTATGAGATGTTTATTTGACATTTAATTCTACGTTATGCTTTCCACGATTTCTTTCTTCGTGTTTACCAATCATTGGTTGCCCTCCAATCTGCAGGTATCAGGATTTCTTGGTGGTATAAATTGGGCCTTGCTGGTTGCTCGCATATGCCAACTATATCCCAATGCTCTTCCTAATATGTTAGTTTCTCGGTTCTTTAGGGTATATACACAGTGGCGATGGCCAAACCCAGTTATGCTCTGTACAATTGAAGAAGGATCCCTTGGTCTTCAAGTTTGGGATCCTAGAAGATATCCAAAGGACAGGTTTCACTTGATGCCTATAATTACTCCTGCTTATCCATCTATGAACTCTAGCTACAATGTGTCCTCAAGCACTTTGCGAATAATGTTGGAAGAATTTCAGAGGGGGAATGAAATCTGCGAGGTATGCTGCTGTGTATTATCTGATCACACGTTAAAAAAAAAAACATTTTTAGGTTATGAGGTCACACTAAGGAACTTTTATATTAGTTATTCATCATAATCACAATTTGGGTGTGATTTCCTGCTTCATAATTTTCATGACTGCCAAAACATCAATCACCTAATGAAATAAGATGATTTTGTATGCAACTGCTTATGATAACTGGTTGCTGTGAACACCGATATGTAGCTTACTACATTAGACAGACTGAGAAGTTATCCATCTGTATAGAGCAGTCAAATAATTAGTAAATCAATTTGTTTTCCTTTTCTTGCTTATGCTGCACCTTAAAACCTTTAATAGAATTAACGTGTTTAGCGGTGGCTTGTCTAGGCATAAGCATCTTAGTGTCTGTCATCGTTTTTCTCATCCTTATCTGTGTATTTATTAAGTGATTCCTAGTGGTTGCAGGCCATGGAGGCAAACAAGGCTGATTGGAATACCCTATTTGAGCCTTTTTCATTTTTTGAAGCATACAAGAATTATTTGCGGATAGACATCAGTGCAGAAAATGAAGATGATTTAAGACAGTGGAAAGGCTGGGTTGAATCTCGATTGCGCACTCTTACATTGAAGGTGACGACGATAACTTCTTTCCTTTAATTCTTGGACTCTCTCTCCCCCTCTCTTGTTGCATCTCTTTCGTTGACAAATTTTATGTTAATTCTTTCCATGCATATGGGTCATCCAGATTGAGAGGCATACTTACAATATGCTTCAGTGTCATCCACACCCAGGTGAATTTAATGATAAATCAAATCCTTTACATTGCTCATACTTCATGGGGTTGCAACGTAAACAGGGAGTCCCTGTAAATGAGGGCGAACAGTTTGATATACGATTAACTGTTGAGGAATTTAAACACACTGTCAACATGTACACATTTTGGAAGCCCGGAATGTTTATCAATGTAACTCATGTCAAGAGGAGGAATATACCAAGCTTTGTTTTTCCTGGTGGGGCTCGTCCGTCTCGACCATCTAAAACAACTTGGGATATTAAACGTAGTTTAGAAGCCAAGCTTTCTACCAATTATGTAGCAGACAAGTCATTAGAAGGCAAAGAGGTTTCAGATGGATCTGATGAAGGCAGGATGAAACGACGGCGGATAGATGGCAATGTGGATGTTGCCTTGAGAAACAAGTGCTTTGAGGCTATACTAGCTTTGAGTGGAGATCAGGGAAGCCCATCTGTTGGCAATGGTGGTTCTTCTATTGGAAGTGATCATGAAAGTGCAATTTCTCTAAGTGAATTAAGTGGAGCAAAGGCAGAGAACATTGTGGTAGAAGATTTCAATAATCCCAAAAGTTTGGCTTGCGTTCCCTCAGAAAATGTGGAGTCTAATGGATCACCAAGCAAAGTTTCGTTTTCAAATAATGATATATCAACCTCTAAAGAGGCTGAAAAGTTAGCCTTTGAGAAAATAGTGTCCGGTCCTTACGTTTCTCACCAAGCAACACCGCAAGAACTTGATGAACTTGAATATGATTTTGATTATCAGACTCAGGTCCAGCCTTCTGACGAAACTGCAAAAGGCAGCCCGATGGAGTCTTTAGCTGCAAGTAAGGTGGTGACATCTCTGATAGATTCTGGTGTAGCTGCACAGTCAACTTCCATTGATGTAGCTAATACATCCATTCCTATTGATGCTAATAGAGGCTTGGAGGAGCTGGAGGTATTACCTAAATACATGTCTTCAAATTTTCCTGCATCAGTTCTCTCTTTCTTCTGTAATTCTTTTCTTCGTTTAGTAATATACTTTTTCTTATAGCAGCTTATCATTCTCATTTCCGTACTTTTCCTTTCAAGTGATTTATGCTAGTTTTACCATTGCCATTTTGATTATTAATTACCGTAGAGCATGTTGAGGTAATTCAGCTGCCATATCAATGATCAGTGGTCACCATTTCCCCCGAGTCATCATGTCAAACTAGGAATGATTATCTATAATCGTGTTAGAATGTGTACATAACCCTCTCTGTTTATAAAGTATTGTACTTGTAAACTTAGTGATGCTCTTTATTAATTCTGTTTTTGCTTTCTTTTCTAATTCGTACTGAATTTATTACCCTTATCAAGAGGTCAGTGACCGAATTTCAACTAACTAGTGTATATATATATTTTTTATTTGTTGTATTACAGGCTGCTGAACTTGCGGCACCTGTAATCTCTTCTGTTGCTCCTGTAACACAAAGGAAGCCGCTTATCAGGTAAACAAAAGTTTGAATTTGTGAAGAAAAACAAATTGACAATAAGTAAAAATTGAAAGCTAAACAAACCTGTTACAAAACTTACGGTCAGTTTGTTTCTTTTTGTTTTTTGGTTTTGTTTTGAAATTTAAATAAAAAACTTTATATGTTAGTTTTTGATTTTAGTTTTGGTTTTTTCAAGATTTCAAAACTTATTAAAATTATTTATAGTAATTTGATATATTTTAGTTATTAATGAGAAGTATGAATAATTTAATTTATTATATATTTAATTAAAAATAATTGTTAATAAGATTTGTAAATAATTCCATGTAATTTAATAATTTTATTATTAAATTAAATTAAACAATTATTAATAAATATAATAAGATTTAATTATCTTCAAAATATAAAAATATTAAATAAAAATTGATTTAATAATTAAATATATTTAAAATAAATTATTATATGAATATAAATCTCAAATTTGAAATTATTTGTTTAAGTTAAATAAAATAATTTTATTAATAATTTATATGAATATTATATAAATTATTAAAATAAATTGAATTAATTAAAAATAGATTATTTTTATGTTTTATAATATGTAATTATTATCAGTAATATGAATATCACGTTGACATTAACCATTAAACATATTTTTATTTTTATTTTTAAAAAATAGCTAAAATAAAATTAAAAATTGGCAAAAGCAAAAGAGATGGCCTCCAAGTTTTAGAATGCTCACTTACAGCAAGTGGAGGCATTTCATTTTAAGAATTGGCCACTTTTTCAATTTTGTGCCTTCGTGAGGTAGCTACTGAAACTTTTATTTCTGCTTGTCCTCACAGGCTGAGCTTCACTTCATTAGGCAAGGGCAATGCTAAAAGCACATAAATGGAGATGAGACTTGTGTTTGTGCAGAATGTTACCAGAGGGCATTTCAATTTATAAATATAATGTACGAGGGGAAAGAGAAGGATTAGAAAAAGACGGTACAATTAATAAATTGCGGACCCAATCGAATCGGATGGAGTCTCTCTTTCCTTTTACGTTCTTTCTCTCTTTTTTTCTTTTTGTTTTCGTTTTGTCGTTAGTTAGACAGAGAGGGAGCTGTTATAATACGGTTTTGAGACAGGAGGCAATGATATATCATTATTTTATAATTTAAGGGTTCTAGAGTTGATATTTATGATCGGATATGATAACTTTTACGTTGCCATGTACGTAGCTTGCTCGATACAGTTAAGATTTTAAATCCGTACCTGTGCTCCTTTTGGTTGTCCACCCTATAATGTTATTTAATTACTTTTTTAAATTTTCGAGGATTTACTGATTTTTAGTTGGATTCATCCTGCACCACCAGTTTTCTAGGATTAACGTGGATTTGACATCAAGCCTTCTCTATCTGTTAATTAACTCTACCTTCAGTCATTCTAAGTTTTTAATTTTTGAAGGCAATACTAATATTTCACCACTGAGCCTTGTTTTTATTGTTTTTATCTTTTCTATGATAAATAATTGAAACTATCATAAAAAGATATTGTTTATGGTTACGTCAACGACATCTAAGAGTATAAAAAACCGCCTCGGCTGCTTAATGAATCAATTGATGTTGTAGACAAAATCAAATCTTAATATCAAAACAAGAACTTTTCCTAAGGAATAATTAATGCATAATCAAATACATAATACAACGAAAAAGCAGAGAGTAAACGACATTTGCTATTTTACTGCTAAAGTTATTTTCGAAGAAAAATGGGTGTTTAACTGCAAATTCTAAAAGTACTTTTTTAATATAAATAACTTTTTCAGAAACTAAAATATAACTTTTTAAGAAGTTCAAATTTGAAATTTTTCAAAAGATGCACCCATCCTCTCAAGGGAATCTTTTTGCAAACTCGCCTTTCGGTTAGTTTTGTTTGAGGTAAATGTCAGGCCGTATGGTTTCAAATGTTTTCTGTCCTATATTGAGTCATCTCTTCTTCTTCAGGGTGTAATTTTTGCCCACTGTATCATTTTTAATCACTATCTTAGTTATTTCATTGTCCATCTTTGCAATTTATTCGGGTTCAAGTCTATCCTTTACATTTTTCGTATGTGATTCACACCTTTATTCTTGCGTGGCATTTCCTTTCTTTTGGCGCTTTATCTGTGGCTAAACCAGTTTGTGTCGCATACAAATCTATTTTTCCTTTTTGTAGCTCTCGGCACTGTTCTGTGTTTTTGTTTGGAACCATTTGTTACTTTCAAGATGGATGGGTTTGACAGTGATATTTTTTTATGATCCATTTCTACCTTTATTTTTTTTACACAGAAAGGGTTTTCGATTAGGACATGACACTATTATTGATGGCATGCTCAAAGATGGTCTGCGGGATGTGTATAATGACTTTGGAATGGAAATTAGTGGAGAAATTTGTGTTGATCAGTGTTCCATAACCAGACAAGAGCAAGTTTGCATATCAATAAAACTTTGTGAACAGTTTGTCTTCACTTCAGCAATCAAATGGATTCTGCTTTAATCCTTTTCCTTATCTGACATCTTCTTCCTCATTAGAATATTTTGAAACTATTTAGTTTATCAGTTGGTAGTGCTGAAAGTCACATTACTATATATTCTAAACACAGAATTCAAAATGCTCAACAAATTACGATGGAATTGCAGGATTCATATGCTATTAGGAGCTTTGAATGTGGAATTGCTGCTCAAAATCTTGGTCTTTTCTCCTGGGAAATTGTTCCAGTGAGTTTTTAATTCTAGCGTGGTTCCTGTCGGAACCCGACCCTGAGACCGGACCCCAACTGCATATAACTTACCATCTATACTTTCCTGAAACCTTGCGCTTAATTCATTGCAGTGCTATTCGCTGCTGTTCCATAAAAGTGATCAGCGCACACTACCTAAACATCAAAATCACCTATTGACTTGTTCATATCAAATGTAGCTTAAAGCCTCACGTTCGCATAGAGGCAAGAATCACCTTAATCGGAGTTGTATAACTCAAGATACACTCCAAAAACCTAAAAGAGTTCATACCTGAAACATGCTCTCTTAATCCACCTCTCACTTGC
>JANTPM010000006.1:26989939-27003374 GCA_025434745.1 Erythroxylum divaricatum
TGCCAAGGAAACTCTATGATGATTTGGAGAAAATCATGCGCAATATTATCTGGGGTTTCACAGGCAAGCAGAGGAAAATGCACCTTGTCCATTGGGAGACAATCTGTCTGCCTAAAAAGGCGGGAGGATTGGGTATTAAGTGTATTAGGTCTTCCAACGATGCTTCCTGACAAAGCTGGGCTAGGCCTTGATTACCCAACCTTCTGCTTTGTGGGTCTGAATTGTTTGAGCTAAATATCGACTAGACCTGCATTCTCTTCCCCACACAATAGAAAGGTGTGGAGCTTCGGACTTCTCGAAGGGACTATCAGTAACCTGGCCTTGTGTACGATAAGGGTTAAAATGGAGATAGGGAAATGGTAGGAGAATTTCTTTTTGGCTGCATGATTGGGCCAAGGAGTGGGGGGCCCTCCTACTATGGGCAACTGCTCCTGTCCTCGAAGATTTTCTGTATGTTAAATTAGCAGATCTGACAGACGACGCAGGAAATTGGAAGTGGAATTTGTTCCAACACTACCTCCCTTCCTTAGTTTGCCTGGATCTTGCAAATATAGTCCTGAGTAAAGAAAGTTCAGCGGAGGATACCATAAGGTGGGGGTACACTGAAAACGGACGTTTCACAGTAACATCAGCCTACGAGTTAATTGAAGGCAACACCAAGGATACTAATGCTAGCCTTTAGGAGACAATCTAAAAATAGACGGGGCCCCAACGAATCCGAGCATTCCTTTGGTTGCTGATCAAGCAAAAGCTTCTGACCAACCAATAGAGAGAAGCTCGTAATATTGCTACAGATGGCAGTTGTCCCATAAATGGACAGGAGGAGTCCACTATCCATGTCGTACGGGATTGTCCAAGGGTTCAAGCGTTCTGGCGAAAGTTTCCCCTGGGGCTGGGTGATATAGACTTCTTTCAACAAGACATGGCTGGATGGGTGAAATCTAACCTTATGGAACATTCCCGTGAGATGAATGGGAACTGGGCTACTATTTTTGGAATCACCTGTTGGATGTTATGGAGTTGGCATAATAAAAGTCTCTTTGAAGCTGATTTCGTTTGGTCGGCGGATGGTACGAGAGTTGTGATGGAATGCGTGGCGTGGATAGTCAAGGCACGAGCAGTGGAAAACTATCTTTCCGAATCATGGGCTCCTGGTGGGCAACCTAGTAGGGCAGACTAAACCATAGGCAAACTGGGTCAAACTCAACACGGATGAGGCGATTACACGTGGATTGTCCGTAGCTACCACTAGGGGTTTAATTCGTGACTGCACAGACCAATGATGTGGTGGATTTTCACAACAAATTGGATGCGAATCGTCACATGTTGCTGAACTCTGGAAAATCCACTCAGGTCTGACATTAGGTTGGTCAATGGGGTACCGTCGAGTAATATTCAAGTTGGATTCCCTAAAAGTCATTAATATTATTTCCTCTTCAAAGACAGAATTTACTGAACAATTTTCTTTACTGGTAGGTACCTGGGAGCTACTCCAACAAGATTGGGAGACCATACTGCAACACGTGCACTAGGAAAGAAACTAGTGTGCAGATCACTTGGCCGCCCTCGCAGTCTGATCCAACCCAGGCATCTATTACCTTTAGGAACTGCCACTATCAATAGTAGAGCTCTTCTTACGAGACCAACAAGGAATTTTGTATCGCAGAGCTATGACTTAGCTAGTTTTTAAGTTTTGTTTTATTCCTTTGTATTAAAAAAAATTGAAATTATATAAAACTAAAAAAATATTGAGCAAGTACTTAAATCTTTTAATTTTTAAAAGACTATTTTATTTCATTTTTCTATTTTTATTTTAAAAAATTAAAATCCTGTTTCAACATGATATAATTATACTTTTGTTACTAACAGTGATAAGTGCTTTTATTATATGGACAAATTAAATAATATTCTTATTAGAAGCAATAAATAAAAAGTACAGATTTCGTATTTATTTGAATAACCCAAATATAAAATGTTTTCATTAAAATATTAAATGTTTTATAATAAATTTCATTTAATTAATTATAAATTATTTGCAAATTTGCTAATTCATGCAGATTAATTTCCAAAACTTCTTTTCGAAACATCACGGTTACGTGAGCGATAACGTAATTGAGGAAGTTTTGGCAGCACCTTGAAATCAAGGAAGAAGGTGCGAAATAGCATGCAGTTGGAGCTAAAATGTCAAAGCTTCAAATAATTTAGCACAAATTAGAACCCTACAAAATCCTAAGACCTAATTGAGTAAAATACAACCTCAAAAAGAAGATTATTACGATGATTTCTGATAAACTAACACATAACTTAACCTAGAACACGCTGCACATTACTAGTCATATGTATAAACACCAACCTGCGAAGCCCATCAGCAGCTTTGAGCCAGCATAAAACTTTGAATTTAAACAGCATGAATTGGATTTGGATTGCTGCCAGAGTTCATGCTTGATGACTTAGAGGTGGGGTTTGCATGGAAAGCAGATTGTCTAGAAGAACGGTCCAGCAATTTTAAGGAAAGGGAAGAAGGACCATCAATACCAATTGATTCCCCCAAACTGAGTTTTGACATGCCAACCATCTCATCCACATTGATTGGGCTTTTCGAGTGCACTGCTGTCGGCTTGAATACCTCATGTGTCTCCTCCTTAGTTGTCTCCGGGCAGTAGGCCGGCCAAAATGGAAAGAATGGTGAGAAATAAGTAGGGTATAGTACTGGATAATATGGCTGCAAGTTTTCAGGCATTGGAGGTGCAGGTTCTCCCTCATTAGAGTTGGTAGAATCCATGGATTCTGATTCTTCTTGGATATGAAGAGGAGGAAGAGTAGCAGCAGGAGGTAAGGCGTTATCACTTTGGGTTTCAGCCTGAGGAAGGTTGACAGGTAAGGGATCCTGTGACACCATTGGCATCTCGGCAGGCTGCAGATACACATTAGACCAAGAGAACAAACATGAGATAACGGCATAGGGAAGTAGAATGGATGGTTGAATTCATGCTTTCACAACAAACATGAGCAGAAAGAGCATGATTGTAGATCGTTTTATAAAATAAAAAAAACATAATGGCACTAAGGTTTGCAAAGACATTTAGAAACCAGGTGCTCCAAGATCAAGGGCAGAAATAAAATATTCAGTAATTGGCAAGTGAACTAAAGTACACCAAAGTATCAGGATAACAATATCTTTACAACAATGTTATCAACCACCGAGAAATAGGCCTGTCTCTCAGTTAGGGCACAGGATGTGTTGTCCCTGAATTTATAACAGTGAGGCAGAATCAACAAATGATGCTCCGAATGAAGCTAACCACGCCCATCTTCCACAAAAATTTTCAAGACAACAATAACAGGTTTGAGACTATGTTTTGAATGTACTTGATCACATAACTGAAGCAAAAGGTACAGATAGTTGGTGCCCACCTCATCAACCACGATATCAAACAGGCTAGTGCGTCTTTTCCTCCTAGACACATTAGTTTGTCTGATGAAGTATTTCTGAGCATGACTAGCTACCTGAGTAGGTGTTCTAGATATCACATAATTCCGTGCAATTCCACGCCAATCACCTTTACCAAGCTTCTGCAAACCAAGTAGAAACATCTTATGTTCCTCTTCAGTCCATGGAACTCCTGGAAAAAGAAGTTTATTTATCATTCAAAGACAGAATGGAATATCCCACGAAAATAACACATGGATGGAGACTATATTGGATTAAAAGAAAGGAAAGCAAGCCGAACAATCTGCTTCGTCTGTTTTTCTATTATATACAGCTATCCTTCTTCTTGATACAGAATTATTCTCGGTTATGCTGGCAACACTCAATTAGAAAAGAAATTTTGAGATGATCCCAAAATTCTAACTAGTACACTATATACTATGACCAATACCATTATCAAAGTATTCAACAATAAAGCTTCATTATCCAAAAGTCCAGACCTTGCCTCAAACAAACAAACATCCTGCAAAAACAAAATAGTATCTCGATTTTCGTCAATAACAAATTGGCAAACTTCATTCGAGTCCTATCCTAAATAACGCAGTAACCTGTGAACTCTGGGGAAATTCTCTTGGAAAGATCCCATGAAGAAACATCTTTTCCAATTTCAGGAGAGCAAGAACTGAATAAACACCCACATACTCTTGCCCAATATATCCCAATAAAAAACAATTTACTTTATTGAACTTTGGAGAGTATTTCTTCGTCGAAGTCAGGTAAAAGTACGTGTGCCTGCACATATATATCACCCCAGGTGAGGCTTCAGGCCATTGAGTTCTTAACTTGGATCAAGCAATTATACGTCCATTAGTTTTAGGCTTAGTGACTCTGACTAAAGTAGCAAGTTTAGTTCTTCGTTAAATCCCAGTAAACACAAGGAAAAATCAAGTCGGAGTTCGAATTTAACAATTCAATCATCAGAACTCCCATGCTTTCCCATATTTCGAGAAAGAGAGAGAGACAAATCAGATAACGCAATAAAGCAGTAAATACAAAAACTCAATAAACGATCAACAACAAATCGCAAGAACACTTTCCAATATCCAACATTTGAAACACAATCGCATCGAACAAAAATTGAACCTTTCTTTCTCTCGCGGCCAGAAGATGACCCAGCAACGCAATCTTCGGAAGCATATCCGTCACCGCCTGCGGCAGCCGATTCGTGATCAGGGGTCTCTCCAGGAGATCCAACGGACGCGTTTGGCCCACTGTGATTCGACAAACCCGAATAATGACTCAAATTCCCCATGCTAGCACTTTTCCGAATCAACCCATCTGTTAATCGGACCCCAAATATCTTGACACCGCGGTTCGGACACGTCCTGGAGTTGTGCCCGTTGTGGCTGCAATGGGAGCATCGCCGAGTCATGGCTTGTGTTGCCTCGGGTTCGAATCACAGACACAGAAATTCAGTGTATGACGGATCCGAATTACAGGACCTGGGAAAGCCACTACGGATTTTTAGTTTGGTTTACTTGAGAGAGAAAACAACTGTACATACATATATATTATTATCCAATGCAAGTGCAGGTTATAAATTGAGGAGATAAATGGAGGTGATTTGTGGTACACGGTGCCGGTTGGTGGTCGGCGACTTTGACCTTAGGTCATATACTGTTCATTTTAATGGAGCCGAGTAATTGAGCTGTTATGATGGTATTAGCGGTTTCCGAAACGTATCGAAATATTGTTAAATTGATAGTACAATTGTTGAATGAGTCAACTTGCAAACTTGAGAGTAGTATTACAAGTGTCTAGTACCTGTACAATCATTTTTATAAAACAAAATTTTATTAATAGACAGATCGAGTATATTAGTTTGAGGAGTTGCAAGCTAACTTGTCACAATATAAGTAAACGTATTTCTTCTAATTAATTGAAGAAATCAGAAAAAATGAACATCTTGATTTGATATTTTAGAATTTTACGATGAAAGTTAGCAGGCAAACATTGTTCTTTTTCTATTTGTCTATTTTCTGTTTCCAAGATTTGTCCCTAAAGCCTATATAGCCTGATGGTCAGGGCGGATCCAGAAATTTTTTTAAATGGGGGCAAAATTTTATTAAAAACAAAATTTTATTTTTAATGGGGGCAAAATTTTAATAGAAGTAAAATTTTACTTTTTTTGTGGGGCCAAAACTTAAAATAATAATATTTTTATAGAGCATTTGTTGGAGCCCCCACTTGCCCCCAATGTAGATCCGCCGCTGCTGATGGCTGATAGACGAATATTTAGATAACATGACAAGGATACCATTAAAGCCCCATAATCTAATGAGAAAACGTATACCTTGTCTTGATTGTCATTTTCAGGGGCAAAGACAGAACGAGACAAAAATTTGAAGACGGAACAGAACAAAAATTTGAGACAGTGAGGTGTTTGGTTATGGTGGACAGAACAGAAAAAATTATCTCTGTCTCAAGGTTAAAAATGTATTTGATTGCGATAGACAAAACAAAAAAAAACAATGTGAATAACGAAATTGTCCCTACAGTATAATATGAGTAGAAATATGTAATTTATTGATTATTTTATAATTGTATCAATATTTATTTTAAGTGTATTTTTAATTTTATAATTACAATGAAATAAAATGAGAAACCAAAAAATTTATTGAAATGTGAAACCTTAAAAATTAAAAAAATGAGTTATTGAATAAAAAAATCCTACAAGTTAGATATTTTATAATAAGTTTTAAAAAATTCTACGATTTAGAAATTCAAATACATAATAATTTAATAAAACATCTAACTATTCATTGAATTAATGACATAATAAGTTAATATTTAATATTTACAAATCATTCAATTTAAACTTTAAATTTACAAAATTATTTTTTTGTTTATTATGTGATACATTAACTTTTACGTGATATTTATTTATTATTTTTAATATTTATATGAGTTTTACCATATTATACCATTTGTAAGATTTACATATTTTAATTAAAAATTAATTAATTTAATAAATTATGATCATATAATACACTTTAATTAGTTTATAAAAAAAAACCCCAAGTCCTAGTAAATTCGTAATTTGTTTTTTTTTTTTTTCTTTCCATAGCGGAGTAAACTCTGGTGATGAACCGTCAAATACTTAGTAAACCAAGTGATGATTCGTTAGAGGAATAAGAATACGCATTGTTTCTGGAGAATGCTTGACGACGATATCAAAGTGGGTGATATCCAAATAGTTCCCAAGCACCTGAAAGGGCGACATCAAAGTGGGAGGAAGGCTTGATAGCCAGACGGCGGAAGTTTTGGTGGGCGGGAGGGTCGACAGTGATGATGTGGAAGTGTTTGGAGGTGTAAGTGGCGAACAAGAAATGAGTGAGAACATGAGTCATCGGAAAACCTCAAAGTCCACCAGTCAGACGTGAATGGAGAAAGGGACAGAGGTAAGAAAAGAGAGGAAAGATTTGGAAGTGAGAAGTCGTGAACTGAGAGAGCGATTTTTAAAGAGATAAATATTAAAAATAAAAAATTTCATCGATATAATTTTTGTATTTTTATTTATTTAAGCAAAACTGACTAATATTTTAATAAAAATCATAAGATTTAAAATATGATTTTTGAGTGAACATACGCCGCCTCGATGAACCTACAATTACACGCTTAAAAATAAAAAAAGTTTTCTTGAAGTCAAGTATAAATGTACCAAAAATGAAATCCAGTATATAATTAGACTTCTAGAGGATACATTCCACCATTTTTTATGGATCCACCACCTCTTCCACCACTCCCCACTACCACTACCGCCCCCCCCACCACCATCCACCTGAACTACCCCGACTCTGTTGACTCCTCCCCAAGGTCCCATCCCGGTGACGCATTCAATGACACACTACCACCCGTCCCAGGTGCCAAACTCCGCTTGATGTGCAGCTACGGAGGCCATATAATCCCCCGCCCTCACGACAAGTCTCTTTGCTATATCGGTGGCGAGACTCGAATCGTTGTCGTGGACCGCCATTCCTCTCTTTCATCTCTCTGCTCTCGCCTTTCACGCACACTCCTGAATGGCAGGCCTTTTGCAATGAAGTATCAGTTACCCCATGAAGACCTTGACTCACTAGTATCTGTAACAACAGATGAAGATCTGGATAGCATGATTGAAGAATATGATCGCGTGACTTCAATGTCGTCAGCTTTGGCTCCAGCTCGTATACGCTTGTTCCTGTTCTTTAACAGGCCCGAAACTGCATCTTCCATGGGGTCACTTCTTGACGATGCTAAGTCAGAGACCTGGTTCGTAGACGCGCTTAATGGTTCTGGGTTGCTTCCAAGAAACCTGTCAGATTCTGCTACCATGGGTTGCTTAGTGAATCTAGATAGTGATCATGACTTGGAGGCTCAAGCAGATGGTTTGCCGGTTGAAGATGGTGAGATTAAACAAGAAAATAATGGATTGATGCAGCCTGATGTTAATGCTACGATGCCTGACTCGCCTAAGTTGGAGACTAGTTCCACTTCTTCTTCTCCTTCAATAGCCAACTTGCCACCAATTCGGGTTCGGATTGAGGATCATAAGATTGGATTAGACGAACAATTTGCACAGATGAGTTTCACACAAGTTGTGCAGAGGAACGATGATGGGAATATTGCTCATCCGCATGTTGCTCCACCTCCAATCCCTGCAGTAATAGCTCATACTTCTAATGTGACATCAATAACACCTGCAGGTGGTTCTAGTGAGCATCTGAATCGCGTTTTATCAGATGATGAGAAATCAGATCAGGGTGTATCGGCCGGTTTTCGCAAACCACCATTGCCGATTCAGCCAGTGCAACATAAGGCCGGTACCTGTTACAGTTTACCTTCCCCAGATTCGGTCGCAAGGTATCCCTCAATCCAGAACATCACATACTATTCGTATAAAGATGCTTTAATCTTCATATTTGTCGTCATTTGATATTATTTACCTTGTTTCATGAAAGTAGGTGCTCTAATAAACATTGGTTAGCTCGGACATATATATTTTCGTCAATATCTGCACCAGTTACACAATTACCTATCTTAAAAAAGGGATAACTTGAGGGAGAGTACAAATTAGTTAATATTGGTTTCTTCAGTACATTAATTGTGAAACTATACTAGCATATCATTCCAATGATCAATGATTTACACTGCAATATTGCAGTTATATACCATTTTGGTTTAAACCTTTTGAAAATTGTATTTTAGTTTGTATTATCTTTTTACTAGTTTATATTTTAAAAACAAACGTCTTTGAAAACAGAACCTTGTAATGGGCAGGACACATAACTATGAGCCCATTTGACAAGTCCAACATCTAAGATCAGTAAATTCTACTCTACACCTCCTGATAGTCTAGAATCTCACACAACTCTGTATATATTGTTATTACAGCAAACGAAATCAAGCGGAGGAAAACTTTACAAATCATTACATCTCTTTTATTCCATTTCCTTCAGTCTTGTCTTTCTAACTCAAGTTTAAACTATGCAGTGACGCCAGCGTTGCTTCTGCAAGTTCTCTTTCAAAACCGTTGTATTATCAAGACCAAGTTCATATCGCACACACAGATAGCAGGGCTCCAGCTAGCCCAGACATAAAGCCTGATGTTTCAGTTCCAACCTCTCAAATTCATCTCCAACAAGTTCAAGATCCTATGTATGCATCACCTTCACAATTGGATCAGCCAACAGCACATCAATTCGTACCAGCAGGCACACATTTTGTACCCCATCCTGTCACAGCTTCGGTGCCAATATCACCTTACTACCCCGTTTATCCACATCCGTCGCAACAGCCTCTTCAGCAATTTGATCAGCAATACCCTTTATACGTCATGCCGGTTACACAGACTCAACAATACATGTCAATGCAGCCTAGTATGGTCGTGGACACCACTACTGCTGCCCCTTCTAGCCGTCCACTGACGGCTAACTCAGGCCCTCCAATTGTTGCTGCTTCTGCGGCATACAACGATTCTCATCCGCCTATATACCCCGCAAAGGCTATAGCTTCATCAGGGAACCCTGAAATGGTTGCAGGTGTTTACAGAACTGCTGTGGCACCAACTCCTTCACTAGTCCAAGTTCCGGCTGCAAGTCAATATCAGCAACAATATGTGGGGTATTCTCAAATCCAACTTCCATCACAGTCCATATCTGTTGCTCCTGTGGCTTCTCCTGCTCCTTATGGCTATGAATATGCAAATGCTACACATGATCAAGTTTACTATTCTCAGCACCAAGCTGTTGGCCCCTTACCTCCTCAATACCAGACTATGAGCACATCTGCTGCAGTAGGACTAGCAGATACTTCAAAGCCACTTCCACCAAGCAACAGCTTGCAGCAGATTGCCACCTCACAGCCACACTGAATTGGTTAGGCAAGGATAAAAAAATCAGTAGGTTGTGATCTTGTTATTTAAAAGGGCATAGAAAATAAAGCAGTGGATGATGTATCTCACTTTATATACTTCTTTTTCTTTTCTGGGTAATTTGTCACTCAAGTCTTTGCTGATTAGCTATGTAACGTCATGTACACAAGAAACTGCATAATATCATGTTCTCTTAATCTAGGAATAAGATCGGTTCGCTGTATGCTTTGGCGGCCAGAAACCTAATGGATATCGTATGTTATTTTTATTTCGGGTCCAATAAATAAACATAACATGACTTAATGAGAAGGGAAAGGGACTTACGTTTTCATCTTTATTTCCAATTCAATAAAAAATACGTTTGTTTGAGTTTTTTTTGTTTTTGAATTTTTTTAATTTTTTTCAATTTTCAAAAATTATAAAAACTGTACTAAGGTTTTTTGTTTTGTTACTATCTTTTTCATAATCTGATTTATTATTAACTAAATATATATTATTTAATTATTTAATATATTAATTATTAATAAGAAATATGAATAATTTAAATTAATATTATATATTTAATTAACTAAAAATAATTATTAACATGAATTATGAATAATTTAATTTTACTCAATAGTTTTATTTAATTTTTTAATTACATTACACAAATTTAATTTAATAATTATTAATAAATATGATCAAATTTAAAATATATTCAAAGTATACAAATTTCAAATAAATTTTTATTTTAATAATTAAAATATATTTGAAATGTACATTATTTATAAATAAAATTTATTTCTTAAATTATTTATTTCAATAAATAAAATAATTTTATCAATACTTTATTAATAAATGTTATATAAGATATTAAAATAAATTAAATCAATTAAAAACTATTTTTAAGTTTTATTTAATATTCAAATATTGTCAATGAAAAAATAACTACATTAATATTAACAATAAAACATGTTTTGTTTTTATTTGAAAAAAAATAGAAAACAAAAATTAAAATAAAAAATAGAAATAGAATAAAACGATCCATTAGTTTATACGTGAACAAACAAACTGGTTATTGAACTCTTCCCTTATTGGAATTTAATAGTAATTCTTTATAATCCAATGTCAAGTTTTCCTATTTAGATTTCTGTTTGAAACTGGCAGTAGTTTATCATAACTTCTTATAAGACTAATAAACAATTAAACTTATTTACTATTCCAAATCTAATGTAAAAGAACAATAAAATGTGCTAGTTAAGGTCTATTAAAATTAAAATTCTCGTGCAAGGTTTTATGATATTCCTTTGTTGGTTAGAAACACGTATAGTACTTGTTACAACTTCTATTTTCTAGGATAAACTTGTTTAGCTAATTTGATGCCATATTGTTTTAAATTAGTACATGAGCTTCCTTTAAAGATGGTATTTTGGGATTATTCCTTTAAAAAACTTTGGCTTGTGGCTAGTAATGAAATTCTTTATTTTTCAAAAAAATATACACCTAAAAGAACAAAAAATTGTGCTAAGAAATTCAAACAATTGAATTTTTCATATTAGACGTACTTCGTATTGAAAATATAATTCATTCAAGTTTATATTTTATGACTTGTAATGGTATAATTTGAAAATTAAAGAATATTAGAAAATAACAATATTAAAGAAGATTTTTTCTGACCTGAGTAGCCAAGTACCACGCTCAGGTTATTAAGATTGGATAAACAATTAAAATTGACCCAAAACAAGGTTAATTCCAAAACTTCCAACCTTTAACAGCAAAAGCAAAATGTGAACAAGAATGACATTAGGATTGGGGGACAAAACCTAGAACTGTGGACTTATAACAACTAAAATTTTAAAGATTCCAACTAGTTATCATATTAGGGGCAAGTTTAATCACTATTAATATGCAACTAGTTGATTGTCAATTTGATGGTTTTTAAAGAGCCTTGATCCTTGCCCATCATATTGAATTGATAATGCAGCCAAAAGCTATCTTGAATAGCTTGTAATCTTCATTACTAACCTATTGAGAATTAGAGGCCCAATGAACAATAATGTTCCAATCTATTACATGGTAGAAGTGGTTGCATCTCTGTTAGATATCCTTCTATAAGAAATTGCAAAAAGGGCAAGAAATATACTATCATATAGCTCTTCTTTTGTGAAGAATAAGTTTGGAGACTACAATGAGAGATGAACTTAAAAAGGACTTTAATTCATATTTTAAACAAATAAGGAGAAAAAGGATCTCCTTGCCTAATACTTCTTACACCTTTGAATAGTTTAGAAGCTTACCCATTAATGAGAAAACTAAAGGAAGGAGTAGTGATATAAGAATGATACCTTGGGAAGAATAACTTATGTCCTTAGAAACCATTGTACAATTTTCTTCTTATTAATACACAACCTAGAGAGCTTTAAGAAAACATTCAATACTCTTATAAGGTAGGAGAAAATCATCACCTAGCTTTACAAGTAAGAGAAGATCATATGCAAAGGAAAGATTAAAGATTGATTATTATTATCACTTTTTATGGAACTTGAGATTAGTCTCCAAATTAATGTTATGAGAGATGATCTGAAAAGGACTTTAATGTAGGAAAATATTGGTGTGTGCATCACATACACGCTGTGTGGAAAACAAAAAAATTTATTTTGGGACTTTCCCGAAGTCCAGGATCTATGTGTCTATACAAAGAAGTACCAGAATTCTCAAACCATAACGACCAAAGGAAACCATCTCTAATGGTATCCATGTAGAGGTCGGAGAATCTAACCGAATCAAACTCTTTAATCCGAAAATAGCTAAAATAAATTAAAGAGTGCTAGCTCTTATCTTTATCGATGTCGTAATCTCATTAGGACATATCTCAATCTCATTGGGACATATCCCAATCTCATCAGGATCTATTTAGTTCTATTGCTCTCTATATAATAGATCTCTATCCAAAACTATTTTACAAATTCTCCTAATCACTCTTATGAGAGTGATTCATTAGTTTCCCGGTTATATTCTCCACTTAGATTAAAACTTAATCCAAGCAAGTCATAAGCGGTGTCTAGTAACACATCATGACCCCCAATTGATCGAAAAGTAAGTGGTTTGATGAATGAACCCGTGCTCACCACGAACCATCTCACAAACCATCTCATAGACAATTACTGTGCAATTCATCCTTTCACCATGCTATACCCCACTTGGTTATGGGTATAAGCAAAGTGTCAACTCTCACTAGATTGATTATGTCAAATTTAGTCCAAGTGCTATCAATTCTCATCTTGAGACTCATTACTTTATATGTCAATGAAGACATTCTTTATGACATATGTACTCCGACCAGAGATTCCATGTAATGACTCCGACAAGAGGCCCTGGGTATCATCTTCTGCTATCACAGAAGTGGTGAATCATCTATTGGCTACTCAATTACCTTCAAATACCTCAGGTTATAACCTATCACCACCCTATGAGCAACCTCTGTAAGGCAACAAGGAATGGAATCAAAGCACAGAATCAATATCCAAGATATCCTTAAGTACCTCAAGTCTAAGGATACTTGCACCATTGCTATGATGAGATTATCACTGACATTAGAATAGGACATCCATGTG
>JANTPM010000006.1:27007854-27019225 GCA_025434745.1 Erythroxylum divaricatum
ATTATTATCCGTTCAACTACTTTTAAGAGTCGCCTATACTACCTTTCGAGTCTACATCTCCTGTCTAATATTATGGTGTCTTATTGTGTTCAATAAATCTCAACCGTTTATTTATGTGGGTTCTGTGTAGGTCCCGCGTGGATCCCGTATAGGTCCTACAAAATAAATGGTTGAGATTTCATGAGACAGAATAAGACAGAGTAATACTGGACAGAAGATCTTGGTTCCTACCTTTCGATCTTTTAGTGGGACCATAAATTGTGTCTATACACTTTCGTTTGAATTATGGCAATGAGATGTTTAGCTAGCCTCTTCTCCTATAAAGCTAAAAAGGGTTTAATGGTGTTACCGAACCTTTTATTCACGGATTAATCCAATGAGATTTGAATACAACTCCCCAAAATTATATGTTAGTGTCGACGACGCCATTAAAGAACTAAACAACTTGCTAGCAAGGCTATTGTTCTAGATTATACCGATTGAGTTGTGAAAGCAGGCATGGTTACTTCTTGAGCTGCATGGCGCTAGTAGCTTTAGGCATATTGGTTGGGCTAAATCGAGTGAGGAATAGATCAGGTTGAACACGAATGGGGTGAAGTAAACGTTAAGTCGGACTGCTTCTGCCTATAGTTTCCTTTGCGGTAGCTCTAGTGTTTGGTTGGGAGGGTTCGTTCATCATATTAGCTTTTGCTCGCCTCTGGATGCTGAGTTATGGGGTGTTTATTCGGGGTTGAATCTAGCTTGGGATTTAAGTTATCGGCAGGTTGAGCTAGAAATTGATTCCTTAGTAGGCATTAACATTCTTTCCTCTTCCATACTACTTCCTTGGTGAAGACTATTCATGTTTTATTAGCTAAATCCTAGGCAATTCATATTCGTCATGTGTTTCGTGAAGAAAATTGTTGCGCTGCTTGGTTGGCTTCTGCTGCGGAGTCTTTTGGCTTTAGATTTAATAGTTTGCAGTCTCCTCTCTTGGGATATCTTGCTATCCTCTTTGAGGATACGTGTGAGGTTTTAACTCTAAAGTCAACTGTTTAGGCTTTGTTTTTATTCCTTTATATATAAAAAAAGAACTAAACAACTTACTTATTAAGATTTTAGTAAATCGAAACAAAATCTAATACAAATTTTTTTAGCTTTTATAAAATTTGAAAATTAGAAAAAACTAAAAATAAAATTAAAAAATAAAAATTCAAATAAGCATATTTTTATTAAAAATAAAAAGTAAAATATGTAAAATCAAACGCCTTAAAATTTAGCCATTTACGTTTAATTGATACAAAACTTGCGTTTGCCTTTGCCATATATAAATGAGTGCTGCTACTGCTACTAACACTAGGGCAGTTGAGTAAAGTAAAAGTAAAGCAATAACATGAGAGCTGTGATGCGTGCAAGATATCACGTAAATTGCTTCTACTTTCCGCAAGAACAAATTAGATACTTTATTATGCATGAAAATTTCAAGTAAAAGTAAAAAATAAAATAAAGTATTAATAATACCACTATAAAAATAGGTTTTAGGCACGTAGAAAAAGGAAGAGTTTCGTAGGGACAAATATCTTGTAGTGTGTTCGCATCTAGTGAGGAACTTAATTTTATAAGACTATAGCCCTACTTAATTTATTATATATATACACATATTTTAAAAATATTTTAGTCTTATAGGGACTATAGTCCTTAATAGCCACCGCTAGATCCATCCCTATTCGCATCAGAGACGGAACAATAATAATTTCAAGCTTGCTCTCCACAATTGACTCAAATAATCTCATTAAACACATGCAGTTCGCAAGAGATTTTATTGGCACGTCATCTTTTAGACCACTTTGATCGAAACTTGTAACTGTGTGATCATGACACGCATAAAGTTTCCCACAATATCCTTCCCATGCCCCCAGACTGGTTAACTATTAGCTTATCTAGTTTCTTTCTAATTTCTGGTCAACATTTATTTGTTGATTGTTCATGAATCAAAATTCAAAAAGTCAACATCCAACAATGCCAGTCCCCGCTATAAACAGGTAACCCAAAACACAAGCGAACCAACGAGCGATGGCGCTTCTCAATCTCAAACTTGGTATCGTTCCTACAGAGTTTAGCCGCTCCCGCCGCGGTCTATTGTCGGTGCGTTCGCCCCGGGCAGGTTTAGTAACAAAAAGAATTAATGCAGCAGATGATAAAACGACGAAGAGTGAGAAGAAAAAGCCTGAAATTTGCACGGCCGACGAGCTTCACTACGTGGACGTAGCCAATTCTGAGTGGAAAATTGCCCTCTGGCGTTACCTGCCTTCTCCTAAGGTACTGGGTGGGGTGACGGTTACATTCTGATCGCATATACGACGTAGCCTCATAACAATAGGTGTAGTAGCGGCGGCAGCAGCAGTGTCATGTGTTTTATTTTTCCCTTTAACATTAATGCTAAAAGTAAATATTTGAAGTTTTAAAAAGAAATAGAAATAACTGGGTTCGACGCATTGTTTGCTTTAATGTATGTGCTTGTCAATTCTTGTCCACGTTCTTACTTGCAGTTATTCTTTTTTTAATCAATTCTCTAAGGAAGCATCCACTGTTACCGCTTCCGGGAGTCATTGACACTGTTATTGCTGTGTTGTGTGTCATTGACACCTGACAGGCACGTCCAAGGAAGCATCCATTGTTACTGCTGCCGGGAGTCGCTACCAACGCAATTGGATTTGATTTGTCGCCTCAGGTAACATTCTCCTTTTTCTATTATATTTATATATCTCGGATCGGCTTCGGATGCTGAGAACTCAAAACTTTCAAAATCACCAATATTTAGGAACACTCTGACCACGCAAGTAATGTATTATTCAAGCTTGACGTCTCAAAATTATTATTCAATAAATGAATAACAAAACTCTTTAAGGTGGTCGGTGCTTCGTGGAGTTGGGGTGGCGTCTGAGGTGTCAAAGGGGGGAGTATGTTGGTGGCCGCCATAGCCAAGACAAGAGATAGATTCACAAAGTTGAATCCCAAGAGTGGAGAAGCTGGAATTTTTGAAATTAGCTAGGATAGGATGTCAACGCCAGCAGCAGTGGGCCCGTACTCAACAAAGGAAGATACATCCACAACGCAACCTGACGGGAGCTTAAGCTTCCTAGTCGGATGATTTTCTTAGATTTTTTCATTTCCAATAGAAACTTTACGAGCAAAAAACGTAACTTTTGCCTAGACTTTTAAACGATACAAGTCTTTTTTGTGGAATCGTCTGTGATTGTGATTGAACTCTTCCATCTCTGATAAGACTGACTATTATGCAATACAGTCGTCATTTGCGCGTTTCATGTCAACCCAAGGATTTGATACTTGGATTCTTGAACTTAGAGGAATTGGGTTGAGTGCACATGTGATGGAATCTAAATCTGGCAAATTGCATTCCAAGCTATTGGAATCTGTAATAAATTTTCCCGAAAGACTCTCAGGCTTCCTGGACGGAGGTTAGTACAAATAGCTGTGATATTGGACTCTGTGAAATTTATGTTGGTTTAATGGCGTTAACTAAACATGTATGCTTTCAGGTCAAAACTCTTTTATCACAGGCCTAAGTAGGGATTTCAGCCAAAAGCTTCTGAATTTTATTGAAGAAAGTCAACAATATATCAGGCCGTCATTTTTTCATTTCCACGAGCGTGCGCCAGTGGACGACTTTCTTGAACAATTTGAACAAATGAGAAAGTATAATTGGGACTTTGATCACTATTTGGAAGAGGATTTGCCAGCAGCGGTGAGGTGTCATTTCTGTTGGTGTAAATATATTATGTTTCTCGCCTGATAATTACTAGTCCATTCTCATTCATCTACACTGTTCTCTGTTCTCTACTAATTAGTCCTTAAGTACTTCGCTTACTCTCCTTTCTTGGATCTTCCTTCTCGCGTTGTCTTGTCTTAGATGGAGTACGTAAGGACTCAATGCAAGCCCAAAGATGGAAAGCTGCTTGCCATTGGGCACTCCATGGGTGGCATTCTTCTATATTCATTGCTCTCACTATGCTGTAAGACAGTCTTCAGTTTACGCTTCTTAAATGTGTTACCGTTGAAAACCATGTAGTAATAATCCATATGGAGTTTCTTAGTAGTAGCAAGTGAATGATGTGCTATGGCATGATGTTTATTACCTGTTTTGGTTACCTTTATTATTGATCATATCATCTGTCTTTGGCTTCCTTTAATTTCTTACTTCGGATCATGATTTATGTGGGGAAAGTTGAGGTTTAATATGGCATTACTACCCAAGAATCAACCAAGTTATGGCTTTATATTTGATTAAAAGCCTTTTCAGCCTTTAGAGGCCGTCAAGTATATTATGTTAGTTGGGTCTTTCATTCCCTTGACATTAAGTTCATATAGATAATTTATTAAGAAGCCTTCTATTGAATTGTCAAATATGCAAAGTTTCTTCATACTTAAATTCAAATGAACTCTGGATTATCTGAATTAGGATTTCAACTTGTTTGGGTCATGCAGTCAAAGGCTAAATTCAACTGATAGCCTTTTCCTATTTGACTTGCCCGCTCATCGGCTGTTGTTTATTGTACCTGATGTATAACGGAGACTTGAATGTACTGTATAGCAGCAGGATATACAAAGGAACACTTGATTACTAAAAATTTCAATTCCTCCAATACTACCTCTAAGCACAGACGGTGCATTTTGTTGGTGTAGAAGTAAACTCCAGCAATTTAAACTAAAAAGGCACCAATTATTGCTGGAAGTTAAGGAATGTCAAATCCCATTGTATTTAACTAACATGTTTAAGGTCAAAAGATCTAGTCCAGTTCCTACTTTAAAGGCTATTAATTTACTTCAATCCTTTGGCGTCTGAATTAATCTGCATTGTTCACTATTCATTTCTTATTATTACTAGTTGTCTACTAAAGTTTGATGTTTAATTTTTAATGTTTAATGTCTGCAACATTTACAAGTGACCTGTGTTTATTTCATGAAAGAAGTATGATGCAGATATTTCGTGTTATGTTTTTGTTCGAAAGATATATTTCATGTTTTTTTCTCTCGAATGATAATATAAATACTGTTTAGAATTTGAAGCAAATAAAACTCATCAAATTGTAAAAATTAGTTAAATAGATCACGTAACTAGGCGTGTTTAACCTGATAAACTGATATTTACTGTAGCTTTTGAAGGAAGGGAATCTGGATTGACATCTGTCACTACTTTGGGGTCGTCACTTGATTACACATCTTCACATTCTACACTAAAATTGGCCATACCAGTTGTAAGTGATAGGAACATCTAGGTTTTCTAAAAACTTACTCTTCAGTTATGTAACATAACTGATTCCAATCTATTTTTGGTACTTTCAGGCTGACCCTGCAAGGGCTCTTAATATCCCTGCAATTCCAATTGGAGAATTCATCTCTGTCATTCATCCTCTTGTATGCCATCCTCCTTACATTTTATCTTGGTTAACTCATCAATTTTCTTATCCAGGCATGATGGATCCACAGTTGTTTGAAAAACTTGTCCTGAACAATTTCTGTAAGTAATGTATTTCATCTTGACTAATAAATACTTTAAAGTGTTCCAAACAAAAATGTTTGAAGTTACTTTGGCACCCACATATTAGGAAAGTATAATCTAAGTGAATTTGCAAGTGTAGATGGTAACAACGTGAGAGGGCATAACTAGTATGATACTGCCTGGGGAATTTCATGTCATTGACTTTTTCGTTATCATTGCATCAACTGTGATCAAACCAATAGTAACGTTCGCACGAAGGAAAATGATTTTGTTCTCTCAGCTGATGATGAACCTGAATATGCATTGTGCCTTTTCTTTTCCGCAGACTACTACTGTTGTGTTGTTCATACGCATTATTATGAAGATTATTTATAGAGGAATCTTATTAATTCATTGGTGATTTTTGTCGTTGTATGTTGATGTTAAATGATTGCCCTTTGATCAGTTTGAGGTTAGTTAGATAGTAACTTACATCAGGGAACTTGATTAATTTATCAGAGAACATGGGTGGAATACTAAGATACCTCTGTTGATCTAGTTTATTACCTATTTTTCTTTCTTTTGGCTAACTTTTACCTATATAGCTGTCAAAAATCACAATTTTTGAAAAAGCATCCTGTGACTTGAAAATTGCTTTTGAACCTAATTTTTGTGTACCTGTTGTCATATCTTTTATACATTTAGCTGTGAGTTCCAGTTCTAAATAGCACAGCAGCAGCAATCTGTCTGCAGCATTGTCTCTACTAAGCTTAAATCAGAAGTTGAATTCAGTAATTGTGCCCATTGTTTGTATGCCGTTTATGGAGCAATTTAAGCTTCTACTAGTTTTATGTGGTTTATTTGCACTATCCTTATTAGCGAGGTGATTGATCTTTGGCAAGTTGGAAAGCACTAACAAATTCCATGGATTGGGAATTAACTAACGAAACCTTTAGACAAACTTCAAGAGCATTAAAGTACTGGTGTTTAAACTGCAATTTCTATGCCTCCTTGCAATAAGTGCCAACCCTTTGCAAGGGTGAGAATATAGAGTGAGAAGCTCTATCTTCTCGCTAGAGATTCTCCACCCATGTAACCCTGAATCAACAGCTTCTGTTCATCTTGAGTTCTTGCTCCAGACCTACACCCCTTCTGCTTCTGTAGCTTCAGCTTTGTTCTCTGCTCTCCTTCCTCAACCTACCTTGTTTTCATTCTCAGCCCCTCTTTTCCTGCCCCTCTATTTTACCATTTGCAAAACTAACTTTCAAACTTTCATTGAGGCTAGGGTTAGTTTTTACCTTTTCCAATAATGACCTAACCTAGTCTTTGATGTCACACTCAACCAAACCAACTTCCCTCTCCTCCAGCCTGCTCTTGTCCCCAACCTCATCCGTGACTCATGTCACTCTGGCTTTGTTAATACTATCTCCTCTCCTATTAGCTTGTTAATACTATCAGAATCCTCCATTCCTTCCCCCTCTATAGGGACAGTCCAAGACTCAGCTTTGCACTCCCCCTACTTAGACAGGCTCTCATTCAGGTAACCCCAAAGTGAGTTGGAAATAAATAGTGGGAGATGCCTCGGAATAAAGTTACATTACTACCCACTGGAGGATAATCAGAAATCATGATTTCCATCCCTATGGTAGCGTCATTGTAGCATATGCCTCTAGTAGAATTAACCTTAAGATCCTGGATAGCTCAGAACAACATATTCATGCAACTGCTTCAATGGTACATGAAAGAAAGGATGTCCTCATTACTATCATATATGGTTCTAACCATACTTTCCAAAGATGGGCCTTATGGGACAAATTAAAGAATCTCCAAATCTCGAACAACTCACTGTGGATACTCATTGGAGATTTTAATAGTACAGTGTTCCCTTTTGAGGCTGATGGAAACTTTAGTATTAGAAACTTTATAGAGGAACTCTGGAAGTCTGTGGAAACACAGGAACTTACTGACATAGGATTGGAAGGTAATTTCTTTAACTGGAATAATAAATAGATGGGTGGAATATTCGTAAAAAGTTGGATATGGTCCTTGTTCATGATGTATGACTTGAACAATTTCGTGATGTGAAAACCACTTTTGATAACCCTTATTTTCAGACCACTCACTAATAATCGTTTCAAACCTGAATGAGGCTTTCACTATGGGATCCTCTCTCCGCTTTAATAATTACTTGGTTGATAATGATGGATTTGAGGATGCAATACTCAATAGATGATTCCTCTTCTACATGCTAGCCTCTTCTTAGATCACATCACAAAAGATGAAGCTAATGTCCTAACACAACCTTCCAATCCTAAAAAGCTCTTGGACTTGATGGATGGAATTCTTTCTTCTTTCAAAAAGCATGGCACCTTATAAAAGACATTGTTACAGAAGTTGTCCTGAAATTCTTTAGCAGTGATAAGATGCTCAGAAACTTCAACAAAACATAAATCTAACTAATACCAAAGGTACCCAATCCCTGTTCCTTACAAGACTATAGGCTGATATCTTATTGTAATTGTAAGATCATATACAAGATAATAACTAAGCTTATTGCTTTAAGACAAGTGTGTTGAAAAATCTCATCATTGATACTCAAAGAGCTTGTATTTCTAGTAGACTAATTAGAGATAATATTCTACTTGCACAAAAACTGTTCAAAGGATATGGAAGGGTAAATTCAACCAAAAACTGTTGTATTAAGGTGGATTTTCACAAAACCTTTGACTCAATATAGTAGAATTGCACAATACACATTTTGGAAGCGTTCAGATTCCCTAATTTGTTTGTTAACTGGATCTATCGAAGCATCTCAACCACCTCTTATGGAGTTCTTGTGAATGGAGAACCAACAAGTTGAGACAAGGAGATCCCATTTTCCCTTGTCTCTTTATTCTTTGCATGGAATCTCTCCCCAGACTTTTACACCATTATATTAAGCTTTATAGGAACTTCAGGTTTCACACCAAGTGTAAGAAATTGAATGTCTCTTGTATAGCATTTGCAGACGACTTGCTACTATTCTCTAAGGCAGATGATAAATCAATATCCATTCTCATGTCAGCCCATCAAATTTTCAAAATGATGTCTGGTTTGGGTGCGAACAAGAGTAAGAGTTTTCTAATGGTGTCTGTTGGAGCTAAAAACCTAGGGCCTTGGCTTTCAACAATCACGTCTTCCTATAGGAAAATTTTCATTTACATATTTGGGATTACCAATAACCACAAGGAGGCTAAAGCATAGGGATTGCGTGCCACTGCTAAAGAAAACCAAAAGAAAAATAGTCACTGGAGTAATAGATCACTCTCCCATACTGGAAGAGTCTAGCTCATAAATTTTGTTCTTTGCGCCCTGCACATCTATTGGACAACTTACATCGCCCTTTCCAAAGGGTTGATCAGGATATTGAACGTATGCTAAGGAATTTCCTATGGTCTAGTAAGGCCTCTAAGAAATCTCACTGTATTGTGAAGTGGACTGAAGTGCGTCAAGCTAAAACTAAATGTGGGGCTTGGTATAAAACCAGTCTCATTTGTCCACAAAGCCTTATCAGTCAAACGATTATAGGGGATCCCTAATGATAGAGAAGTCCTATGGGTTAGGTGGATCTACCAATACTATCACAAGGGGAATAGCTTGTGGGGATTGGAATGCAAAACCACTTCATCATGGTTCATTTTTCGACTCCTAAAGCTGAGAGAACCACTCTCTCCATTAATAGCTTGTAGAATAAGGTATAGGAAAGAAGCTTATTTCTAGTTCAATAATTGGTACAAACTAGGTCTCCTATATAAGACGAAACTAGCTCAAAGCTTAAGTAATCTATTCCACTCAAATGCTAATGTGAGCTTAATAGTAGGGAATGACAACTGGTTAATCAATTCCTCTTTGGTATTAAACGCGTATGTGGAAGATGTTTACATCTGGTTGAATCACCCATCAGGTTCATTCACTAATGCTTCCTGTTCAAAGGCATTCCATTCTTGTGTTATTCAATTGCCTTGGTATATAACAATATGGTGCAAGCAAGTCCGTATAAGTTCCTTCCACATGTGGTTGGCGCACCAAGAGAAACTGGCAACCTTGGATAAGCTAAATTTCCTTAATTAATCCATTTCCCATTTATTTTTTAACTTTGATTACTTGTCATTCATTTGGAATAACATACAAGTCTATGCAGATCTATGAGAAGAAGCATATCTTACTTGATGCTACTCAAGATAATAGAGGAAGGTATAGGGCCTACGAGAGCTGACAGAACCATTTCAAACATTGCATTTTATAAGCTCTATGTACTACATTTAGAAAGAATGGAATGCTTGACTATTTCGAGGACTCAGGCATATAAGGGAGAAGGTGTTGAGGAAGCTAATTTTAGGCATAAGAGAGCAAATTCTTACTAACCAGCTTCAAACAATTTGGCAGTCCTGAGCTAGCTAACTCCTGGAATCTGTAAAAACAAGACTCTCCAGGCTCTCCATGCAAGCGGATAAAGATTTTAGGGGCAAGGTTACTACAGTGAAAGGATTTAGTGTAGTGTTACCCAGTGTTATCCAGCTTATCCCTAGAAGTATGTATTAGTTTTACTGACATTATGTGTATAATGGACTGGTAACCTTTTGACTTCAAGATAGAAATCGTTAATATGTTGTACCAATTATATTATTCTTTTGGAATATATTTTCTCTGCCTCCTTGCGGCTCTTCAATAATTTGGAAGGTTTGATCATAATCCACAGGCACAGTACCTGCTAAACTTCTCTTGCAGCTAGCTACAGCATTCCAAGAGGGTGGATTACGAAGCCGGAATGGAACTATTTGTTACAAAGACCATCTAAGCAAAAGCAATGTTCCTATACTAGCAGTTGCTGGAGATCATGATCTCATTTGTCCGCCCGTAGCAGTATATGGTAATGTCTAGTCATGTGATTTTTGATTGATTTTCATCTGCAATCTAATTCTCTTTCCCGCCATTACAATGGAGCAGATACAATAAAGACCATCCCTGAGCATTTGGTTACTTATAAAGTCTTTGGAAAGTCTGGTGGTCCACATTATGCTCATTATGATGTTGTGGGAGGTCGACAGGTACGAGCTAATATGATGGTTTTGAAAGATGTAGATTTTTTGTTTCTTTTTCCTTTCCCTTCACAATTCTTAGGGCATCAAAAAGAGACAACAAAAAGAGATGTGATTGAACCACATCTAGTTGCATACTCAGCAAGCTAGGAAAATGTAGAACTTGATTTATGAGCAACAATTTTATACATCATATCACTCATTCCACGCAATAGTAACAATTTTTTTGGACAGGCTGCACACCAGGTATATCCGTGCATAGTCAATTTCCTCAACACTCACGATGTTTGACTTGATTTGAGCATACTCAACTTTAGCTGCCTGGCTTCTTACCATGAAGGAAAAGTTGGTGACAGATCAATTGCTTCGTAAATTCTCATAAAAGGAATCAGGCTCGGTTTGTATATATTGTAGTGCCTGTATATGTTCTTGTTGTACTTAACAGTACGTAAAGAAAATATCAAACGTAGCAGTAGAGGGGAATAGCAGTCCGAAACAAATATATAATCATTGAGGAACTGATATCAATTGTTTTCAGAGCATGTATTGCTTGTAGAATCAGTGTTGTTTGGAAAATGGTTGAATGAGGCTATTTTCGGTATCAGATGAACAAGATTTTTGCGCCTCATTTTGCAGCCGTGATAAGAAATTCGATCTTACCACTCTCCAGTAATCAGAATAAGGGCCTGTTTGGTTGAGCTTTTATCAGTTGAGCTTTTATTAGTTGAGCTTTTGTTAGTAGAGCTTTTCTGAAAAGAGCTTTTTTTAAAAGCCAGTTGACTGTTTGACTGTCAATTAAAAAAACAGCTTTTTA